>CM042078.1:32141222-32511222 GCA_023509865.1 Trypoxylus dichotomus
TGCTTCTTAACGAGACCGTTTTGTCACTTATTTGATTGCCAATTTATAACAGTATATACACAGAATGGGTTTTTTATGGCCAGCTTATGTCTCGTTAAAAACAGGGAATAAGAGCTTTTATCTGAGAATGTTTAAAGAATGTAATCTACAAAACGCCTTCTGAAAATCTCTAAGAACTTAAACAAAAATTTTCTGTAACTTTTGACACTAGAAATGTTACAAAACGCTAGAGGAAATTTAGTTTTGAGTACCAGCAAGTGTCTTGAGGGTAATAAACATTTATTAAAATAAGTAATTATTTGTTTTACTTCGTTACTTATTAATTTCTTAGCATTATTATATATTAATTATATGCAACATAAACAGCAGCCATAGCCAACTAGTAAGGTTCTATTATTTGAGTTTTTTTACTTCACTGACACTTAAAATATCGCATGCAACGCATTTTTAGTATGAGAATTTAACTCTCGATCCGTTGGCGAATAAATATGCAACATATTCCATTTAGAAAAGCAAAATTATATTTTTGCTGAAAAACAGTAGGCCACGAAAAATAATTGATTATGCAATTTTATAGAAAGATTAATACTAAACAACCATTTCCATTAACTTTTTCTTGTATTTCTAATAACCAACGAGGTATAAGCAGACTAATGAAAAATAAAGCACTCTGTTTACCTATTAGATGATAATATCAAACTTACTTTGTAATCAGTTTCCCTCGTTGTGAGTGCTGTTCGAATTTGGTCTTGACGGCGGATTTTGAGATACACTCCTCAAACTTCCTTTCGAAGTCTTGAAATTCGAAGTACCTATTTTGAAAACCTTCGGCCAACGTCATCGACGGTGACGAATTTCCTTGTTCGGCTATACGGGCTAACAGCGCTTCTTTCGCCGATATGAAGAATATTCTTTCTTCTGCTTCTTTTGGGGTGCAAACTTTTAGTTCTTTCACTAGGAAATCTATGGCCCGCTCTTGGTGTTGCCTTCTGACCTATTAAAAATTAAGACTTTACTTATTTACTTTATTTCAAATAGACAAATAAAAAATTCGTTCTTACGGCAGACTTAGTAGTTTTACGTGCATAAGTCGAAGCAATCATATGAGATTTGAGAAGCGAATGGATAAACGTAATTCTGGATTTGTAGTTTGATTTAATATAAGAAGACTGGTACTTTTTGGCCCAGTACGATGCCTTTCATAATTTGTGTTAATAAGTCGAAGAACTACTGGACGTAAAGTCTTCTTCGATTTGTTTTGTACGAACACAATCGATGAGTAGGGGTATGTCAATCGCTAGCTCTGTTCTTAGAAATTTATTCGCTATAGAGCGCTTTACGAGAGGTGATCGTACGTACTGTGTGCCCGAGTAAAAATTTCTCAGGTGAGGCAATTTTCACTTTAATGGCCATGTACAGTTTTTAAACTATGAGCATGTACGGCATAATTGTCAGTTGGCTTCAAATGTCCTAGTTCTTCTGTAAGCCGATAAATGAAATCTTTGGCGTGAATGCTGTGTCACAAAAAATTCAGTTGGCGTCGAACTTTGACCTGGGAAACACGTTAGCGCTATGAATGTCGCATACGCATCGCGCTACGAAGCTGTGTTCGTTTGTTCTGTGTTTGTCGCTAAGTGGGTTCAGCAATATAAGAAGATCAAAAATCTCGATGATTTGCCAGAACGTGACTCGATAGGCAAAGTGACGCCGAATATGGAAAAACAATAGTGAATTTGTTTAAGCGAAACTCAACCTTAACATAGGGACAAGGAGCAGAAAAATTAAAACAGAAAGGTATAGAAGTGTCATATACAGCTATTCGAACTCATCTCCTTGCGCACAACTTCAAATATCGAAACACAATGAACAAACCACTGCCAGGCGAAAAACATGACGAAAAGACTCACTTGGACAAAGGAGAATTTGGACCGAGATTGGATCAAGCCCATCTTTACGGACGAAGCTTCTGTTTGGGGATATACTGCCATCCGAGGTTCCCGGTTAGTTTTGACCAATAGATTAATACAACGGACTGTTAAACACCCCGCACAAGTTCATCTTTGGGTGTACCTTTCGAAGTAGTTTTGAAGCATTACATCTGTTTATATCCAATCTAAATACTCCAAAAATGCTTAAGATTTATAGGAAGTGTTTGTGCCGACTGCTGAACGATACTTCATAAACAAATGAAGACTGGATCTTATAGAAAGACAACGATCCAAAACACCGGAGCAAGCCTTGCACTGAGTGGAAAGAGCAGTCAGGCATCGTCATACTTGATTGGCCATCGCGGTCGCCAGATGCAAATCCTATTGAAAATGTGTAGGCATATCTCAAGCACAAGTTTCGAGGAAGAAGAGTGTGCACTTTGAAGCAGCTGACACTACAAATTCGTCTGATTTAGAGGTCTTTTTTCTTCTCATGGCGTACAACAAATACATTTGCTTAAAAATCTTAAAAAAATATTTTTCTACCCATTAACTGATACACGTTCTTACTTTACAGATTGTAAAACGTTATTGGAGTTCCACAAATCCCAAACAGAAGCATGAGAGGTCACTTCACTCGGCAGAAGTTACTGTTCGGACTGCAATGTCAGCACAAGGAATTATCCCATACTTTTTTGAATATGACAAAGATCGTACAATAACCGTAAATTCCAAGCGATTTATGAAGATGATTAACAACTATTTTACGCCAGCCATGCAAGATTTTAATGATTTTAATCGGAAAATTTAGTTTCAACACGATGGAGCGACATCTCATATGTCCAGTGCGTCCTTACCAGTTGTACGTGAAATTTTCTCTAAAAAATTGAAATCTTAAATCTAAACGTAGTGACATAAACGGGTCGGTACCAATGAATTTTTTTCTTTGGGGCTACCTTAAATCAAAGGCATACAGCAAAAGAAAACATTTGAAGAGCAGCCATTTCTCTTCAATCACAGAGAAAATGCCTCACGTTTAGAACAATTCCAGCAAAATAACGCAACTCATTTAGAAGACACAATTTTTAAGAAATACATTCTCAAACCCTGTATTTAAAAAAAAAATAAACATCTCTTCATTAAACCTGGCCATTACTTTATTACATCCTTTCTATTTTGAAAAGAACTTCAGGGATACCTTGTATTAAAATGTAATTACCGTTTAGCAACATTTCAAAACAATAGTCGTGAATGGTCTTGTAGATTTTATTTATTGCATTAAATATGATATCAAAACATGGGTGCAATTCACGAATGCATATATATTTTCTGCAGGACTAGCATAATTCGTAACAAATATATATAAGCTATAAATTGATATAGTGTAACGATTTCGCTCTTTTGTATTTCTAATAAATCCCGTCGTATATAAAACTTCTAAGTCTAACTATAAGCGCAATTACATTCGGTAAGTTAAAATAAACATAGTGCAAGACTTCAGATAGATTTAGAAAAATTATATTGAGAGAAAATATATTTCGTGGAATTTTGAAAAGGTAATCAACTCATTAATGTGCATTAAAACAAAATTTAAAACATAGTTTTATTAAGAAAGCGATAAACTTACCTCAGCTTGCTCATCATACTGCTTTTTATAAAGGAAAAGATCGCAAGCATGAAGGTAAAAGGATTAATGAATATTGACATCCGCTACTTAATTAATATGCGAAAAAAATATATGATTTTATGACCAAATTTCCTTCAGAGCAAGAAAATTATTAAAGTGACATTTGATCATAGAATCTGTACTTTGCAGATACCTACGACTCTCAAAAAATACCTACCTGATCCAAAAATTCCGGTTCGTTCGCGGACGCATCCCATCTATTATTTAAAATAAATATATTCGGCTTCGACAACCTTGTGGACACTTTGTGGAAAAAATTTTTCTCCTGAAATAAATTGAAAATTCAATGAAGACGACCTGGACAACGTTATAAAAGATTCACACGTACCGTGACCATTAGAGTTGATTCGGCATTTGCGACCAGGACGAAGACGTCGGCATCCAAACAATGCAAATCGATCCATTCATCTAAATTTGGTGTGACGTCGACACCTGGTGAATCTACAAACACCACATCGTCTCGCAGAAGTAGACATCGGTTCTTCGGCCAGTATACTTTTACTAATTGAGACTCGCTTAGTTTTTCCTTACAAAGCGCGTGCGCTAGTTGACCTACGGATTCGACGGCACAATGCTCGGTCGTGCCTTCTAGTACGAGATAGGCTTCATCGGTTGGTGAGCCTTCAACCTATGTATAGAATAAATCAACGATATAAAAAAAGGAATTCTATAAAACATGATCTAAAATTAAAAAGTAGGGACTTCATTTTGTAATACATAATAATAGAAAATAGTATCATTTGTGTCTCTCGAGAGACGGAAGAATTTGAAATAAGTAAAGGGGTAAAGCAAGGAGACTCACTGTCGATAGTATTATTCAACCTGGCGCTGGAATATGTGTGAAAATAGATAAAGGCACAATAAGAACAAAAGCAAGTCAGCTAATAGCGTATGCTGACGATATTGTAATTATCTAAAAAAACGGGAAGTAACCAAAAATATTCTGGAGGAAATAGTGAAGGAGGGTGACAGAATGGGACTGAAAATAAATCCAGAAACATGGGAGTGACACAATTGAAATAGGAAACTATACTTTTGAAGTGGTGGATAGATTTAAATGCTTAGGGGTAACTATTACAAGTGATGGCAGCAGGGATACAGAGAGGGAAAGAGTGATGAATATAAACAAAACCTACCAACAAATAGAGGACTTTTAAAAAGTAAAATATTGGGCAAAAACAAAAATGAGAATTTATAAAACAATTAATATGCGGCAGAAACAATGACAAGAATATTAAGAACAATAGTAGGCCCGATAAAAACTGACAACGAATACAGGCATAGAACAAATTGTGAGTTAGCAAATGAGTTGGGAGGTATGGACTTGATCAGAAGAATAAAGTAACAGAAAGCAAAATGGTTGGAACATGTGTGGAGAGCTGCGAACAAAAGTGCAATCTACAATATCCTGGAGTGGCAACCAGGAGGAAGACAAAGACGTGAGCGAACTAGAACTGCTTGGCTCTAGGAGGTGAAGGCAAACCTTGGTGAAGCTCGCGTCTACAGGTGGTAGGAGAAGACTAAAGACCATATGCGAGAAAGTAAATCGAAGAGAAGGGGATTGCTCTAACCTAGTCTTTTTTTGATCTAGAAACCTTTAGAAGCGGAGTGCATATATTGTTTTTAATTAGATGGAAACAAGCAGAAACCAATAAAGCAGCTTTATGGAATCTTATAAAATAATATATTTATAAATTGTATTTTTAAAAAATATTATACAGTATAGAAAAGCTGGGGAAGATATTATTTACACAGATGAAACATATTTACGCTCAACACACACCTAATAAAAAGAGTGGCTCAATACACACAATCTTGATCAGAATTTCAAAAAGTCTAACGAAAACAACTAATTATAGTTCATGTTGAAGAAGAAAATAGTTTTATTGAAACTAGATTCTTGGTATTTCCTTGAAGTAATAAAATAAATAAATATTACAATTTATAAATTCATATAATTCAAATATATAACCACAGTTAAAACGATGATAGAAGGTTTTCTTTTTGCTGTAATAAAGTAATAAATAAGCAAATAATTTTAGGAACAAACAGTGTGACCTAGCGGAGAAACTGACCATCTTGGCTTAAAGTCCAAATAAAAAGAATTCAAACTAGTTTATTTTCTTTTGAAATAAGTCTTTCTTTTGCATTTAAATTTATGGTTTATAAAAAATTGCGCATATGAAAGTGTTTTGTTTTAATGTCACACTGATACGTAGTACCAACGTATTATTTGAGATAACTCCCGTATATTATCCACAGAGGCGCAATACTTCAATAAGAAAGTAGAACGCTGCAAAGTATAATTACTTGGGCGTGCCAAAATGTCGCCGCATGACGTCAAACTTAGCAGCGCTTTCTTGAAACGGTCACCATTTTTTTGCAGCGGAAAATTTATACGTTTTATTGCAGCTATGTCCGTTTTAAAGCAATGATTTTAAACGCGCTAAAATGGTGTGCAAAGCATCGAATCAACTAATAAAATAAAAGAAAATGCCACATAACTAAAAACACATATATATTGTATCAAAGAATATAGAAGGCTGTAAATAAAATTGAAAATAATGAAGAAAAATGGTATGTATATACATACAAAAAAGACTAACACATAAAGAAATCAAAAAGGAAAATAATATGAATGAAGGTTACATAAATACGAGGGCGAATCAAATATGACCCGGACTTTTTTTTAACGTACTCTGGGTGAAGTGAGTGGCGTGACGTTTTGATATGAGTTGGAGGGGATGTAAAGTGGAGGAGAGTAAACCGGTTCGGTTCGTCAAGGCAGATAGGCTGTTAGTAGCATCATCTCTTAGCAAGAGATGCACCCGTCTGTTGAGCAACGTATTATTATTAAATTTTTGGCACGAGAGGACGTAATACCTGTTGTAATTTTGCGTCGACTAACTATGCAGTACGCTAAAAACGCTTTCAGGGACCCAAGTCTACAACTGAATTTCAACAAATGAATTTCCGATGGCCGAGAATCAGTAGAAAACGAGAGTCATGCATCAGTTCTTACAACGGTTTTTTGGGATTCTAGAAGCATACTGCTCATTTATATTCTCCACGAACGGCGTACAGTTAATGTGGCGTACTACTACCAATTGCTTGATGAAGTGAAACTGGCCTATCAACGAAAAAGGTGAGACATACCTATTCGAAGTACGATTCTACTACATAAGTTGGACAAAATTCATTGGGAAACACTGGAACATCCGCCCTACAGCCCTGTCACCGTGTGACTACTATGTTTGCGCCGCTCAAAGTAGAACTGGGAGGTCACCACTTTGACGACGGCGAAAGTATGGAAATGTTCGTGCGCAATTGCTTTTAACCAACGATTTTCAAGAGTTAAAAGGTAATGTGTGCAGTGTTATTGCCGTAGTAGTTTAAAAAATCGATTAAACATAAAGTACAGTCCTATAAAAAAGTACATTATAAAACACACTAACTTTAATCGAATAAAAGTCAAATTAAAAACATTAAATTTAGCGAATTCAAATTTGAATCTAACCGGGGTTTGTTTTGGTCGATAACCGTCCAGCTAACGTGCGGCGCTGTTTTTCAGTCCTTACCCACCCCAGTCTATGATTTGTATAGAGCAGTTTATAAAAATTATTTTAACACTTGAAAATTCTAGTTTTTGCAGGATTGCGCACGTGTCAATTTGACATGCCACGCCAACTATCATGGTTAATTGATTTTCTGTATTTACGGTTTCATCTACTTGCTTAATATTTTACTTATTACTAGAAAGGCTTTTCTTATTACCACTTTTTTACAGCCGCATATTTATGATCAGTAAAGAATGAAATAGTTATAATACAGTAATATATAGTAATAAAATTGGTCCTTTTCTCATATTTTTATATTACGCCTATTGTATATACTGTTTACAGCTTCAGAAGCGCTAACTAGTACAAAAGCGGCGGACGATATTTCACTGTCGGTAATTTTTTCACCGTCATTTGATAATATCTCTATCCAAGAGGCACGATATACTACATATACATATACGAGTCATAACAGTAATCACGTTCACCGCTTAAAATCACCGTTATTTATAAAGCGGGATCACTATTCACGACGTGGTTTAAAAATCACGGTTTTGCTCAACACTACTTACCACCAACTTAAAGCAAAAAAAAGTAGGAAGTGGGAAATTCAAACGCCTTTCAATCATTTATGTACATCCTATATGATGGTTGTATGCGTGTTTTTAGAATGTCTACAAAAACTCCTCCTAATATTGTGGGCCCACATTTTGACGTATTGATGAGAGAGAATATATTTTTACTATAAGTCCACTTACCTTCCTTTTTAGAAAACGCGATATAACTAACTTTATACTATTCATTCTCTTCAATATCCATAATTCATTGCAACATACTCAGAAATGTAAGTCAATTTACTGCATTGTGAATGTTAGAGCAGATGTATAGATTATACACATGCACTTCTAGCAATAGTTATAAAAACAAAATTACCTGCAAAAAACAGTTAGTGGTATGACCTATTCCGCTAGGTAAAATTTTATCTCTAAGCATAGCATTAATAACTGTGCTTTTTCCGTTTGAAGTGCGACCAAAAAAGGCAACTTTCATATTGTCTCTAGCTAAAACATCTCGGATGCCATGTACCTTCTTCACGTATTCTTGCGTTTTCTGTACGATATCTTTTTCAAGAATATGTGGTTCTTTTTCAAGATCTAGCGGGTAAATTACAAAACATACATCATAGAACTATATTTCCAAAACATGTAACAACTTACCATTCATATAAAAAACAGCATCTTTAACATAATCTTCAATTTCCATGAAAATATCATTAATCTTTTTCTTTGCTTTCACAAAGATCTGCAAAGGAGAGTTGTCAGCTGAAGCTCTGATCTGTCGGTGGTCTTGTAAACTAGGCATTGGAGATCTATTATGGGGACCATCACCCGACATCAGAGAAACAGTGCGATTTAAGTAAGCTGCCATTTTTAACGTGCCAATCTCACATTAACAACTAGCATGCAAATCGCAACTGAAACTGAAACAAAAAGAAAAAATTATAATACACTATCAAACATGAAAGACAAGTGGTTTCTAATATGAAAAATATTCACAATGTTAATGTAAAAATTCGTTCCCACTAGAAATTAAATCGGCAAAAAAGCAACATGCATATTGAAAATCGTAATTGAAAATAAAATTAACCTGCTCATTTCGGGGCATAGTAGAATGTCACGCTACCTAACCTCAATCTATAAAATCAATGAATTAGATTGAACATACGTGCGAAACTAAGAACTAATAAATTTTTCAAAACTTACGTCGTCTCTTTCACTCCAAAAATATATTGCGTCTTACTGAATCCCAAAATAACGTTTTTTATTGTCCAAAATCTAAAACGTAATTCAATATATTCACTTTTCATAATATGCCGTCATTTATCAGAAAGTGAAGTTTGAGTAAGAAATCATATGCCTAGATACATTCTAATTGAGAATATTATCACATTTTGCTACTTGCAGTGTAATGAATATTTAGTTAATACTCACAATTAGTTACGTAATTTTATCTTTCGTTGAGCCATAGCCATGTGATGCACCGCTGCAGAAAATGCTGAGATCTCATCATGCGAAAATAGATTCTCAAATAACATGGAGATTTGAAAATTTCAATGCTGAGTTAGTTATTGTATTAATTAAGAGATTATTGAAAATCAGTATTGTTTTATTATATAATTATTTGGAAAAAATGATTTAAAATAAAAATATTTTAAAATTAAAATAGAAAATCTTGTATAACTGGCTGCCTAATAATATAGCTCATTGTTATAATTCTAGAATAAATTGAATATTAATTTATTTAAAAAGACAGTAAATGTAAGGAATCTGTTCCTGAAAATAAACTATTATTTTTATTACGATATAGTGGTTTTACAAATTTTGCATCTAGTAATGCTAAATTTATAGTAAGGGCTGTAAACTGTAAGTTTTGTTGCCTATCTTAATATCAAATTCTTGCCATGATTTCAAATCGTTGTTATTTATTTTTAAGAATATTTTAATTTAAAACTAAAATAGTGAAACGAAAAATAATTATATTGCTTTTTTATATCTTTCAAGTTTAAATATTTCTGTTGCTTATACTACCGTATCTATATGTAGAGAACTTGTAGAAGGGAGAGATATGTATAAATCGGATTTTATAAAGCCGCTTCATGTAAATTTGTCGCTAGTAGTCCTAGCTAGCGGTGTTAGGTATACTCGTGTCGGAGTGTACTTCGTGACAGTTTTTCTGGAAGTCCTATCCGGAAGGAGCTTTTTTACAATGTGATATTAGATCTTAAGTTTTTATTGAATGCAGTATTAATTAATAATATATGAAATAGCTTTCAATCCTCAGGTATGTTTATTTTATTTTTAATTTTAAAAAATACACTAATTTTTATATCACTGATATTTACAATTTAACAATTTCCAATTTGCTAACATAAAGTCCGACCTAATTTTATAAATTCTGCTTTTAGATCAGGAAATCATCATGAGTAACGTCTTGTACAGTTTCTTCAGTATCCAACAAATCCTAACTAAAATGAGTGTAGTGTTTGTACAACCCCCTAAGAAAGAACCCAAGCAGGAATGGATATATAGAGGCGAGGGGAACGCCAATTTGGTAATATCACTTCCAGATAAGAGACAGATATTACGGATTCGAAAGACAGATAAGCCCAAAACATTTTTCGTTTGGTTATTCAATTGGCTTTCTGATTTCCTGTATTGGGACACTAAGAATGAGTTAAACGTTGACAACCAAGATCTTAAGTTTTATAAGCAAGTGATGATGCCACTTTTGGGTCAGTTCGTATGCGAAGCAACACCAATTTTCATGAGCAGAAAGCAAACACATGATCTCAACAGTGCTATAGCACAGTGCAGACCTGGTAAGTGGTTTTTTTAATTTAATTGCTTTGTTCTAATATTGTTAATTATACTTTTATTACTGCTTACTTCAAAAATATAAAAAAGACTAGGGTTTTTCTAAGAAAATGCACATAAATAGCAAAAGTTTAATAGGAATGCTGCATGGGATGATTATTTCAAAGTGTTTTAGATTGGCATTATTGGCAATACCAAATTTAATTAGTGGCGTCATTTTGCAATTGGCGAATCTATAGTTCTTGTAACTGTGAATTGAATGAATTATGTCTATTCAGTGTTAAACAAAACAGAACTAAACTGGATTGGAATAGTTGATTTAGAGGCTTCCTTTAAGACACTTTGAAATGGTCCCTATGGCATTTGAAGTCAGGAGTTTGAAGAAAATTACGTTCATCATCATTAATTAAAGTTTTTGCGATTGTTTTGAAACTTAAAAGATCTTATACTGGGTATATCGTATAATATTTGTAAGATAAAATAATTAATATAGTAATAATTAAAAATTTAATACGTTTCACAAGAACTTAATTCAACCTTTAGCCTATTTTTGTATAAGAAGTAAATTTATTGCAATATCTTGGAACTTAAAGAATTCTTTTATGGATCGTTAGTTTTTGATAAACCTTTCCGATAAACCTTGTAAATACTGATCTAAAACACATGTTACCTTGGAACATTTATAATTGTTTTGTTTTTGACTTCTTAAAATAATCGCTTTCAACTCAAAAAAATCGGAACATTTCTTGTTTATGTTGTGATCATAATATAATCTTATAATTTCGTTAGACCATTATATACACTACCGTTCATAAGTTTGATCACACCTAATATATTGTGTTAATACTTCGGGAAATTCATACTAGTCTTTTTTGAATGGCATTTACAATGTAATGTTGCCAGTACATATTCATAACAATAAGACTTATTTACAAAATCTATTCAAACATGAAAACAAATTGTTCCTGTATTAAATTTTTATAATGGCAATAAAGCAATAATGCGTTAATAGTAGCAAATTTGAGATGAATACGCATGAAATAGAATTTGTTGGGGGTATTGAATCATCCACCTTCCTTATAATAAGCAGTACATTCAGTATGTATCCTGTAAATTTCTGAGATACTATTAGTTTATTTCATGAAGATATTCCAAAAAGAAAGAAATTGGATATTGAAGCGCGTGCCAGAATCTGCGTTTTACACGAAACAAATGTTTCAAATACATCCGAGATAATTCTCCTAAGCAGTCGCCGCTTAACGCACCGCAAATCACGGCAGAGTTCAATTTACCATCAGCCAGTAAATGTGTCAACAGTAGAACGAAGGCCAATAATCGTATAGCAGTAAGAAAATTACGGTTGAGTTCTGTACACAAACGGAAAAAACTACGTTAGGCAAAAGCTCACGCAAACAGGAGTGTAAATGATTCGACAAATGTGTTATACGTAGACGAATCGAAATTCAAATTATCTGGAAGTAAACGTAGCACATTTGTTTCTTGCCACCCTGGGAAAAGGAATGTTAGTCGAGTGTATTTCAAAAACAGTGAAACCGGATGAGGAGACATCATGGTACAGGATTGGTTTTGGGAGGAGGGATTAAGAAATTAGTTAAAATAGATGAAAGAATTACATGTGCATATGAGAATCCTAGAAAAGGATGCGGCACCAACTAGGTGTGGATTAATCGGGGAAGGATTCATTTATCAGCAAGATGGCGAGTCCAAACATACCGCAAAGGTCGTTAAAGGTTAATGAGAGAGTCCTATCCTTAATTGAGTGGCCG
Organism: Trypoxylus dichotomus; assembly: GCA_023509865.1. NCBI lineage: Eukaryota > Metazoa > Arthropoda > Insecta > Coleoptera > Scarabaeidae > Trypoxylus > Trypoxylus dichotomus. Next base: position 32,153,556 of record CM042078.1, read on the forward strand.
CCACAGAGCCCTGATGGCAAAGCAGCATTTGGAATGGAAACATTATAACAGTATGTATTTTCTCGCGAGCATTGTCTATCTAATTTATTTTGTTATTTTATATAGTGCGCTCAAACTTTTGGACGGTAGTGTACTTTATTATAGAACCATTAAAGAGTAGCAAAATACATGTTACGCTAAAAGGCAATAAGAACTTGGGTGGCTTAAATAAGAACATAAATCCAAGAAAAACAACTATATCGTTTCTGACCTCTACGATAATTGCTGCAGAGTTTAACTTACAAAAGCTTGCAGGAAGATATCACAAAATCAGTATCAACACATGGAATATTTCGCATATAAATACATAATTTGAAACCGTACGATTTAATTACGAATCAATTGCGACAAGGCTTTCACGTGTGTTGACTGCACTTATCTGCACACGCTTATGTGCGGCCAAGAAAAATGCAAATATTCATTTTAAATTTGCATAAACACAGATACTATGTATATAGTTAATCGTAACATCAATGTAACGAAGACGCGATCGTACTTATAATTATCGTGGAAAAGAATGATGAAGAAAACATATGATGCCGATTGCATAACAGGGGCATTCGTGCCAAAAAAGTGTTTATACTCGCAAGTTCAATTCAATTGTTTTAATGGCATTGAATCAAGTTGACGAGTTATAAATGAAATACACGAAGAGCAACGATAATTTGATGCAATGCAAACATATGCGCTTGTTTTTAGATGAGTGTTACAACTTCGAATGTGAAATTAGCTTTCTCTCCCGAGCAAAAGTTGCGAACTAAATTAAGCCGTTATATAACTAACGAGACAACTATTTACATACGTTGTATCGCAAAGTAATATGCTAAAAATATGCCAATTGTTATGTTAATTCTTAGGAAATGAATGTTAAAAATTACAGAAAAAAGTGTACCAGTAATACTTTGTTTACTGCAGGTTCACCAACTCATCTGCGAATTTATGTAAAATTCATAACACAAAATGAGTTTAACTTTTTATAATCAAATATAAATAAATCCACAGGAAATTCAAATTTAAACAGTAGATTTGGATATTTGTATAACCAATTACGAGGGCGACCTGAAATGTTTTCGGAATCGACAAGAAAAACACGGTATTGGTGTGGTTTTTTATTTTTATTTTTCGATCCCTTGGATTGCGTTGAATCCTGGCCTGACACTCCTCCGAAACGGTCATCCGACTTCGTTTTCGCTCCGGTGTGAGCAAACGCGGCACCCATCGCGCCGAGAGCTTTCTCATACCAAAAATTTCGTGTAGAATGTGGCCAACGCGTTCATCTGAGATGCCTGTTGTCTCCGCTATCTCTTTCAGCTTCAATCGGCGATCGGTTAACACGACATCATGAATCGTTGGTAGCTGTTTTTGGGCGTTCACTTGTATTTGTGCGGCTACATTTGATCTCGCTCACCCAGAAGCTGATTGTCGAAAATGATGAAGTATATCCGCCATGAACCTCTAGCAAATATTTCTAAATTCGGTGGCCGCTTATCCAGTCATCCAGAAGTGTTTTATCACTGCATGAAATTCAATTTTATCCATTTTTACGAAACCGCCTGACTTGCTACACAAAATACATTCTTTAACAACACCTATTGACAATGGACGTCTGAAATTTTGATTGCCAAAAAAAAGGTTGCCGATTCCGGAAACATTTCAGGTCGCCCTCGTAAGCTATAAATGTTCAATAGTAAATAAATCGGGACTTTGCGTTGGTTACTCTAATGTCTGTATGTACCTCGTTGTCACTAAACAAATTCTCAAAGGCACTGTCTACACACAGTACCTTTGAGAATGTGAAGCGCAATTGTTCGCGAAACGTCAGAAACAGAAACATTATCGACACGGCGCAACTCGATAACCGTTCGTGAAAGTATGTTATTGAAGAAATTTTAAAAAGAATCTTTGAAGTCAAAAAAACCTTTCCAAAAAACTATTATCAAAAATTCTTTCTTTGCTAAATTTCATTTATCTTTATCAGATTTGAATATGTTGATGCACGACAAATGTTACAACACGGCGTCAAGGTACTCGTTAGTTCGGACGCCTATAGTTTAGAATATTTAATGTCATTGCCTCTAACTTATTCGATATATTTTGCAAATGTTTGCAGCCCATTCTGTGCGAAGGAATGAATGAATGTAATATGGGTAAAAATGAAGTAAATGTAACCAGAAAAAAATATAAAACAAAATTCACATATATCACAGGGAAGGTTTACATAAAACGTACGTATATGTTGATCTTGATGTTTTTGCGGTGGCCGTATGTTGCGTTACTTTGTCGGATATTTAAGAGTGCATTTTCTCTGATAGCGTTTAATTGGATGATCTAGTCGGCCAATCAATGTTTCTTCGAGAAATTCGATTACCAAACGGTTGACATAAAACATCTTACTGTTTTTGCGGCTGTGTAAGGTGTGGCACCACCCTACTGAAACCATATGTTTTCGACATCCGGTACTTTCCAATTCGTCAAACAAAAAAAAATAAAAATCACGTGTCGATATCGAAGTTATAGTAACAGTACTGTCATCATTTCATATTCCACCAGCCCAGAAACGACTTTATACAGTTATAGCAACGGTTTTTCCAGTATTTCTCGTGGTTTTTCTTTATCTCAGATTCGGCAATTTTTTTGTGTACAAATCCACTCACTTCAAAATGTACGTCGACGCTAAAGATGATTTTGTTGAAAAAATCAACATTATCCATCATCATCTTTCTGCTGGAAGTGCGCTCAGTTAAAAAAAAGTCCTTCAATCAACCCAGCTGAAACATCGATTTTATGTGGCCGCTAAGCACTTGTGGAATGGTATCTGTGCAAATTTTGTCTACTCCAGTAACGATAGTTCTGTGAATTAACGTCACTATGTACACAAAGTACTGCTTCATCAAAAAAGCAAATTAATGTAATAATTATTACATTTACCCTACTTCATCTTAATAATAATGTTTATTACCCATCAGAAACCAACTACAGGGTAAATGCACAACAAGAAAATGTAAAATACATACACGCATATTTACCATATAAAAAATAAAGAAGAATACTAATATCAATCAAAAATATAAATAATTGGAATTAAAATACATTAGATAGACAAATGAATTAGTAACCATATATGGAACAATAATAAATAATAAAAAAACAAGAGGCATTCCATGCTTTAGATTTAGTTAAGCATGACTATAAATATAGAAATGAACTGAACAACCCAACTACCTGAAGACATCCTCGAAATAAGTGTTAGCTTCACGAGTCATACGTCAATGAGGAGCATTATGAAGGACGTTTGTCCTAGGATTAAGAACAGTAAGTTACGCATAAAATCACGAACACTGGAGCGAAACATACAGTTGCACCTGTGACATCAATGAAAGACAATCGAGAAGTCCATTAAAAATAAATCTTGCATAGTGCCATCTAGCATTTATGATAAAAATTTGAGAAATTTACGGTGCAGACGTTAAATAGCTGATGACACACGTAATGAGAAGACAAAACAACAGATGCATACTCCAAGCCACTAACGACAAAGGCAAAAATTAAACACTTAAGGAGATGGGGGTCAGAGAAATTCCTTGAGGTCACCATAACCAATCTCAACTTTTTGCAAGTACCAGAACAAAGCTTTTCAATGTGAGAACTCAATCTTAGTTCAGCGTCGGAAAGTATATATCCTTATACGAAATCGAACAGCATTTAGCCACGTTCATCTTTAACCTGCTAGTAAAGCACCAATCTACAAGATAATGTAAGCTATGCTACAAAAAGGCAGTATCCTGAACAGATGAGATGGGTGCGTAGATTTTCACATCATCCGCGTAAGCAAGCACGTGACAGTCAAGATCCTCAAGAAGGTTATAAAAAGCAAGGGACCAAGGTTTGAGCCTTGAGGAACGCCGGTAGTAGAAACAAATTTATAAGAACAGAAATCGTTATAGTAAACAATTAATGCTCAACACTACCAGTTAGAATTGTACCCGTAGTTTCTCTACATTCGTTCGAATTAAGATTATTTTAAATGTACTAACACAGGCTGGAATTGTGTCATGCAGAATCGATCGAGTGCTCTAAACCTTGGTAAATGTTCCTAATACGTTAAGATAAATTGTAAATCTAAATTATAATTGCAAGTAATGATAAATATCTATAAATTTGTTATTAATTACTTTGATTGATGCGTTCTATATTTTTAGATTCTGCGCAAGTGTTTCCAATAATTAACTAAGAATTATATTATTGTTGACTATACCACACTGTCATTTTCCATTTCATCCTTTATTTATTGCAATTTAACGCCTTACGCTTGCATTACATCAAGTTTTTATTCGACGGCAACTTGAATAAAGCAAAGCGAAATTAAGGATACACAATACAGATAAAAAAACTTTCAATAACGATATTTACATTTTTAATATTTCTTTTTTTCTGTATGTTTTTATTTTTTTACTTTTTGAAGTTGTAACTATTCTAAAACCGCAGCAGCTAATATGTACTTGCGTTGCATTATAGCATAGAACAACAATTATTTTACAACCGCAGAATACTTATACTTTTGTTTTTTTTTAGTATTCTTAACTGCTACCGATTTATGAATGGTATTGTGTAACAAAATGTAATAAAACGTGAATGATTGCGTTGGAGCGCGCGGAGTCCATTCAAAGGATGTTAAACTGCGTATTAGCTCTTGTGCATTTTAAATATTATCGACGGCATTAGTGCCCGAAGTATGGATGTAATTTTTAGATTTACGGCGCCACGATATCGGTACGTTTTGCACGTTAACTTAGCGGAAATAGCACCGCTCCATTGTTTCGGAATTTTTAACCGTTTCAAGTTCATTGTCAAAACGTATAATAGGAGTTTATAAATTACATAACTCGATTGTGGTTAACAATTTGATCGGGAACAATTCCATTTTTTGCGTAATATGTGTGAACGTTGTCCCTGTTGAAAAATGTAGTCTATATTGCGTTAATTTTCGTTTGAACTTTGCCTTGGATTGTACTCTAGACCGCTGTTATTTTTAAATCGTCTCCTTCATCGGAATAAATAATTCCGTCTGGAATTAATTTATTATGCAGTGATATGAAAACCGTATCAATTCGTATAGGGGATAATAGGATTATAAGATTATTGTGAGAATAATAAAATTAATAAGGTAACAAAATTTACAAGCTTTTATAGTGCAGTGTTTTTACTTTAAAAAAAGAACTAAAAAATGTTACTTATCGCCTCAGAAACATTAATATTATCGAAATAGTCTCTACAAATATTTAAAACGAATTACAAATACGAATTAAAATATTTGGCGGCAAAACACAACCAGGTTGTGACGTAGCATCTCATATTAAATGTGTTTTTATTAATTAATCTGATTTTATAAAAAATACATGCGTGTGAAATTTATACATATATTTCTGCCAAAATAACTGGTGTTTGTACCGGAATGCAGAAATGCAAACAAAAGTTTATTCATATTAAGTTAAATGACTTAAAACACCTAGACCTAATGTTTTCAAAATAAGATCAGCGTTTTTCTGTTGCTGGCCTTACGTCAAACGTACACAACATGCAAAGTTAACCCTGACATAATATTTCTCTAAAAACAATAGATAGTGTGAATAATATACAGTTGACTAGTTTTCTTAATGTTATGTAAATACACAGATGTACATGTGTTCGTACTTTATTATAGAATTTTGTTTGCAATAAATTTAAAACATGTAATATGTGTAAATATTGTAAAATTTTAAAACAAGAACGTGATAGATTTGATTTCCTTGGTTTTTACTAATGCCTAGTTAATTAATTCGGAAACTAACATTTTTACGGCTGCGGTAGGATTCGAACCTACGTCTCCTGTGTAGGATTCAAACCTACCACTCCTGGATAGGATTCAGTGTAGCAAGGAATTCTATATATAGTATGTAAAAATATGATGTATTTAATATTCAGAATGCATACATTTCAGGAGTTTCCCCACTATAAGATCTGGCTTTATAGCAACACACGATGGTATAGAGAAGAAGAAAGTGTGGTAAAAAGCAATAACAGTGGAGAAATGTGCCCATAGAATTTATTAAGTATACTACTATCATGACATCTTGTTTATTCACACGACCCCACTTCCCCCGTTATTTCGAAATCATACTGAATCGCAGGTGTAGTACAATTAGTGCACAATTCTGAATATATATTCAGCAATAATACTATTATATACTATTAAAACTACTAAGTTACTAGAATGTTGACGGATGTTTTTCAACATGCTAATATAATTCTTTTGATAGTACAGTGGCATCCGATCATAAAGTGGCGATATAAATTTGTGCAAGGAATAATTTTTTAGCTGCAGTCATTTGTTTTTCTGCAATTTAACTATTGCCTTGAAGCGAGAGTACGCGGATTTCTACCGCTGCTCACCGGACAGGCGAGTTAACCATTTACACCACACTACCTGGATCTAACGCTACCCACAAATAAACCAACAAAGGAAACTAAATGTATTAGCTGGAGTCAACTGGAGTTATATACTAATTAATAAAACCACGATAAATAAAGCTACCAAACAACAAAGTAGAAAATAAAAGGTAAAAAATATTCACCATTTAACTTACACTAGTAAAAAGATATAAAACAATCGCTACAAGAATGACACATTCCATCATTCGAAATATCATTAGACAACAAGTCCATCATAAATATGGAAAGTGACGTCACAAAAAATTATGACCACCGAAATGGTGTTTTTAAGAATGTTTGAAAATATTGAATTCTTGGATTTTTATTTATTGAATACTGTACGTAATTAATTGTATTAATTAAATTGATGCATCAAGGGAACCCGGTATATATTTTCCTTTGGATAAGTCCAAAAATAGCTCTATTTCTTGTAGAATGTAGAATCTGTTAGAATATATGAAATTATGAACTTCATATCAAAAATACTAAAGAAATGTACGCTTACAAAGCTTTTGGATGACTCATCTACAGAACCAGAAAAATTACAGCTACACTTGAAACATAGTCTATAACAACTTGAAAATATCAAAATTAACACTTATTTTTTTTTTTTTGTAAATATACTTGCTGCACGAAAATTATAATTTCCTTTATCAACTATATGTAACACAACAATATGTTTTTTTAGGACTAAGTTGAGCCTTTGGATGAAGTGTCCTGTACTAATCAGCTACTTGGCAATTCACTTAACATGCTACTAGCTTCTTCAGAAGTTTCCTAAATTACATATTTAATTTACAATATCAACACTGTAATAATAAATGATGCATTGAAACACGTTTTGTCGTTGTAGATATCACTAATTCACGTGTTAACACTTCTTTAAATGTCAATTTGTAATCTCACAAAGCAAGCAAGTTATAATTTTATGATGAAATCGTAAAGTGTATTACTGTGAATTTACATATTTAGCTGAATTTTAACATAATGAATCGTGGGAATAGGTAACCCCCACTGCCATAAGCCACAGCCGTTGGAAAAATTCTAAAGAGGCTGATAACAGATTGAATGCAACATGGGTTACAGTAATTAATGCCTGGTGCATTGTAATATGGTTTAGGACTAATAGTTAGATATAAAGCACACTTATTGATACCAATAATTACAGTATATAGTTATCCAATAAACTACAATTAATGCAATGCAATTAAATATTGGAACCTTTCCTGGCAACATTTGCTGAATATTTATAAGTTTCCCTAGATGAAATGAGCCTCTCAAAGTATATATTACATTCCGAGTATGGTCCTGTTGTCATATAACTAACCAACTAAGGATCTTCTACATCTTTTTAATTCAATTAATCACCATTCACAAGGGATGCGATTAATAATGTTAGTAATACTATCGTATCAGTATATTATTTATGATATAATTAACCGTCTATATACGCAAATTGCACCTGTAACCCACTTTTCAATTCTTACCATATTGTACATACATACGCATAGGTATATGATCATATTACCTTTCATACTGCATACCAGCGCTAAATATAGAAACAAGTCTTCACCTTAGTCACAATAATATTGGCTTATAATTTATTTTGTTTACGCACCTAAAGTTTAGGAAACGTGAAACGTGAAACATTTATTTGAGTCGCTTATGCATGCGCATAACATGTATAGATAAGTAGGGCGTAGTGTTTTGACGCTATTATCCGAAAATAGTATTTTTTTTTGTGATATACCTAAACATATTCTTGCCATTTTGTTGAAACGCTAACGCCTAAGTAGCTTTTATAATACGCATATTACAATGTAATGGATGTGTGATACGCTCCATATCTTTGTGTTTTTTTTTGCTTGTGGATTAGATGAATGAGATTCTTGATGTACACTCGTCTGCAAATTTACAATTAATTTTGCATTGCTGGGAGTAAACTGCATTTTTATAAATACAATAGCAGAAAGGTAATTAAAACATTATTTATGAGACGCAAAACGCATTTAGACTTTAGTTATTGCTTATAGACAAAGCGTGACATTACCGACACTAATTTTTTGCATTGCTTGAAGATCGATTTCTCCCATGTCCTAATTAGAACTGCTTTTAACTGCTTCCTGTTGGAGATTTCTAATTTTCCTATTTCTTATCCTAGTCCCTCGCATAAATTCTTTAATCGGGTTAGACGTTAAGTGAAGGTGAAGGTATCGCAGTTGCAATGAGATACATTAATGCTATGTCATTCCGTAAATATATAGCAGTTGTATTGGAGGTCACCGATAAAATAAGTAATCTTTGATTGACAAGTTTTCCGTCGTTCTGCGCAATAGGTTGTATTGTAAACTGTTTCAATTCTTCCTTTTGTTATATTCAAGCCATTATTTTATCTAAAAATAAAACAAAATATAGTACCATGTGTGCCAATATGTTTCTACTTACGTTCACGATCTGTCAAGAAACAATCGGCGGTTGATATCTAAATAAACGATTCTAAAGTTCTAAAGTTGACAAAATTGTGTCATCAAACAAAAACATCGTTGAAAGAACAAGTTTTTTTTTCTGACAAAGTTATTCTATGGACGATAAAAATGGTTCCATCATAGCAGATGGACACTAATTTGTTCAGTCTTGTTCTCAAGACTTTCATGTTTCTACGTGTATGGAAGATTTTAAGTTGGTACATGTTTTCAAGAATGCCCTATGACATTATGCACTAATGTTACTAAGTTTTTGGGAAACGTCTGCACAAGCAAGTTAGACCCTGGATCTCAAGTAACCACCACAGTTTCGTTACTCTGCAATCGACAGTAACTAATCTTCTTATAATTGTTTAATATTTGTCTGTTAGAGTAGATGCTGATAAGTAGATGCAATTGCGATTTTGCAAAAGCCTTTGGTGGAATCGGTCACATCTTGCTTTTAAATAAACTGGGCTATTTTCGTCTTCACTTTTGTTTTCATTCAGCTCGCACTCTCTTAGTGGAAAACAATTTCATGTATAGTCTTTAAATCTAATTACTTTACGCTAGGCTCTGGAGTTACTTAAGGAAGTAACTTAGGTCCACTTTTGTTTCTATTCATAAATGATTTCTGTTATTAAAGTTGTGTGTGGTTGTGGCGTGAGCGTGTCTGAGTGAACATCATCCACAATTTGAACAGAATTCACAAACGACATCGAATCATTTTGTAATTTTTCAATTTTCTCCGCTAGTTCATAGGAGTTCTTGCGCATACTTTCTAAATCACATTTTACCTGACTATCCTAAAACATTTTCTGGCTTATCTTGCTAGCTTTGGCGTGTCTCGGATCGAATTGTAAAACTACCTTCTTTACATCATCAACATGTTCGCAGTAGTAAAACGCAGCCTTTTACCATGTTCCCCAACGCGTAGTAATCGACTGTGGTGGCTCAGACACTTTGCGACACAGTTCGTAAAATCTTTTTGTACGTTTTGGAAACTTTAGAAATACTACCTTCGTATGACCTATTAAAGTATTTACTCGTGGATAACGTTTAGGGATCAATTGCGCCATAAGGTTTAAAGTATGGCTTTTACATGTTACATATAACAGATTGCCACTCTTATTTAAGAAATCGGCTTAAGAAAAGCATGTTAGCGGCACCGTCACTCACAAACATTAAAAGTTGGGCTGTTGAAACTTGAAATTTGTTCAATGTCCTCAACAATTAAAATTTCATCGCTAATACATTTTGCAACTCTTTTGGAAGCAAATAAGATAGGGAATGACGGTTTAAACTCTTCCATTGTACGTACCATCACATTCACCACAGAATGTTTTTACCGGCCGGTTGTTTCGTCCACACATAACCACAATTTTTTATCTTTCAATTCTGCTTTTTTACTTTTTAGCTGGCGTTCACACTTACACCTGCTGGTACACGTCAAATAGTTGTCGCACACATTTAATTCTATCCCCTTCGTATTCTAAATCCGGCATACTCGCTATAACGTTTTCTAGTTTATTCGAAATACGCCGTTTACAAAATGTAGCATTCTCGATTCTCCGTGCCGCGCGCTTCACGCCTCCCCGTTGTTCTCCGCGCGGCACTGAAACTTGCCCCTCTTTGTGGAGACTAGTGAAGAGGCACTTTATCCAATCGTCCCGTAGTAAAAAAATTCAAATACCGTTTACTGATAAATAATATTGATATTAACTATTAAAAAAAAATGTTTGCAAATGGAATACATTCATTATCGTAATAGTATTTACTTTCCTACTAGGTATATGCTTCCTGTAGGTCGTATTTATGGATACCACATTACACCTTTGCAGTGCTAATATTTAAAATCCAATATAATCTGCATTAACACCGTGTTCCCATCAAAACGAAGGTTTGAACAGATAAAGAGCAAATCGAGAACACTGATCTTTGTAACAGGAAGTGCTCATAGACAGTTATATTATTCGTGTTTTATATTTGTTAAATAGCTGTCTGATGTGGATCCAACGTAATCTGTTGGAAATATAAATAAATGCTTACCTAATTCGCTACAAGTAACGTTAGGATTACATTTTGTATTATTCGTCGGATGTTTCACATACATACATACATACGATAGAGAAAATAAACAGGAAACAAATGTAGTTAGAACGAGATCTAATCTGAAAACAAGTTCTATAAATAGAACAAGAGAAATACTAGACATCGGTGGGTAGGTCCCCAACATTAAGGAAGGTCAGAAATAACGCCTTAAATATGTCAACGTTTTCTATAACATCAACAACATCAACATCGACATCGTGCGAACAGGTGTTCGCGCACAGGTGATCGTGAATAAATTACTTGCTAACACGCATACAAACGTAGAGTACGTGGGCTCGCCTAATCGAACAAAAGTATATGGTAATTAAATTTTATGGGGAAGCATTAACGGGGGCTTACATAAGGAAGCAGTGAGGGGGAATCGACGAAGAGACACGCACTCGGCGAGTGTCTGGATTTCCACGCGGTAAACAACGGAGGAGACGCGAAACATGTAAATAACAAGAGTATCGGTCGCCGTTCTACATACGCATTTATACCACATATATCTCGCCTTTGTTTAACATTTTCCACCAACAAACGGATAACGGTTGTTAATTTCAAAAGTAAATACTATAACGGAATGATTATATGTATATAATTATCTGTAATATGGTGAAATAGGCCAGGATTGCTTATGTCACTGTATTATCAATTGTTTCTTAATTTCTTAATCAGTAACAAATAAAAGGATTGGTTACATTTTTTTTACAATTACTTGTAATTCTTAACCATAAATTAAAATCGAGATTTCTTCTTAGAATTTCTGTTAATCTCCAAAAGCTATTTTAGTTTGAAAATGTTTTGGTTATTAAGAAACTTACTGCATCGAGTACGAGGATAACCTGAAATATTTCCGGAATCAACAAGAAAAATACGATATTGATGTGGTTTTTATTTTTATTTTTCGATGTAGTCTCCTCGAAGATCAACACACTTTTTCAAACTTTCGAGGTAAAGCCTTAAGAAATTGCTTCACAAGTCCCAGCTTGATATGCAGTGGTGGAAAAATGATTTCGTTTCTGTCGACCAACGGTTCGCTAAGAATGTTGTGATCTCCTTGAACTAAAACATTTCTTAAAGGCCAGTTTCTGGTAATTCAGTTCTAATCCAGCATTAAAATATCCTTATTTTATCCTTCAGGAGATGGTCTGTCACCAAAGATGACGAGTGCAATCTCGTCGAAACGTCGAAGATATAGTCGTTATCAAGACAAAACTCACACACGGCCGAAAGTCCGAGAAAACAATTGTCATATATATAACTACTATACAATGTTCGAAATTTAGAATAAATATTCTGCTATACCTTGCAGATGATACATTACATCCAACTATACATATATGTACATACATATTGTATATATATATATATATTCAGTTCGATGTAATGTCGACAATTTTTAATTCCTGACAAGGTACAGCAGAATTATGTTTATTTTAATTTTCGAACACTATATAATAGATACACTAATTATTGGATTTGTTATATGTACGGAGGATATTTGTCGCATTAAATCGGCTTGATTATAGTACAGAATACTAAATAATAGTTTATACAAAAAAATTATAAGCAATGGTCGAAGAAGTAAAACTCAAATATTTTACAAAAATTTCCAATATAACACACTATTAGTATAACATGTTTCGCTATCACTGTAGCTTCATCAGATGAAGCTACAGCTAATTTAGCAAAACATGTTATATATTGGAAATTTTTGTAAAATATTTGAGTGTTACTTCTTCGACCGTTGTTCATATGGATTTCCAACAAGTATCGGCCGACTCAATCGATAGAATTATAAGCATTGTGTATTTATTTATATATTTAAAATACAAATCTCTTAAATGAGATTTTCTAAATTATTTGAAGTGAACCTAATTTCATGATTAACGATTGTATTAATTAATCTAGAAAAGAAGTGTAGAAATTCTGTAATCATCAAGAGCGAAGGAAAACAATTCTTACTACATTAACAACTAGCGACAATTACACTACAATTTCTTTTATCGAAACTTCGTAAAATATGTTCAATTGATTTCATTATCTGAAAGAAAATGAAGTAATCTTAATGTAAAAATGTTAATAGCAAAGTTTGTTTGTACTTTGCCCCGATTGTGAGGAATTAAAACATTTTAATCTTCTTGATAGGAGCGATGTGTATATATTTGCTAAATAAGCATAAGTTAAACTTTCTGTGGGAATGGTTTTGTATCCTAGTAAATGTACAAATTGAAAGTTGTTTTTAAAATTTAAGTTTTGTTAACATTTCACCACTTTACGATACAATAATGACAAAGAAAACAGGATAATTAAAGTAACAGGCAATGTATAGAATAGTCTGACGTATTTGGATGTTCAAATATTGACACTTCTAGCAATCGAGATCCGTATATAATGTGTATATAACTGTATCGATATCTCATTATCATGTATAACGTATTTGTCCTGCGCGCTTACATAGGTTAGGTTTTAGGCTTATTTGTTAATAGTAAAGAATTTGGTCACGACCACTGTCATCAAATGCTACTCCGGTGAATAGAATGCTATTTTGGAATCACCCTACACATATAGCGCGTATTATTCCGCAATAAATTCATCGATACGTAGTATATTGTATACTTATCTGATTAGTGATTAGATTAGGACGCAAAATGCAATAACTGGATAGATAGAATTATCTACGTAGTTATTGTGAATGATATTGTATATTACAAAAAAAATATTGAACGTGTTGCGATAAATCGGATTATTAACGAGGCGCTTCCCCATTTTATTTTAAAAAAATCATTGTTTAATATTTAAGATAAATCGAACGCTTATAAAACAATTACACTATAAACTTCATTCGTTACACTTTTAAACCTTTTATGTTTCCAGTTGCGCAGATATCAAACTAAATGGATCCAATATAATCTAAGCTTCAGCAAACGAATAAGGTTGCAAATTTGAAAGTTCCGATTCACTTTAGGACTTCTACTAACATTTAAAGATTAATACATATACTAATGTTTAAACATCTTAAATTTATAGAATACTCTTCAAAAATTACGTCCAAAATTAAGTCCATAGGAAAAGTATCATATGGACTTTAGGTCGAACATATGGAAGCTTTTTTGGTGTAGGATCGCTGGCGTATCACTAAAAGTAATAAAACTATCGTATTGAAATTTTGCACTTATGTATAAGATCCAAATCACACAACCTCACCAACTTGAATGTGTGAACAATAAGTCAGTTTATCAAAGAAAAATTTGCGAATCACTTTCATCTCGACAAACGAAATTGTCACATTTGGGGATCAGAAAATCCAAGACAGATTTGCATCTTGTGAAAGTAACTGTTGGCTTTGGATTAGAGGCGTTATTGGTCAATATTTTTGAGAGAATGCGAAAAGTGCTATTATAGTCAATGTAGATATCATGGATCGTTGGTTTCAAAAAGACGGTACCTCCAGACCTAATCTCCAGATCGCAAATCTACTAGATCAAAGCGTAAGATAAAAGCGATAGTAGAACTAAAACAGGAGATACAACGAAAAGTAGATAGTTGATCACAGTGAAAATTGTGACAGAAAAATGCTTTTTCCAAGTAAATCATTTAGCCCGAAGTTAAGAAAATGTTAATGACATTGTAGTTTAAATATAGGTTTAACACACTAGTTATTATCTTCCCTATTGGCTTAGTAGTGGTAGTCAGGTGGAATACGAAAATCGAGAACAAGAGAATAAATCGAGTTCGATTCTCAATGCGGACAGTTTCACTAATAAAAACTAAAATATATAGGCAACACGTCCAGTACACATAAATCCATAAATCATTGAACGTATATGGATTTAATTACGCCCCAGCCCTTCTCAGGCTATCTACCCCGAAGACTGCCGAAACGTCGGACATTAAGTGGGATGATTTTCACAAACGATGAAGTAAAATAGCCCAAACAACAAAAACGACTTCTCTAATTAAAAAATGTTTTCAAACTTCCTGCAAGATTTTCTTAAATCAAGTTAACGAAATTCTTAAACAAAGAAATACTATTGTTTCATTACAAATACATAATTATCTTTAGCGGAGAAGGAAATACTGAGAAAATATTTTTATTGATTTGAAACAGTAATTCTATTGTGGATAACTGAAACAATTATTTTCTTGAATGAAGGCGGGCAGTCTTGATACAACCAAACGTTTCTCTGCGTGTAGTTACATAAAAGTACAGAAATATAAAAATTTTCAATCGTATAATATAGAAGAACATATTGTAAATAAGTACAATATTGCTCTTGCTCTTTTTGACCGCACTTATTCTGTAGTTCATAGATTTATTTATTTATCTATCAGTTACTTGGGATGCCATTTGTGACCATTCTTCAACTGGATTTTTGAGGTGTTGTTTATTTGAAATGGTATGCTTTCTCTGCCTAAATTTTAATTCTTGTCATATGTGCTGTATTACCTTCAAGTCCTGTGATTGCGGTGGAGTTTGAAAAACTTTTGGACAGTTGTAAAGTAGTCATTCTCTTACAACACCGGATCATTACCCTGATAAAAAATAAATACCTAGTTTTTCTGCACTTTGTTTGATATTTTTCTTTAATATATCTAAATATTGCCGTTTGCCCATGGTTCCTTCGCCCACAGCGTTTGGGATCTTCCTCCATGTTTTATGGTTGATGTCAAATTCTTTGATTTTAGCTGTTCATTCGATTTAGGCCACATATTTACTCGCCCATCCTATCCAAACTAATTTATTTCTGTTTCATCTATATAGAAAACATTTTCCCAGAATGAGATATCCTTTCTAGCGATACGTCTATGCACCATTTTGCCGCAACACTTCTCATATTTTGGGTATGAACTTCCATCACCAAGTATTGTTCTACTTCGTTTGCTAGTTTTTGTGCGCTTTATTAACAGATCCTTCTAGAGTTTGCGCCAACCATACACCCAATAATTTTTTTTTTGTTGTAGACGTATAGCGTAGGAAGACGAACCCAAAAAAAAACCAAACTTTAACGCAAACATGATTCAACGTACGCAAAATAAAAATTATTCAAGGAAAACAAACCGACACAGGACGCGTACACTATAAACCGCAGATGAAAGTTTTATTTCTAAGCATAGGCAGTGTTCTTTATATTTAAGATACGGATCGACAATCAAGACAAAAAATTTGAAGCTTGATAATACCGGAAACGATCTACCGTCAATACCGACGTAGACACTACGGTCCTGTATAATAGAAGTCGTGTAGTTTTTATTGTTAATTATGAGAGTATGACATAGTTAAAGTGGTTAAAGCGCTCAAGATTATTTAAATAAAAATTCTAAATCTTCCGAAAGTTTCGTAGATGCCTCTAATGTTTTTTGCATCTTATTCGCTATTATATTTTTGCGCCTTTAAGTATTTCGCTTCTTTATTTCCATCCATAAGAACAGCTTTAAACGTTTTCTGCGTCCACTTATGAATATACAGATAGTGTGCTTTCGTTTTGCAGCTAACCTAAAGATTTTGTGCTCTGTGATGATTGTCATGTACCATACTTTATCTGACTTTGTTAGTATTAGCAGGTTTAAGCTGTAATTGAGATATTCCGCGAGTTTACATCAGTTTAATAAACATAATCTCTTTGTTCAAGGTTGTTCATTCATTTATTTCCTACTCAAACTGTATTTATACATTTACATACTAGTTAATGGTTGTTCTTTTTGTGACCAATTTTGTATTGGCACCACCTTTCCAATTATTTAATCTTTGCTACACTCAGCATTTACGAGAACTATTACGTTACAACTTTATCGAGCACGTGTTAATCAACACACGGGATGCCGAAATTTACGCAACATGATCTAATCAAATCATCTAAATACAACGTCGACTGCATATGAAAGCAAAGATATACTCGCCAGATAACTAGCTACTTATCTACATTATGTGGATTTTTTTAATACCGCAATTCGATGTTGATTCTCTATTTGAACGTTATCAAAACCTTGTCGTTGAATTGCCAAAGGCATCCGTTAAAACTTTCAAATTGATACTTTTGCACTTGATTTAGAAATTATTAAATGAAACCGACAAAATACGAGATTTAAATATAAATATATATATTTGTTAATGTATGCGTAAGGTGTATTTACTTTTCTATGGAGAATAAATCCGATGAAGTTTCAAATTAATTCATAAATTAAAAAGATCTAGTTCAAGAAATTTTATTCAAAGAAGATAAGTGTCTCATACTTTAAATAAATTAGTTTTGTTATTGTTTTCGTCTTTTAATGTTATTTGTTACTGCTGTATAAATGGAATTTTGATTAATTTTGTTATTTTATTGTTGACAATGCGAGACATTGTTTACCGCGATTCTGCTACTAATTCTCGAACAATTTCAATTTTGTTATCTTCTATCGAAATAGGTCACTCTCTTGAATTTATTCTATTTACTTGTTGTCATATGTTAACTTGAGTGCAAAATTATTTTAAATAGTACCGGATAATAGGCTTATAAGGGTAACGTTCACTAATGGGTCGGTGGTCCAGTAGTACGAGGGCCTGCATTTAAATTTGCTAACTCAGGTGCGCCGTTGGGAAAATAACTAACGGCGCCTCATCCTTTACGACGACGGGGTGTAGTAACCAGGCCATGGAAAATGTTCCACACACTTTCCTACACCTTAAGGCTCCTGCGGTCATGACAAGCTAAAATAGCTTATAACGCCGTTCGGCCCCTTACCACTAAGAAAAGAAATAATTTTTTTATCAATATTAAAATTTCCTGTTTTATATTTCATAAAATTAATATGAAACTTCAGTTGTTTTTTTTTTTGTAATTGTAAACTACAGTTTCCTTGCAATTACAAATATTTTAAAAATTTCTGAAAAAAGTATCACTCTCGGTGGGATTTGGACGCACGCCTTCTTCCTTGCCAGAGGAACGTCATACTACTAGCCCACGGTCCCACGGTGGTAGGAAATTTTGCGTTGTAAATGCAACGAAATTGTAATTTACTTTTCATAATGCGCACTGAATGATACCATCGCAATGGCCGCAGCTGAAAAATAAACATATTGCGTACCAAAAATCACAGCAAATTTAAACTGACTCAAAATTGTTGTACTTACATTGCCTAGCACTTGACATCAGAGAAGACAATTCCGCGCATTTTGTTTTTCGTTTTTGCATGAAAGTTAAGATCATCTCCCCAAGAGAGTTATTGCGCCATATCTTCAGATATTCTATTAAAGTGCAACATACCGTTGAGTTCAGTACTTTTCGAAATATTTAAAAATGTGCAGGATGTTTTATTTAAGATAAGAAAGTTGACATTACTTCCTGTGACATCGGTAATAGAATTAAACGGCCGATAACACTAGTGCTTAGTTTGATAAGTCAACGTATTTTTTTCTAAAAACCTCGTATCATTTAGAAGTTAGTATAGGAAGGTAAAAGTCGCTTGCTATGCTGTAAACCAAAACAATGTTGTGGATCTGATATCGTGTATCACCTTCTAGACATACGACTAGTAGCACCAGTAAAAGTAACTAAATATCACAGATTTTGGGCAATAATTTTGTCGGTAAAGTTCTATTTTCAACTTTAGGATCACCTTTGATTAAACTAGAAACAAATACGAACTTTTAAATACAGGTGGATTGATGTGCACACATCGTAGATCTACAATATATCAATTTTGAGAAACCTAATTTTTTTGCAAAAGATTTAAAACAGGCGAGTCAATTTACAGATAAAGATTTTCGAAACTATTTTTCCTAAAAATTGTGAGTTTTTGTAAATGGCAACTCCTGTTGTTGACTATTTTCACAAATTCAACCCACTCATTTTCTTGGTAATTACATACGCCAAAAATCTGTGTTATATCTGTTTATACCACTTGTAGAGACCGACTATGATTTTTATACATTGCATTCAAGAAATTATGCTTCAATATGTCAATTATATCCTAATTAACTAATTTAACCTATGCTACAACATTGATAATAATGGAAACAGTAATTACAGGCACTTAATTTGGAGTAGCCGTATATTTTATTTGGTATCATTTATTATATACGGCTTTATAGTTAAACTTGGTCAGGACATTATCGAATAAACTAATTGCAAAAACGCTCAAATATAATACCTATTACTTTTTTTAAAAGAAATAAATTTAAAGCTCTTAATTTCGTTTTCCTATTTACTTGCTGATAAGACTATAAAAATATATACATACGAGATAGGCGCTATGAATTCTCGGCCTGACAGGCTTATACAGCTTCAAGCATGCATCCGTCTGGAGCAAGAATCCCTGGAAGATGCTGAATGGTTCGGTCGACCAATTGAAGTGATAACACCTCAACCAATTTCAATTATTGAAGATTTAGTGCTAGATGATCGCCGTTTGAAAGCCAAGGAATTAGTAGTGATAACAAACATATCCGAAGCAAGAATTCGCCCAATTCTCCATCACCATTTGGGTATAAATAAAGTTAGTGCAAGATGGGTATCGTGACTTCTTTCTGCGCTCCAACCGTCGTGAACGTCGAGTCGAATATGCGCGGTCATTTTTAAACATGTGTGGAGACGACCCAAAAAGCGATTTTGGAGTCCATTATCGCAGGGGATGAAACAATGGTTTTCTTTTACGCTCCTCTATCGATAAAGGAGCCCATGGAATGGCGGCGACCTGATGAACCTCGTCCCAGAAAGGCGAAAGTCGTTCAATCAACGAAAGTGGTGATGGCCACATTCTGGGATGTAAGGGCATTTTGCTAATTGATTTTAAAGACCATAATACAACTGACAACAAATTAAGGGACAGTATTCGTGTAAAAGGTGTGTGATTATTACACGACAATGCTCCCGTCCATACTGCAGCCGTTTCATAAGCTGCCATCCGCGAATGTGGTTTTCAAGAATTGGATATAGTCCGGATATGGCACGTTGTGATTTTTGTTTTCTAATTTAAAAAAAGACCTTAGGAGGAGACCTTTAAGGACGACAGTGGGTTGCAAGCAACTGTTATAGAACATTTTCATGGAAAACCTTGGGATTATTTTTACAAGGCTGTCGAATTATTAATTAATCGTTGTAATAAATGTATAGAAGTTTCTTTTTTCTATACCAGGCCGAGAATTTATGGCGCTTGCCTCGTACACTCCCGTCCATGGAAAATTTACATTACCGTCCGTTGAAGTTTGGCCAAGTAATATAGATTGGAAATATACCTGCTACGTACCATCACTTTTGGCAATATGTAAACCGCAGATCCATTATGCATAGCAGAATTCTTTTTCTATTCTTCTTTCCTCTTTTCTTTTTAACCACTGATGGATTTTTTAAGTTAAATTAAAGCAATTTGGATGTGACTGTAGATAGTTGTAGTACGATGTAGTTAGCCATAAGTTTATTGTGGTTTGATCTACCTCTTTTTTTCTTAGTTTTATGTTTACCTGAAGGACAATAAAGTATTATTAATATTAAATAATATGTTGATTTTAGTTTTAGCTATTTTTCGTTTTTAAATTAATTTGTGTTTCTTTTGGAAAATGTTCCAAACTACGATGTGCGACAGTGTACATACTGCCGCAATATGATTTATATCTATTGCAAAAATCCTTTTTACAATTCACGTGCACTATATTTACGTATAAATTAGCTATAAATTTTATATTTTATCGGTGCAAGTCACATAGGTGCTCTCACATATTATTTATATTTCGGTCTGACTCATTTGATGTTCCAAGGTCGAGTTTTAAAAAACGTTTAAAGCCCAATATTTCATCTGACACACCTGCGATCTATCTGCGTATAATTATAAAAGATCGATTTTACCAAGTTTATCCGCCAAAGACGAATATTCAGCGTAAAATCCAAATTTATGCGTCGTAACTGAGTTAATAGAGAATATATAATTACTTCTGTAAACTCGCCGATGAGTTCAAGGTGGGCCGAATTAGTCAAAAATCCCATTTTGAATCTTAACGTAAGAAATATAGATATGCTTAAAAAAATGTTTTCATAACATCGTCTACAGCTTTTTAAGTAAAATTCCATTTATTATTTAATATCGATTGAATGCTATAATAATTGATCTATTACATATTTTTTTGATCTGTAATTACAATGGCGCTTGCAATCTGATTTATTTGCTCTACCACTTAAGCAAAAGTAAAAAAAAACAGACAGCTAACTATAGCGTATTAGTGCCAATTACGCTATTGCTTCTGTTGTATTGTACTAGACCGTATGATTTATTGTCTATTTATAAAACGGTGCCGCAATATTAACGAACAAAGTCCAACGTTTTCGCGAAACGTGAATAGCTGGTGCGGTGTTAAAAAGTGTTAATAATAGCTTATTCAGCGTTAAATACGTCAATCTTGTAAAGATAATAAACGTATATACCTCGTTACGATCAAATAAAAGATTAATAACCATAACCTTTTCCATTGTAAGTTTGCAATAAGGCTGATAATCGAGAAAATGTAGAATAAATTGCGATGCCACTCGTAAGATTGTACCCAGATAATATTTGAAAAAAATTAATCGATGTGTGTCATATAACATATGTGAAAAGATTTTCTCATGTTTGTATTGCTTTCTTAAAATATTTTTTTTTAATTTGACTACGACCCGCCAAAATATACATAAGACTATCACCTGGCAATATCCTTACAAAATAATAATAACACTATTTATTTCAATAACAACTATATAAAGACAAACAATTTGAAAGTGCATGGCTAAAACAGGTCAAAGAAGAAAAAATAGTAAATAAGGAATCGTAATCAAGTAAAATTAAAGTTAGTCATTTAAACTATAAGCAGAAATAGATAATAAATGTTGCTTAAGCAACTTTCGAGGTAAACTAATTTTTGTGGGAACCTTTATATCATTAGAAAGATGATACGAGTTTATACATTCTATATTAAAAATAGTTGTAATTACTCTCTTTTGCATAAAAAAGTTCTATTTGAATTATGACACATAATGCATACATAAAACGAAATTCGAATGATTTGATTTTTAGTGTTTCTTGGTTAGAAGCATCTCTAAGTTGTTTTAGAAGAAAGCATACTATTGAAAGTGTGGTACATAAGATTTCAATATGAGAAAACCGATTTAAGGTACACTAGCGTCCATAAGTATTTAGGCATCTATGTTTTTTCTTAATTCTTCGTTACGAATTATCTACTAAACATGACGAGAGTAGTACAAACAACCCTTATATGCATGCATATTATCACTTTCACTAGTATACGTATCATTAGAGTTTGTAGAAATAAAAATTCATTTTAGCTGTACCTCAGCTGTAATGGTACAGACCTTGTTAATGAGCTCCTCTTGGAATTTTGATGCAATCTAGTAAATTGCTATATATTGCATTTTATTAGTGTTAGTTCGAAATTTACTGCTGTTGAGACCACACACAAGCGAATTATTACCTGCGAATTTTGAGAATTCTTAGTTATTTATGTTATTATGGCGAAAACTAAATGGTCGTTCGTACAGATGCGTGCTTTAACTGTTAGCTGCCATAGAGCGGGTAAAAGCAATCGACAAATTACGCGCAAATTGAACATTAGTAAACAAATAGTGGACTATAACAAGCAGAATCCCCTGTCTGTCCCATCACACAGCCACAATACTGCTTAAGAATTTATCTCCTTCAACACTGTGCCGGATAAGAAATATCAAAGCACTGCCAAGGCGTTGCTTTGTAGACATCCATCCGTAAGCATTTTCGGAACCCAACGAGAACACATTAACCCAACAATTAAAGCGATTTGGGATAACTTCATGCAAAACAGTTTTTGAAATTTGTAGAAACTTATCACTAAGCATTCTTATTGTGAACAGTCTGTTTTCACGAATTTTATCATTAACTTTTTCAACGAAATCGTTATTGTCAGCAGTAGGCCTACCACTCCGTGCTACGTCATGCACATTCGATCGTTCATCATTGGATTGTCATTTTCTCACCATTCCATGTGTCATTACATTTTTACCATAAATCTCTACAATTTCAAGATGAATTTCAGCTGGCTTAGTATTCCTTGCGTTCGAAAACCGTATTACACAACGCACTTCGGTCGACGGGCTGAGAAATTATCGTAAACATTTTGAACGATCACTAACAAATGTAAAACACTCTAAAAGACCGTGAACCACAGAGATGCGTGTGCATGCGCGGAACAACGACAATGGCGCTGGCGTGGTGGTAGAACGAAATGGTATTTAGTTTCCAAACAAGCCTCGTATATACGAATGTTCGTATACAAGTTTCTTTTGAGGATAAGAAGTGGGTACAGGAAAGTGAAAGAAAGGAAAGTCGATTACTCTGAAATATAGTAAAAAAGTATTTAAATATCCGTAAGGTATTATTAGTTCGAAAAATACCTTGCTGGTGATACAAATTTGGAATGAGAAAAAAGATGAATAAGAACATGAAATGAATCTGCAGTGTTTGGTTTTAGTACATTCCCGATTTAAGTAATAATTATTGCCTTTTCATTCTGTTTACAACCACATGAGATTCAATACATAGGATGGTTCTGAAGAAAATATCACCATTTTTTATATGGCGATGTTAACTTAATGCAAATTGGAAACAACATTTATTCTATTTTCCAAAATTTTCAATTCATGTAGTATTTAAGTAATATTGATATGAAGTATAGCAAACTGAATTATGTTTTTAGATATACTTATTATTGTATGTGATTACTTATTTCCGTATTTATTCAAAATAACCAAATTTGTTAAAGGATATTTATATTTACAAGGTATCATGATTTGAGCGAATACCTTATCGTTATTCGTCACCATGTTTGTTCGAATTATACAATTTGAAGTTAATATGATGGATCACAACGGAAATCTCACAAACAAGAGAAGTCGTAAGTGTTTTTACGCAGACTCATACTTCAGTATGGAAATTTACTGTTAGATATCCTACATTGTAAATGACATTATCAATGTGATTAAACTATTAATGGAAACGTTTAACGTGATTAAGAGAAAATAAACATTATATCAGCTTTGGTGTAGAAATTAATTCAATTTTGGAGTTACTGCAACCATCTAAACTGTTTTTAACGGAATTTGTCAATTCAGGGGATTATTTTTTGACATAGCTCTTGTTAATAATAATAACTATATTTAATCCACATTCACGAAATAATATGATTCCAGAAAACATCCATGCTTTGCGCAACATGATTGAGAAAGATTGGCATGTGACTTACAATGGGATAGAGGCATCCTTAGGCATGCCGAAGATTGGAGTATATTCGATTGCATGTACATTTGGTTGTGAAAAATATCTATTTCCAATTACTGAGAAAATTGAACCAACCGTCTGCAAAATCTGCATACATGATGACGAAACTTGGATATATTCATATGAACCATTTCTTTAGGGAATCGAAGAGCAGTTAGTGCTGAAGGGTATACAGCAATTTGTTTGCCAAAAATCAGAAAAGACAATAGAAAACTTCGCATCATTTTCCATCATAACAGCATCAGCTTTCACACAGCACGTCACACAATTGATTATTTGAAGGAGAGAAATATCGATTTAATTAAATTTATTTAAATCATCTTTTGGTGTTGCTACAAAAAAAATCAAAGCATAGGTTAGACTTAAACATAACACATGGGCTGAAAAGTCCCGGGCCTAACGCATGGATGACGCTAGTTTTATTGCACTCACCTTTCTCTCAGTTAGTACTAACCTTCAAAAGACAGCTGTTAAAATTTCATGATATTCTATTCATTAGTTTGTGAGTTATTGTGCTAAGAGTCAAGCTACTTTTGTTATTTTCAAAACAATGGATCAAAAACAATTTCGTGTTTGAATTTTACGCTGCTTCTTGATTGGAAAAAATACCGTTCAAGCGAAGCAATGGCTTGAAAAGTCTTATGGGGACTCCGCTCCATCAGAAACAACAATAAAACGTTGGTTTGCTAACTTCAAACGTGGTCGTTGAGACACCGATGATCCAGAACGCAATGGACGTCCAAATGAGGCGGTAACACCAGAAAACATAAAAAAAATCCACAAAATCGTTTTGAATGATCGAAAAGTGAAGTTGCGTGAGTTAGCTGACATCGTAAAGATATCAAAAGAACGTATTGGCTTTATATTGCATGAGCATTTGACTATGAGAAAGCTCTGTTCAAAGTGGGTGCCGCGTTTGCTCACTGTTGACCAAAAACAAGAACGTGTTGATGATTCTGAGCAGTGTTTGGCCATGTTTAAACGTAACAAACCGGAATTTTTGTGTCGATATGTGACAATGGATGGAACATGGATCCATCACTTCACTCCGGAATCAAAACGATCGTCATCTGACTGGACAGCAACTGGTGAACCTCGTCCAAAGCACCCGAAAGCACAACAATCGGCTGGAAAGGTTATGGCCTCGGTATTTTGGGATGTGCGTGGTGTAATATTCATCGACTATCTTGAGAAAGGAAATACCATCAACAGTGAATATTATATAGCATTATTGTAGCGTTTCAAGGCCGAAATTGCAAAGAAACGACCGCATATGGCAAAGAAAAAAAAATTTGTTTCATCAAGACAACGCACCGTGTCACAAGTCAATCAAAACAATGGCAAAACTACATGAATTGAATTTCGAATTGCTCCCATATCCACCGTATTCGCCAGATTTGGCTCCCAGCGACTACTGGCTGTTCGCAGACCTCAAAAAAATTCGCGCCGGTAAGAAATTTCGCACGAATGAAGGGGTTATCGCTGAAACTGAAGCCTATTTTGAGGCAAAAGATAAATCGTTTTACAAAAGTGGGTATTGAAATGTTAGAGCGGGGCTGGAATGATTGCGTTGTTCTTGATGGAGATTACGTTGATGAATAGAGCTAATCTTGAACCAAAAAAAACGTGTTTTCTTTGTTAGGCCCGGAACTTTCCAGCCCATGTGTTAGTACAACTTTTGCATTTATTCGTTCCTTCCATTCATGATTTGTTCTGCAGACATATTCAAAAAACCGAAAGGAGGCCTTTCCCCTTGAAAGTGAGTTTCCACCAAGTTGTATTAAAATCGAGATTTAACACCCCGCTAGGCTTTGGAACATAGAGCTTGAAGCGAGGAAGATTGGGAAAAGTTAGGAGCAACGAATCCAAATACGTTGTTTTGGTAACGCCGAGTTTTTATTCGGAGTATATCTAAAGAAAAGAGGTAGCCACAGGTAGTCATACCATTGTCTATACGAAGAAAGATCTTTGATTTTTTTTGTAGTCACCACAATCACCGAATCTCAATCTTATACAGCAATGTTGGGACAAACTATACAGAAAAGCTTATCAATGGAGACCAAGTTCAGCAAAACATTAATTAATTAACTCAGAAACTTTAAATAAATTGGTAAAAAGAATGCCAAATAAACTGCAATAAGTCCATTGTCGTATGTATAACTTATCTTTGTATTTTTTTATAATATAATGTCCTCCATTATGATTTCTAATAAATACACACGCATCACATTATAATCACTTGTAAAACGTTATATGAAGATAATGGTCAGTTATATCTTTTTGATGTACAAGATAATTTCCACTAATATTATACTACCTAACAATAAGTTAAAATTCTAATAGATGATTTTTGTATTAAGGTACTAGTATCTTTAAATTCTTCGTCGTTTAATACTTCGACTCCGATCATTTTACTATAACATGGAGATGTATATATGTATATATTATACTGAAGTAGGTTAGTTGTGATTCTTTGCGTGGATAAATTTGATTTTAATTCATCTACTAATCAGCCATTTATGGCCTTTTAAATGCTGAAAAGAATTGTATAATATAACATTAAAGTCAAAAAATCTTCGATTTTTTCCCTTCAAAGCGTTATGCGGATCTACCACATCCAGCTTATAGTCTGCGCGTAGGGCTAGAGCGAAAATTCAAACCTCCACCGAGCTGCATTGTTATAAATGTAATTTATTATTTTAAGACTTCAATCTAAATCTATATCTAAACTTTATTTAGTTTCTATTCTTCTATTTGCTTAAGAGTATCTGTCCTTTCTTATCAATGCAGCTGCATCGTTCCCGTACCTGTTTCAAACTGGCAGGGCAGTGGGAACCTTGCTTAGTATTAGGAATAAAGCATATGTTTACATTTGGTAAAGTTGCGGAATTTAGTAATAAACAATTAAATGAAACATTTTGATTTTGACCATTTTGACTGGTCAATCTACTTTAGGAGCATAGAAAAACCTATATTAAAAACTTCATTTAAAAATTTCATTTATACATTTTGAATAAGATGGAGGTTTACCTCACTATGTTCTTCAGGTTGAGGGGTAAATACAATAGACTTTAAATAAACCCATAGAAAAAAGTGTAGTGGCCTCAAATCAGGCGATTTGGTTGGCCATTCTTTAAGGTCTCTTCGTCCTATCCATTTATTTTGAAATACATTGTTTAACCACTACTGTAGTGGAAGAATATAGTGAGAAGGAAATGTTGTTGAAAATGTATAAATGAAATTTATAAAAGTTTTTACTATTGGTTTTTGTTCTGATAGTCCTAAAACAGATTGAAATACGAAACAAGCCAAACCAAAAGATTTTCTTAAAAATATCTGAAACGAATCCATCAATTTTAAAAACTAAAAGCCAAAATGTAACGTTTCATTTCAGATTGTCAAGGAAACTGCTCCCGGGGGGCAAGAGGTTAAAGTAGATGAGTCTACGTTTGCATTAAAAACTAAATAACTACCTACTAATACAAAAATTCTGTCATTAATCTCTATTGAGTCGGCCGATACTTGTTGGAAATCCATATTGAACAATGGCCGGAGAAGTAAAACTCAATTTATAAAATTTCCAATATATTTATCACAGTATTAACATGGCATGTTTCGCTATCAGTGTAGAATATCTGATGAAGCTACAGTACTTCTGTTCTGTCATTACTTGAACTTGAGGGAACAATTAAAAATTTCACAATTGGGGGATTTTCTATTGTAATTGCTATACATCGTTACAAGGAATTTAAGTAGTATATTTGATACGGATTTGGCCATAGTGCAATAGAAATGTCTGTTCTCCTAGATGTCAGCCTTGGCACAGAGGGAGACAGTTAAGGATAATCCAGAAAGTTATATATTAGTTTGTAGAAATATCTGAAACCAATCCTTCTAGTTTCAAGAAAAAGAATCAAAAACTTTGACAATAATTCGCAATGATATACGACAGAAATAGGACAAAATCCACTTAAACTGAGCTTAATAAATTCGATGAATCCCCATCACCTTGCAAGTGCAAATGTTTTCTTTTTTTGCTTATTATTCGGTTCATTAGAAAGCTACAAAATTTCCATATTGTAACTTTCTTCTCAATAACCTTATAGTAAGTACAGTCGTAGTACAGACGATTCATATATGTACCATGTGGATGCGGAGTCAATTCATTCATGATTTCATTCGAAACAGATGTCCGACGCCTACGAAACCGATCCCACATTTTGAAATACATTTGAAATGCAAATGAGGAACGATGTGAAAGACGACGTTCACTATACCGAATGTATAATGAAATTAATGATGGCAAAAAATGATGAATGAAACGCGATTCGAATATTGGATTTTGAATAATCGATTCTCCATTTAGTGAACGGGTGCTAACGAGACTATATTTCAATCCCGCGATAATTTCGCATTTCAAACACGAATAGAAAACCACCTGTAACATTCTTAATAAGCTTATTCAGGTTATACGTACTTTAAAAGGTCATGCACTCCGGTTTTGTTTAGTAACGTCTTACAAAGTTGTTTACGTTACGATCGTGACGTTAGGATTGGTCAACTCGATTCCATCAACGTTTAAGTATCGAGTGGAAGATCTCGAAATGTACTAGATTCTTTTCTAGATGGATTATGTTTCACATAACAATTATTTACACTTTCTGCCATTTACTTGCGTCGAATTTATTGTTGTTACAAATAGTTAATTCAGAAAATTATAACATTCGCATGCCAAGTATATGTGCAAAAATAATTGGAATAAAATCACAGCAAATTTTTGCTTTATTATTGGAAATTGTGGAAATAGTCTTCGCGACGATTATCTTTTCTTGATTGTTTTGCCTTTTCTTTTAATGGTTATTGGATTGTAAATACTTCTGAAGAAAAACCGCTGAAATTCGAACTTTTGTTTGCGATATCTATTTTGTTTTCCACATATCGATAGTCATATTTCTATTTTGTAATCGTAATGTTGTTTATTTTGTTATTTTCAGGAAGATATAGATATAGATTTCCACATATTATAAGATCTCCAATGCATGTCGTATACCATGTTACTCGTAATTTTGACATTGTACTTCATTATTACCACCACATTATCCTCATTGGACTTTTTTAAATCATTCATGATGCTAAATATATGGCAAGGATGTGTTTGTAGTATAGATAATTCGTTTTAATTGTTGCGACAGATTCTTTTTAAAACTAATAATGAAATTAAATAGTATCTCAGACTTTCACGACCGTTTGTCGTAGTACTTACGGTTGTCGGGTTCCGCCCGTTAGGAGGCAGCAAAGCAAGCGAAGTGCATCTACGTACTGGTATATTATGGAAGTGTTCAAAAAGCCGGAAGTGCACAAAGGATATAAAAGCGAAATTTCTAGCACAACGATATTAACAAAAAGAGCAAGAATCATCACTAAATATAGACGAAGAACAAGAGTAAGTTACTCAAAAGGCAGCAGAGAAATTAACAGAAATCGAAAGCTAGATTTTCATGTGGAAGTCAGTAAAGCAAAGAAAACCTTTTCTAATTCTGTATGAATTTACTTGTTTCTGACTGAACTGGTAGTTAAAAGGAAAAATATTGTAAATAAAAGCTTTTTATAGACTTAGGTTGATGACTATTTTTTTTTATAGCTGTTTGCTTCCTTCTAGTCAAATAATAATGCTAATGATAGTACACTTTCTCTGGAGTTTCGTCACTTCGTTTGCAAAGCTTTTACAATCCATTTATTGGGGTAGATTAGTCCTCGTTTTTTGTAGCATGTGTGTGTGAGGATTTGTTTTCAAATTTCGTTGTTATTCTAACTTATATACCAATTTGTTATTCCTAGGTTTCTCAAATTTCCCTCGACCTGATCCTTTCATCTCGGTTTTAATTTTTCTCTTCTTCATGTCCATGATCTTTCTTCCTCCTTCTTCTTATTTCTGGTCTCCACTCCTCTTGTTTATTCTGCCCTTCATACATATCCCAACCACTTAATTCTACCTGTTTTTATACCGGTTATTATATCTTTAGTATCCAATACTTCTTCTATTTCAGTATTTCACCTTTGTCTTACTGTTTTTTCATCAATTCCTTTAGGTCCCATTGTCGATGTCATCAGAGGTTAAGATTTTAAATATATTTTGTCTTTCAATTTAAAAATATTTATTACAGCATCTCTTACGTATATTATTGAAAAACGTCAACTTTATAAAAAACGTTATGCATTTCCAGGATTTAATTATTTTGTAAATTGTGCCATAATGGCTTCTTAAATCGCCATAACGATCACTATTGGTCTAATGAAAACCCTTGTTGGATAAAAGAAGCGTACACGCAATACTCCCAAAAATTAAATATATATGATGCTATAATTACACAAACCACACGGGATGTGGCGCAAATTTACCTTCTAGTAAGAAAATCCAAAGCAGTTTCCAAAAGAAATTTGGTATTAACGAGATGGAGCTGCACTTGAGTATGGAAGTATAATATCTTAACGAAACATTTTCAGAGATAAGTGGTTTGAAAAAGGTGATATACCTTTTATTAACCGGTTCGATCATCTGACTTAATTTCTCTAGAGATTACTTTCTTCGAAATCATTTAAATTCGGTTGTTTATAAAAGCAGACCTCAAACATCAGAAGACTGAGAAGACTCGAGAAATATCTTCGCAAACAATTCAGAAAATTATAACAGTATTCGTCGATAGAATGGGATACTGATAGGTAGATGTATGGAGCAGATTTGAACATATTAAACACTTTTTAACGTTTGATTTCTTAAAAAAAATGTATAACTCGTACTATTTTGGACATTTGTCCAGCACCTTAGATGTCTTCTTAACAAATGTAAATATGCTGCAGAACCTGAAATGAAAAAAAAATTTAATCTTGATAACAACAGTCTTCTTTTTCTTTTTCAAACAGGGTTAGGTTAATAGAAAGACTTACAAACCTTTACAAGTAATCAAAAAAAGTCATTGTGAGTGAATTGATGACATTCAATAAGAATGTGATTAATGTATTTATCCTCGTAAAGAGAGAGGACTGCTTAAGAAGACGATTCGTCCATTTATATGCAGCTTATATCACGGAAATTCGTTTAATCCCTTGTCTTTAAGGAAATAGAAGAAACAATATTCAGCACTCATAATCTGCAGTATAATTGTTAGGATAACTCAAATAATTTTGCTAATTTAACAAAGCCATTGGCAGATCATGATATATTTGAGGTGCCTAAAGAATACTATTAAATCTGCTATGCGGCTTATAAAATTGGATCAACTTTCACATTTTTATTCAGAAGGTTAAAAAACAACTGTGATGCGTCTTAGACATTAACCGAATGAATAAAATATTATCTTAGCAATATTATCGCTACGATAATGGTGAATTTAGAAAATGTCAACTATATGTCACGTAAATTTCTGCATCAATAACGAAAAGGCACCTTCCTTAGCAACTAACCAGTTACATTCTCTTTTGTTTCAATATTGCAATATAATTACAAGTGTTACCAATTATGTAAAATACCTACATGATATTATAAGTCAATATTTATTTCGTTTTTTCTCATAATTTAACCTTGCTTCTCTCGACATGACAATTATCGATTTTTTACTGTCTACCGTTGCTTCGATTAAATTTATTAAATAATTATGCAAATCGGTTTAATCTTTAATGAATTATATGCTGTTAGCTAGCTGGAAATAATTTATGATTCCATATGCAAATAAGTATTGGAGATAATAAATTTTCTTTCTTACTCGTTATTGTTATTGATATATCACATAATTTTGCATTATGCCTCGTTTTATTGGTCTATATTTTACAACTTTAGCGTTGCGTTTTTTATTTTTTGTTTAAGAGTATTAGGAGGGGGCATTTTTTTTTTTCGGGAAAAAGGTCAATCCACAAGCCTCGCGTAAACTCTCAAGGTAACATCCACAAAATTATCGAAATTATAGCTTCTTGTCAGGAGCTTGGGACCAAACCATTCAGTAAATTCTCATCTAGTTTATCATAAAGGAAAAGAGATTTTTAAAAATTTCTAGACGTATTGAGTTTAACATAATGGTACAACATTTTGTTGAAAATAAATCTTACGCGAAAATGTATCTTCGATATTAAGAATATGGACGGAGTAATTGCAGAAGTCATTTCTAATCTTTTGTCGATAACGCTTAAATAGCTTAATCGAAAAATACAATAGACTTAAAAACTCTGGACCTCTCATAATCACATCACTAATTCTTTCGCAAAATCTACTTCCTTTTTCGAAATCGTTTTATCAAAGACTCGAACATTATGGGCCTTATATGCGCTATACTTGCACTTGTTGTTCAGTAAAACCATTAGATAATTGTAATATTCTGTACTACTTTATAACTATTAAAAAAATATGTAGATGGCTTAATATTTAGCATGAATTCGTTTTTATTCAATAATCACCTATTTCTTGAACATCATCTCTACTAAATTCTGTATTATAATGTATATTATTTTGTCACTGCTTTCCCACACATTTTTAATATTCAAACGCTCCATAGGTGTTCAATTGCATTTAGATCCGAGGAATCCAGCCAAATTTTTGACTTTAAATATTTTTAATAGATTGTACGCTACAGAGTATTCTCATTCGTAAATGTGAGTCATAAATTTCATTTGACCTACCAATATTTAGTAATAAGTAATAAAAAGCGGGAGTCGGTACAAAACAATAAGAAGAGGGTCACCCCCGAATGAAAGAGCCAGCAATTTGTGCCTTGGATCGGTACACGTATACTAAGTGCACATAGCCAAATCGCCGCGTTGTTCCAACGTACTGAGGGCGTTCTCTTATAACCTCAATTTTTGATCCGTCACTAAATACAGTCTGAGGAAAATTTTTTTTCTACTGAAAGTCTACATTTTAATCCGTCGTTTCTAAGCTGTTGAGTGGGATATATTGTTTCTTGTCTTTTTCTTTCCGCATTGTTGCCACATTCGAGAAAGATTTACTTTACATTTGGCAATTCTTATTACAGTTTGATGGGAAGCAAAAAAGTGTTTATTTTAATTTTCGAACACCATAAATGCATTATTTTCACTATATGATAGTCGGAATTGTTGCAGCAAAATAATTCCTGAACATACATATGTACACATCGTATTAAATCGATGACGACTCTACGCTTTTATCTAATTATAGACCAATATCCGTTATACCAATTTTGCAAAAGATTATGAGGTCGTGATATACATCATTCTCTATGGGAGTACTACTCCGGATGGTTTAGCCCCTCCCACTACATCAACCTATTATAGCTGGCCAAGTGGCAAAAAGTATGTGATAAATGATTGCAGTTAGAGCCGTGACAGAAATGCCTTTACCTAGGCTTACCGATTCGCTTCAAATTCACAGAAGTTCCTGTTTGGCATATCGGACCTCACGTAACTTGGCAGTATTATTGATACGCCAACTATAAATTCTTACCCAAGAGGAATTTGATCTGGTCCAATCCTGGCAAGGACATCGACTGTCTTATTCTACACTATGCCAGTATGTTCTAGTACCCGGAGAAAATAACTTTAGATATTCTTGTTATTCAATGTGTTAAACTATTCTTGCAGTTAATAGCAAGCCTAGGGGATGTTCTACCTGCTCCAAATGTCTGTAGTGGAGCTTAACTGCCAGAAAAAAATTTAATCCATCTATACCTTACTCTTCTATGTAAGAGTACTCGAACAACACCTATATCGATGGCAAAAATTTGTGCCTGGATTATATATATAAGGTAAAATGTATAACGCCATTGGGAAAGATGGCGACAGGTGTAGAAAATTTTTACTGAAATAAATATTAAAAGAAAGTATACTCAAAAAAACTGTAACTTTATCTTTACCCGTGGTCTATGCATAGAAAAAGAACATCAAAGTATCAAAACATGCCTTACCTACGTGCAAATTCAATACTTATAAAATCTTTCAATATCTATTGGTATAGAAAACAAATTAATTAAGCGGTACACTTCGAAACGTTATTAATTTCATCGATATTTACTAGACATACACATTCACAACAGAAACTATTAGTAAATACAACTAAACTACTTAGATATTTCTTTACTACATCTATCGTACTGTTTGTATGCCTCACATATCTGTCTATCGTAGGCGGACATTACTTTTTTCGCCCGCTTCTGTTCCTTTTTCAATCGACATATATCGCATCTAAGTCTCTCCTGACATTCACGCGAGAGCTTATTTTTGGCCGCCTTCTGTACATCTCGCTCCGCCTTGGTGATGGTTTTAGTAAGACGCATAATATCTTTTAGGCTGTTGTCGATCTTCTTCTCGATTTGGCACTTCTCCTCTTCGAGGCATTCGAGTCGTTCGGCGACCCTTAAAATTCGATCATTGAGGTTTTTCATATCGTTTGGATTCAGCATTTATTCGACAGCACTCCCATAAGTGAGTAGTTGGTGAGATTAATAGTATAATTACTGCAATTTTAAAGGAATATTTATGAGAAATGAATGTATTATAGAAGAAGCAAACTAGTTACTACTAATTATTTAGGTATAGAATTTATCTATAGATACTTACCTAAAAATTTTTAATATTCTGGTCCTAAAATGTACTATTCAAACGCCAAGATCTTAATATATTTGACGTTGGATGTCGTACAACTGTCATTACATTAACGCAACAACTAGTTTTTCTATAGGGGAAAATCGTTTTCATTGATTAAAGTATAAATTTTTTCAGAGACCTCAATCAAAATAGTAGGATCCAATAACATTTAAGTTTCAACAAATTTTGAACGCCTTTTAGGCTAGGTACAAAGAATTCGTTGATATGATTGAATTTTTACTTCTACTCGTTGAAAATCATTAATAATCCCTACCATACCCAGAACTTTCTTGCTTTTGTTTTTCGTATGTTCCTTACGTTAGTTATTAATTTATTTATTTAAATTTTAATGGAGATTTCCTTCTTCTTCCTAACATTTCTACTACAATCTGCCTTGCATGGATTTTTCAGTTTTATTTCAAGTTTTAACAATTCTCTGACTTGGTTGTTACCACGGCATCCCCAGACAAATACGCTAACACAGTCATGTTTCACAACGATTGCAAGAACTGTGTAGTTGTATAATTCAGAGCTATCGCAGTAATCTCCACTCCACACAAATTAATAATTATTCGGAACACAGTCGGTAACACGGAGTGCACGTGCTGCTGAAACGTTGCGTTCCGAATAATTATCAATTTATGTGGTGTGGAGTTTACTGCGATATCTGTGAACCTTCGTTTGATCGTTGCTTCTTTGACACTTCTTTGTCAAAAAAAAGTTCAAACTTAACACGCCAATAGCTTACCTAGTCTAACCTGTTCTTGTTGCTTCCTCTCTTAATCATTGATTAGCTGCAGAATTTTCCCAGTGTAACATTCATTGTTCCAGTAATAGTGGTGTCTTGATAGTTACGCGATCGACAATTTCAAATGCAGTTGAACGCCTCACTGTAATTACTAATGGTAGTACCTTCACTATCTCGGCTAAATGTAATATGTTTTCGACTACTGCGTCTATGAAGTGTTAAGTTACAGTTTTTTTCTTTTTCATGGTCGGTGATGGTTAACCTTCGATTTTATGGCATTTTCATTTCCTAGGTTACGCTTTTCATAAAAGAAAACTAAACATACTAAAGATTTGTTCAGCTGTTTTATAAACCTCCGCGACCTATTACATATATTGAATTTTATGACCCTATTTAGCGCATGTTGTAAAGAACATGTGTTGGTGATAGTAGAAACTCATAGAATTGTGTTTAAGAGCTTCATAACTCGTTTCAATCCAGGAAAAAATATTTTTAATGACTGTAATTTTCCATTATTTGTAACAACATGGGTGAATTTTAATAACATTTAGACCTTAATGGTCCAAAGTCCAAAGCATAGAAGGGTACGCGAAATATTATATTATTATGTTTAATGGTTCAGTGGCACAGTGGTTAGAGAGCCACTGACCTGAATTTAGCAACTAAGGTACCGTGCGTTCGAAACCAGCGTTCGACAAGTACAGTGGTGGTACTTTTTGAGCGGGTGCGGTAAATTAGCTTGTAACCCCATTGGGCCACTCATCACCAAAAAAGATGCTCGTTTTCATATTTATGGCGAGTGCAATAATAGTATGTCCGTGTTTTATCATTCACACTGTTTGCTAGATAACAATTTGATATTTTGTGGATGTAGTATAATGTTAATTGTACATTGTAGAAAATATATTCAGATATACTGGGTGTTTTATGAAAAAAGTTGGCACATTAAAATTCATTTTTTCAAATGGAGCAATCTGCATACTTTTACATTATTGAAGATCATTAACTGCACTCCATTTACACCTAGGTGATGAAAGTAACCTACTTTGTGGTTTTCAAGTTACTATGACCAAAATAAGTTCTACTACATATAAGCTACTACTGATGTTTATCTTAGTGCTGCCCCCTGCTTTTATGTAAAACTGTTTTTCTTAAAAGAATTGAGAAATAAAGATTGTTGTTTGAATTGGTTGAGATTGACGTTATCCGTACATAATTTTTGTTACCGGATGTACAGAATTTTTAGGAAAGTATTGAGTTTATCAATTTCAAAATGATTTTTCTCGATTTTATTAAACGGAGAACACCCTGAATATTGTGACTAGAAGTGATGCATAATGTAATCGATATTAGATTTCCCAACTTATACATACTTTTAGCAGTTTCACTTAGTTATTTTAAAATAGGAAAGAGGGAATTTTGATTATTCTGAATTATTGTAGAAAGCGGTAAAATGTGTATGGGGAACCTAATATGGACTTCTAATGATAATATACAAGGTGTTGCATTTAACGAAATCTTGGAAAATGATTACTTTCCAAATGAACAACAACTGGTGATAAAAACAATTTACACATTGTCTTCCAATCTCTACTAATTCACGGAACAAACTTTATTGCTAAATTTGAAAGTGTTTGAACGTAGGAAAACTTTCTTTGGGATATGCGATTTTGCATTTGTTTTTAAACAGAAACAGTTATAACTCGAAAACCGCAAAACAATTGCTCTCGTCGTGTATAGTGAATAAAAAGAGTCTCTATGATCCCAACACCAATATAGGTTATCTCTCTCTCTCTCCCTCTATCCCTCGCTCTTGTTGGTGAGATTGCGTAATAAATATTATTGTTATTATATTTAAGTTGTTAGCTCTAACTCGTCAAATTTCGATTGTCAAAAGAACCTTGCTGAAGGTTAAAACTGCTTTGAATTTAGTTACCTCTGGCATGCTTATATCACTGCCTATTGAAACGGATTCATCTTTCGCTTTACTTTACAAGTATGGGCAACCTTTGACATGTTGTGGGCCAAACTTTAGTGCGCAAATCCGTTCGCCGGTCGCGTTTAAAAGTAGTGCATTTTAAAGCAGTGTTAATATAATAATAATAAATATAATTTTTAGCGATAGATATCAGACATGAAATAATACGACAACGTTATTATAATGCAATTTATTAAAATAAGAAAATTAAATGAAAGATAGGTACAACATTATAATTAAATCGTGAAATTTTTTTTAATTGGGTTTTTCAAAATGTCTCGCGGGCCGGATCAAATCTTACAGCGGTTGTTGCTCACATATGCTTTACAATATTTAATGATTTGCCTCACACCTATTTTCTTTGGTTCCATTGTCGAAATGAAACCCAGAATTTTCTATATTTCGAGGATATGTCGAAGAAGGGATATATGTTGAGACAAAAAAAAACTACGAGGATAAGACCTTAACACCACTTTCCACAAAGTAGAAATGTAAATTTGATCGTTAAAACGGAAGCTTTTGGCATTAATGTAATAGTGTACGGGTAGACACAAGTTCTGTAGACATCAGCCATTTATTAGTAAATTAAAAATCGTAGTAGCTTACGAAATTTATCTATTTATTCATCCTTACGAGCAATAAACTTTGGCAATAACTCTTCTTTTATATTAATTCGGAGAATTACCATCGATATTTATTTGAGTGTATGTAATCCGATCACGTGACAAGAATAACCAGTGACAGGATGCGAATATATTTATTTTGTTGCCCGAGCGTATTTTAGCATTTGGTTCTCAAGCGTTAATACCGCAAATCTTTTTTACTTTGTATCTATTTATAAACAAGTTGTCGACGTAACGGTAAATAGATTAATAATTCTGTATGTAAGCTTCCGGAATGAGCGACAAAAACGAATCAAGGTCGTGTTATTGGATTTACCTGGAATATTTTCAATCAACTATTTGATCGGTAAATAGGTACTTATTAAATATCAATTTGACCGGATGATTGATCAACTGTTTGCATTACAAAAAAATATATCCGCTATGATAGAAATTGATCAACATGTACCTTACTAGTTCTAATCTTTACCCCCAAGTGTTTTAACCGCATTCGTTTGGTTTTGGGTTTTTCTGCGGGAGCAGGATAAGGATTTCCGCGTATTTTCTAAATAAGTAGTGCGTTACATTTTCGTATGTAAATTAAATTGAATTGTACCAATATTGTGAATAAGTATAAACTTTAAAACCACTTTTTTAATCTGAATACTACCTTTACTCTCTTATAAATTATTTATTTATTTCAAAAGATACGAACAGCAGAGCGAGATATTTGGGTTATTGTTTAACGCACTAGGGCGGGAGAATAAAAAAAATGTATTTCATCGTTAGATCAATGTATTATGATTGCATATTATCTACGTGTTTCTCTGTACATTTTGCTAGCACAATGTGGAACTTGTTTTTGTTAATAGCTTATTGTATTTTCATATATAATTGTCAAATTAAATTAATTTTGATGAGTGTAATTTAAGCACACTAGCATTTTATATGCAGAAGAAGTGAAACAGAATACGAGGGCGACCTGAAATGTTTCCGGAATCGGACTTTTTCCTGACAAATTGCGTGGTTATTGCGTGTGCCGGGTTCACGCCAAATTAGACTCTCGCCGTAAAAATCTAATGCTATTTAATACCGACCTTTGTTTCATAAAACATGAAGCTCTCACTGATCAGATATCTGAATGATATTCTGTAACCCATTGTTCTTCTGTATGCTGCAGCAGTTGGGAAACAATTCAATTTATGCACGGTAATGTTCGCCCTCAGCGAGCAAATATGAAAAACCGGTTTCGTAAAATTGCTGTAAAGTGATGAACCAATCCAAATGGTGATGCATTGAGTCACGTTTGGGATGCATGGAGAAGGCTTGTTATTAAATGAATATGTTTCAAAAGTTACAAACTACTCCCACGAAGAAATGGAATATGATTCTCCGAGTATTGTTCAACACTCACCCAATAAAACTCCTAGAAAATAGTATTTCTATATTTTTCCTTAATTAAGAACATTTTATACTCTCCCAATAAAGCTATATTAAAAGTTGTCCACACAGGTTTGAAACACAAGAATCTATTCTGAGATTTGCTTACAAATATTTTTTTTATTTATTATTTCACTATTCAAAATAAGCGCTTGGCATCGTCGGCATCAGGTATAACTTACAGTCAAACATATCGAATTATTTCAGCCAAGGTGACCTGATTGATGTTAACAATCTCCCAATTTTTCAGATTTCTCCAAGTCACTTATTAGTAATTGCAGTTAGTGATGGGAGATTCTAGTTCTACACTGCACTTATATGAAATAACACCACATTCCTTGCTTGACATTTATGTGGGTTTCTTCTTTGAAAAAGCGTTTCTAATTCGCACAAAGTTCTTACGTAAACATTATTGCCTAATTGACACATTTTAAATGACACACTCGTATGCGATTATAAATACATATTTCTGGAGTGGTGTTTGTGGTAGTAAATTATACCAGCGACATAATAAAAAAGATAATTATTGTTTACGACCATGTCATAATGAAAATAAATGATAGGATAGTTTCTACTATCATTACTTTTGCATTATATAAGTAACCTTCTACAATTTGTGGTTAATCTCTGTTGAACATATAATGCATATGCAAGCAGAACTAAAAATAAACACGTGTGCACACAGTTAAACTCGTATAATCTGGTGTGCTAAATTTTTGAAATACAGGTCTAGTAATTTACAACCGTTGACTTTTATCAAGAAGTAACTATGACATTTTCTAATATTGTTTTTAAGCTTCAGTGTTGTTTTATACGTACACTGTCGCTTATAACTTTAAGACCACCCATCGAGAAATATCACAATATTGAAAAAACCAGTATCCTGGCAATATAACTATGATGTATTACAGTTGTTCACAAAAATATCTGGGCATTAAGCATTTTATCGAATCGATCAAAATATTTTGAAATTATAAAGAAATAGGGAACAAATAATGTATGTATTACATTCACTTATTAATACTCTTTAAGTCTAAAAGGGTTTTAAGTTGAAAAAAATAAAAAATGCAGTAATAAAAAATAAATTACTGTATTCAGAAAAAGTATTTGCACACTAACTCAATTTTAACATTTTCTGTTGCTATTACTTTCAATAAAGGACACTTATATTGTAATACACAAAAAATTAAACAACGTTTAACATAGAAAAAGTATATACAAACTAAACTCAAAAATTCCTATAAATAACAGTGTAAAATAAATTATTGGAAAACGTATATAAAATTAACAATACACACCTGTATATTAAGGCAAAAAAAATAGGTAAACTAAATGTTAGTATTTAGCGTCTATCACGGCTTGTAGGCGTTGTGGTATAGAGTTTTTTTAGATTTTCCGTTATTTTTGAATTGATTTTAGTCCATTCTTCCGTTAGAGCTTTTATTAGTCGTTCCTTATTTTTTATTTCGCGTAAACGAACTTGTTAATCCAATATATTCCACGAATTCTTAATGGGGTCCATGTTCGGTGATTGTGGAGGTGTTTGTAGTATATACGGCACATTTTAGAGTAACCAATCCATCACTATCTCTGACATATGTTTAAGGTTGTTATCATCCTAAAAATGAAAGCGGCCGTGTAAATTTAATTTTGTTGCATTTTGCTTCAAATTTTGTTTTAAAATATTGAAATATCCATATCTGTCCATTATACTTCCAATAAAATACATGTTCTCTACACCATTTTCCGCAAAACACCTCCACACCATCACCACACCCACACTACCAATACTGCCGCTACACTTTTCACTACATCATGTAAATTATAGGTTTTAAAGCTTCTCCTTGCTTTCTGAACAATCATTTCTTACCATCTGAGTCAGTAACCATGAATTTGCTTTAGTAAAAAACGCAGATTTCCAAAATACTGGAGGTTGGTTAAGCAATTTTTTTGTAAATTCCAATTGTTTGCGTTGGTTGACTTTGCTCATAAAGGGTTTTATTGCCCGAACAGCTCAAACTTTGACTCTTCAGTCCATAGCACGCTTTTTCTGTTGCAATGCGGCTGTGAAGATTTGCACTTTTAATCTTCTTTTCACTGTAGTAACAGAAACTTTTCTTGCACGGTGGCGATTTATTTCAGTGGCGATTTCTGGTGCTGTCAGTCTCCTATTTCGCTTGTTCAGCAATTTTATACGCTCATCATCGGCGTGAGTTGTTATTCTCTTGCGACCTGAACGTGCCCGATCTCTTAAACTGCCCATGCTTTAATGTCGGCGAATGATATTACTAACATTCGATTAATTAACATGTATTTTTTCGGAAATTTGACGCACTGAATAACCTTCTTGAAAAACAACAATTACAAACACATTACAATTACAAATTACTTTTCCAAACTTGTCGGTTTAGCTCTCGGCATTTTAATAATTTTAATCAGATTCACACAAACAGATACGCTCTTAACACTAATAATAACTAAAGAGTATTGTAAATGTATTACCTGCAATATTGTCCCAAAATTAATCCTATTTGTGGCGATGAGGATTATTCTGAAAGTTAGTATAATGGGTCATAAAATAAAACAGATTTTTAATCATTTCTAATCGATATTCTTGGAAGTTTGTCTATACAATTAATAAACAATAAACTTCATAAATGTTATTTATATATAAATGCAATTGTATTATCTGTTAGTAGAGTTTACAACATTTTACTAGGTGTCCGAACTAATATGGACGATAGTGTGCACTGTCGCTTATAAATTTAAGACAGCCCATCGAAAAATATCCTGGCAATTTGTTTAATATATGGTTTTTAGAAAATCGCTTACGATTGTGTTGAGCTTATTTCGTAAAGTATAGCGTTGAATATTGAAAGATGCGCTGCAATGATGAACCCTTCATAATGAAGGAAAGATTGTGAACGTTACATTCGGAATAATCTGAAAGTTTCAAAAACGGTTATTAAACCAATAATTAAGAAATGTCAGGAAATTCTGATCACTCGCGCTCGAGGAAGCATAGAGCAGCAATTATCACCGAAAAGATTATGTATTTTAATTTATAATTTTGTCCAGATGTACATTAATAGGGATAACCAGAGCTCATATACGATTAATAAATATTTTGCATTAAAAATTCTGATAAGACTAAGGTTGACATTTGTATTGCTGCTAAAGGCCGTCTCAACAAGTCTGAGTAGAGCTTTCAAATGTGATAATTGCTAATTAATTTTATTTTAAT
This sequence comes from Trypoxylus dichotomus, assembly GCA_023509865.1. Lineage (NCBI taxonomy): Eukaryota > Metazoa > Arthropoda > Insecta > Coleoptera > Scarabaeidae > Trypoxylus > Trypoxylus dichotomus. The sequence continues at coordinate 32,196,517 of CM042078.1, forward strand.
GTATTTAAAGTATTTTCATTGATTATCTTAGGGCTTTACAGCATTCTACTGCAGAATTTTTACAGAATTCCTTCTACTACATGATTTTAATTTCGATTTTCCAACGAAAGCAAGTCCAATGCAGTGGTGTTTTAGATTTGTTACTGTTTACTGTTACTGGTTTTCTCAATGGTCACTTTCCTAACATAAATTAATTTTTCTTTTGCGGTCTGATTTTCATACTCATGCACAATGTTATAAATCTTGTCAGAATTAACAATTAACAATAATTTAAATAATAATCGTAATAGAAAACCAGTAACTTTCAAATTATAAAAAGAGATCAGATTTGTCACGCCTGACTAACTCATCACCTTGTTATTATTGAATCCTTGTCTAATTTTACAAACAAAACACGCGCACACACACCAAAGGACCCTTATTGTCTTTGATTTAAGCATTGCGATTGCATTGGAATATGTGATTTTGTGTTATGAATCACAGTCAACACGTAAGATTATATGGAAAGGCAAAAATATTTATATTGGAAGTCTCATTAACGGAACACGTTGCACGAATTTAAACAACGCTTATCCTAAACCAAATATTATTATTATTAAAAAGTTACGCGACTGAGTCAAGTTATAGTGGTAGTGCTATATTTAGATATTGCCTTGATACATTTCGACATTTTAGAAAAATCCAGACAGAATTAAGCAACTTCATGTAAAATTTTACCACAGAGATAGCGTGGAACGTGAATCTATGTAAATATAACGTACATGAACTCGTTTTGCATGAACGTATATCATGGGTGTTATGTGTTTTATGAAAATAAACCGAAGTACATGCATGCACTCCGTGGTTTGATGATGTTTAATCTCGAGATGCGTAAAAGGTCATTTTTTGGACAATATTTGTCGCTTAGAATATTCGGGTCATGGAGTTTTCAGAAGTGAGAACTGGCTAAACAGTAATATGACTGTTCCTGCGTTCTATTTTGGGTGTCAAACGAAAATGTTGCTGTTACTATGTTTTTAAAACATGTGCACTATACCTTTTTATATTACTATATATAACATGTGAGGATATAGCTTGTATTATGGAGCAAGATAGCATTTGGGGATTGATTTATGCAATTCGGATGTTATTTTGTTTTTTTTTTGTTTTCATTCATATTAAGTAATAACTGTACAACAGTCTGTTCCGTTTTTGTCCCAAAATTGAAGTCGGTGCTGCATTACAATTCTAATTTGTTATTGTTACCGTTTTGAATGTTAGAAAGAATGGTTTTGTGAGAGTTTAAAACAGGAATCTATCATACACTTTTGTCTATTTCTTGGTCAATTTTTAAATACCCTACTACTATTAGACTATTGCATACAGACTATTATGTGACTAAAAAAATTATCAATCATCTAGATCCGGAAAGCTCTTCAAGATAATCTTAACTAGCGTTTGATTCTATCGGAAAAATAATGATTGAAATGAAAAGCATTTTGCCAATTATCTCCCTATTTAAGTTGAATAATACAATTCTGGAACTTATAAATTTAAAACGTCATCTGTGTAATTACATTTTGGTTTCTCAATATTAAAGTTAACTATTACCAAACAAGCAAATATGAACTGCCTTGAAATTAAAATGCTATTAAATTTATTTAAGCCATCCACTCCTGACGATGCTCCTAGCAAATGAAATTTTGAACTAAAACACCATTCTCAAAGGTTATACAATCACATAGTCCTTATGTGATTGTGTAATTCAAGGGTGTCGCGGTAAACTCGACTAAGCTAATATTATTAAGTTGTTCGGAACTCAACGTTTCAAGAGCACAGTAAGTCATTGTCAACCCAGTTGCTGACTGAATTGTAAAAATGTATCGCACATGCAATATATCCTACGCAAGCTTTAAAAGTTCTTAAAATACATTAACTTTTTACAGTCTATTGGGTGGTGCCGGATATCTTGTATCTTTTCGGAAAAGAAAGGAACAAAAAGGAACCGTATCTTTAACAGGGTAGTATAGCGATAAATCAAGCAGACTCTAGTGTGCATTTCGGCAGCAAGTTTTTGTTATTTTTCATAAAGCCTTTTTCATAATACCTGTGCGTAAAACACTAATAGAGAAAAATCTTATACTCAGGTTTATACCATATTCTATCTTTCTTTAATTATACAAGTGTATTGTTATAGAAAAATGTATGTAATTTTTTTTATTCAAGATTATACTTACTTGTTTACTAAAAAGTAACAGATTTACATTAGCAAACAAAATAATAACAGTATTGGTGTATTTATATATATTTATAGTGCGTACAATTTGACTGCAACTCTTGAGAAAGGATACTATCTTTAAACAGAAATATATGAGAAGTATACTACGTCCGTTGTGTGGCTAGTTTTGGGCAGCGGCGCTAATCTTAATATTAGTTCTAATTAATATAGAAAAAGTGGTAACAGTAAAAAAAAACCTAACCATATTGAGAAGATATTTACAAAATAATATAAAATATACATATTTTTAATATTTGGTAAAAGCGTCCTGACATATTGCCCACCAAATGTTGACAACATTCTGGGGCTGTGAGATACCAAACAGCTTATACAATTTCATATAATTATTATTGATGTGCCTCAACATTATTTTGAAGTAACCAGTCTTTCGCTTTTCGTTATCCTAGATTAAGACTCAGCTTTTGTGTATATCCTACTTGATTTGAAATGTCATCACATCCAACCAATAATTTTTACACACCTGCATTTAACTTTTTTATATATATTGTAGGCTGATAAAATGCGTTGGTAGGTTTTCTAACGAATATTCTACACTTTTAAACCAAATAAAATAATTTTCCTTCTGTTGTCTTCGGATTAATTTAACAACGTCCGAATTTAACTCTCGTTTTGGTCAAAGATTATGAAGATGGTTATAAAAGGATTAAGTCTTTATATGCAACGCTATCAGATTATCTTGATTAATGGTTATTCTCTTTTTGCGGCAGTAAGTTTCTCGTCTTTCTCAATGTTATAGTGCGTTTGTAATCATTTTCGACGAACAATTTAAAAGTTCTGAAACAAATTGATAGGTTTTTCCTGTTTTTCTTCTTTTCTTCATTTAAAAATTAGTTGTTGTGTCTGTTCAGTAAGTTTTTCTTGTCCCATTCTGTTTATTCAAAATAACTATAGTTAATCGCTGCTAAATAATACTAAAGAATATAAAGTATAACAAGAAATCGCTTCTTGTAATTTATATAAAATTATAAAACAGTAATGCTATTATTTGGCCCGGATAAAAAACCTAATGCTTATATCAAATAAGGGACTTCTCAACTTTACCAGTGACTGAACGACTCACAGATGTTCTTATAAATCTTTATCTAGTACAAATACGTTATGTATAATGTATTATGTTTTTTATAATCTAAAACGGTTAAGATATAACTATAGCAAACTTAACTACAGAAGAACTTATCTATTATTGGCTAGTATAGTTTAATCTCGTTTTTTCCTATTACAAATTAAACTAAATAAAAACTTATCTAGAAAGATTGTCCCATGCCATATGTATCTGTAAATGTTTTTACTGGAATTGTAGGATCATTCATTACATTATCCTTTATCAGGATCTCAATTTATCTCATATTTCTGTTTAAAAATAAAGAACAAATTGAGGCGATGCGATACAATCTTTGTTGTTTGACAGTTATGAAATCATCAAAAATCTCCCCATTTGTTCGTTCATTGATTGGATTTTAATTAAGTGTTACATTCCAAAACCATAAATTCAAAGGGAAAGCACACGTGCACAAACGTTCTCTCATTGCACTATCATGACATCAATATTATATTAAGACTCATTTTTAACAGTAATCAGCAACAGCAACATACTACGTTAATTCTCTTTGTGAATATTAATATGTTTGTGATATTTTGAAATATGAAAAGTTGCTATTTTGAGATGATCTGAAACTATATTATGGAATTCAAACAAATGAAGGCAGCACGTTTCTGTAACAACAAATCACTTTCTACGTGTGATGACATGAATGTGTCCAAGTGTAGCATCCTCACGTGCCGAGTGCACGTAAAACTAACCCGACTATATATAACAGATTATTTTAACAATATCCTTATAAATCGTTGCATATCTGTTAAGAACTTTCGATGCTAAATTATCTTTTATAGATCATATTTTAAATACAAAAAACTCTCTGAAGACCTTAGGATTTATTATAAGAAATAGCCGATCATTCAACTCTTTGGATTCAATAATTATGCTCTATTTTGCATTCAGCACATTGTCTGAAATACAAGTACTTTAAAAATTTCTCTCTTCAATGATACAGTCATAAGGTATTGTTGCAGACATTTGGCCTCATGTCACTACATAGTCGGCGAAATCAAGCTGATATTAAGTTTCTTAACAATTTACTTCATTCTAATATCGATGCATCTCAATTCTTTTAAAATCTCAAATCTACCGAATATGTACTGCGTTTAACACTATACTCTTAACCGACATGAACCTGGATATTAATTTTAGTTCCCTTTCTAGAAAACTTACTCATTAAGTTATCGCTACGTTTTATGTACCTATATTCATAGTTTACTTTTTTCGTAAGTGTCAACAAAATAGCTTTTCTTTGTTTTTATCCTGTAATTAATTATGTTTCTGTTGGGCAAATAAATATTATTATTATTTATTATATTACACCCACGAATATCTATGTAACACTGACATCTATATTTTTGCGATGTGAATATCACATATTTGTATTAATTTGTTCATTATCTTCCAAATCTTTCGTGTCGAAACCTAAAATCTATTTAATGCTATGTTTCTATAAGAGACTAATCATCGAAGCGCGAAATTTAAAAAAAACATTTAGAAAGGCACATTTACATGCAACACTATGACATTAAAAGCCCACATTTAGTACAAGGCTGAAGTTTGAATAAAATTCTCAAATGGTAAAGGTCCTGCCCACAAAAACCGATTGTTACTTCCCTTAAAAGACCCCAAAGCATATATGTATGTAGCTGGGTACAATTGTTTTATTATATTTGCAAAGAAGTACGCCGCCAGCGAGCGCGCCTATAATAAGTATTACGTTCAGAACCGCATATGCCTACGCTATTTTACGACGCGAAAAAATACAATCTCGCACGACGAAATAGTAGAGTACTTTGTCTTTCGCAAATGTTTCCTAGACGTCTGCGCCAACGGTAGTAGATATAATTACCCGTCTGGATGCTGAGCACAATATTTTTATACGATACAGTCGCAATTACGAGCTGACATTGAGGTGCGTGCATAAACCGCGTATGTAAGGCGTATAGACAACGAACATAAACTCTTTGCCACCAGCAATCGCGGTATTTATGAAATACGATATGGGATTTATTCACCCGTCTTGAAATTAAATCTGGCACGTGGATCATATGTCGGAACGTAACGTACACTGATGGACATTCGTATGTGGCCTTGTGTCTACTACTATTTGAATACATATTTAGAAAACTGAAAGATAATCTTTTACAATTGTTGGCAACGGTTTAGATTGAAATTTAGCGTAATTACCAGCTGCTCTATTTTCGTTGGCGTGGATCGTCTTTCGAGCTTTACTTATATTATAATAAATACTACGAGGGCGACCTGAAATGTTTCCGGAATCTACAAGAAAAACAGGGTATTGTTGAGGTTATTTATTTTTATTTTTCGTTATAGTATCCTCGAAGTTGCTGCTTCGACAGGTTGATTCATATCTCATCCACGGTTACGAAACGTATAAAGAAATCGCTTGGATTGCGTTGGATCCGGGCTAGACACTCCTCCGAAAAGATCAGCCGATTTCGTTTTTGCTCCGGTGTGAGCAAACGCAGTACGCATCGCGCCGAAAGCTTTTTCATACCCAAAATTTCGTGTAGGATATGGCCAGCGCGTTCTTCTGAGATGCTTGTTCTCTCTGCCATCTCTTTCAGCTTTAATCGGCGATCAGCCAACACGACATCATGAATCTTGACGACCATTTCATCGTTGGTAGCGGTTTTTGGGCGTCCGCTGTGTGGTGCGTCAAATGTGCTTGTGCGGCCACGGTTGAACTCGCTCATCCAAAAGCTGATGGTTGAAAAGGATGGAGTACATTCGCCGTGAACCAACCTCTACTAAAGTACTTCGAATTTCCGTCGCCGTTTTCCCAGCCATCCAAAAGTGTTGACAGTAGGCGTTTGAAATTTTGACAGTAAAATAGGTAAAAAAGGTTGGTCTTGTCGACCAATGAATTCACTTCAACCTTCGCGCGCCATTTCTTGCCGATTTCAGAAACATTGCAGGTCACCCTCGTATATCATAAAAAAGATATTATCATAGAGCCGTGTTCGAATGTATGCATAGTAATTAGAATCGTTTGATGCATAATGATCACTAACTGCAGTGAAGAACGCCCCTTCTCAAGTTGAAGAGAGATAGAACAGTTTGTCTAATGAAAGCGGTGTATTTAAAGAGATAAATTTTTACGAAGTCATTCATGACTTTTCCAGTCAAAAATCTACTATCTAAAGCATATGTGGGCAACCACCGGCCAGCGAGACATTTTGAAAAACAAAAAAAAAAATTAGACTACTTACTCAGTGAGTATGAGTATCGATGAATTTTCAGACTTACTATATGATGGAGTCAAAATAATTTGTAAGATTCTTGACAGTACTTTCATATTCCGGAATAAATTTTAATTCTTTCTGGAATAAATATTCCAACTAGAAATTACCTAGTCGAACAACTTCACAAGAATATAAGATCAGTATGCACTAAAAGTGAAAAGTGCGTTAAATCCGAACTAACAAATAGAAAAGTCTGCTTATGTGTGGATGAGTCATTTGATCGTCAATAAATTCTGATCCTCATGTCGTGGTACGTACAATGGAACCACTTAAACGATTACGGTTTGTAAAAGAACGAAAAATATACTACCGAAGTAATGTCAAAGGAGGCGCTAAATACAAAGAAAAAAATTGAAATTTCGAGTAGCTTAATTATTTATGATTGATGGTTCCGCAAACATGCTTTCCGTAGGCCGGTCTCCTAAACAACATTATTACATGTTACGTTTGAAGTCCATACACATCTGGTGGCAGAAACCATTTGTTGCGTATTCCCTCTCCGTCATCGTATTCGTCAGTTTTGCAGAGAATGTCTCAACATTGGGGAACATAGTTGCAGAGAATATTTTTATCTACAGTACATTCCAAAAACTTAGGGCTATAGTTTCACAATTTGATCCTAACAAAGCAACTTTATCACATTAAAGAAAGCCTAAAGAAATCGCAAAGTGCTCAGGTTGAAGAATTCAGAACATTACAAAATTCTTTGTAGTGATTAGTAAAGTGAATGCAAATAGTGGACACTGTATTAACACAGCTATAGTCCGTTCGTACCTTAAAATTCAGTATGGGTTTTATGGAATGTTATCCTCTCTTTCTATTGACATAGAGTTTATGTATGTACATCGCTATTCAAGTTGGCCAGAATTGCGCGATTTTATACTAGTGACTTTTTTTGACAGCTGCGTTACCAACAAATAAATTGGTATTTAAGTTTTACTTACTTACTGGTGTCAGCTGTTCTACCTTAATTCGAAACACTTTGCCTGTCATTATCAATAGCTTTATGTTTAATATTCTTAATGTTTGTTATATAGAAGACACAACAGTTTAGCAGTTTATGAAAAACTGTAAAAATTTCGCTGACTGTATATGTAACCTATCAAAAAATGTAGAAAAAAGTTATCGCGGATAACCGGTATTTCCCCTCGACATCCGATATCAATCATTGAGAACGAAGTTTATCGGTAATGCGATACCTGGAATCGATTTTTGAAACCAATCCGTGATTTACGAGCTCTAACAATTAATATCAAATTACCTATTATTTCCGTGTGGTTATATGTATTCGATAAATTCACCATGCAAAATATCCCCATACGTATTTCCATGTGCGTACATTGCATTGGACATTATACTGGCACAAGCATATCTTATATTTTTCATTTACTATCAGTCAGCGTCTGAAATTGGACAGACGCGGTGACGGTTATATTACGATATACAAGGTTCGATTGTGTGGATTTCAATGTTTAACAAACAATCGTTACGTGTTTACGAAGTTCTAATGTAAATAAATTTACCGACAAACGTAAAATCGACCAGAGCCTACCTAACACGGTACCAGACGCGATTTATTTATAATATTAGGCGTGTATAGCCACCCTTGGGTATTGTATTTATCGAGCGCGTTCGTTGTTTACAGAAGGATAAACAATAACGACTGACTACAGTAGCATTGTAGTTGTCAAAAAGTGTTTTTCTTACGGCGATAAAGAGAAGTTATATAATCTACGCTTTATCTATACAAAAGTGTGAGTCATGAATGTCATGATTAAACCTTAAACTCAGGGAAGTTGGATTAAAAGTTTTACGTATACATTTCAGGGACGTACTATACCGCGAGAACCAAGGGCGCAGGGGGGCATCATGAAGTTTTCGCCGCCCAAAATTGCTGCATTGATGTAGTTCCGCCGCTGATATATTCCAAAAAATACAATAATTACTCCTATTAGCAATGACAGAGCTATTATACACCCCACAAATTCTTAACTTTTACAGAAACAATTACTATTTTAGTAACGGAATAGCTGTATTCAAACAAACAACGCCCATAATATACGGTTGGTATACGATATGGTTGCGACCGGGGTCGGCAATTTGGCCTATATTTAGGGAAGTGTAGATCGTTGTGTTTATTTAGAACTATTAAAGATCAATCGGAGAATAATTGACGAGAAATTACATCTAAGAAATCGCTGGGACAGGATCGGAGTACCAAATATACTTCTGCCATTGTAAAAGAATGGCTACTGTATAATGTGCCGAAACAGTTGAATCTTCCTCGCCACTCGCCGGATATGAGTCCCATTGATTCCAAGGTAATTTACGGAAAAGCTTGTGCATTCGATACTACGACGTTTAGAGGCAGTTCTTCAGTCACAAAGAGGACGTAATACTAAAGTACTATTTCCGTGAATACAATATAGTTTTTAGGTGATGTAGGACAACTTTGTGACTTTGCTCGTAATGACTTTTTTAAGTTTGTCGAAATTATGGTATATAAAAATGTATTGCGTAAAAGAGTTGTCAGACCAACATTAACTACGAGCCATGGTCAACCCCGAATAGAATCAAAAGTAAAGTCACAGCCTTGGAAATGAGATTCTTAAGAAGAATAGAAGGAGTAACAAGGAGAGACCAAATCAGAAACACGACAATCACTAGCAATCAACATATCAAGCCAATAGGAATAATCATCGAGGAGGGACAACTGGGATGGCTTGCACTTATACACAGTATGGAAGAAGATCGAATAGCAAAGAAAATATTTGAAGCCTACACAGAGGGCAAAAACAGAATAGATGGACTCCGTATAAAATGTATAGAACATTAGAAGAAAGAAGTATGGGATGGATTGAAGTCAAACAACTGGCTCAGAATAGGAAACTGTGGAAAAGAATAGTAGTGCGACACTGCAAGATATAATGGACGTAGGATTAAAAAAAATGTATTGTCCATGCAGTTATTGTTTATAGGACATTAGACATATGACACCAAAGATAAGAACGCTGTAAATACAGCTGAGAAATCATTCACATGTGCAGTTACCCTATGCACTGCTCAAAAAAAGGATGGGAAGTTGTACCCGCTTCTTTTCGATGTGTCTGGCTTTTGCAGGCAAGTGGTTCATTCTTTTGGCACTAGTTAGCGCCAAGAATAATCACGTGCATTGTAAGGTTATGTATGGTGATACCAGCATAGAGGTAATTGCAACGTATCGAGCAAAAAACCGCTCGACACCACCCTGATGACGCCGGATAGGCAGAAACATGTCTGTGTGTTAGCGTTTTTTGTCTCTTCACATTGTCTTTCTCGTGGATGATTTCACCAATACCACGAAAAAAGCTGTATTTACAGCGCTCTTATCTTTGGTGTTATTTTCTACGCATTCTTTTAGATGTATTTTAGGCAACATATACTTTAATAAATATATTTCGTTGGTACACAAGTATTATTTCTGTAAAAAATAGCAACTTGTGGTGTGTACGAAGACTTTTGTGACTGACTGTATATGTCATCAATAACGTTCACTTTACTTCAAAGTAAAAACATTGATACAAAAAAAAATTGTCGCTCTTAATGAGAAACCCTTTACCACTTAAGATAATGAAGAAGCAGTTTTGGACAAACTGTAATTCTATCTACGTATTCCCAAGAGAATCAACGTTTAGAAACCATTTACCATTTGCTCTTTTAGTATCTTCAAGCGATATCTTACACGTCATCAACATACCCCAAGTATGGGCAACCTTTGACATGTTGCGGGCCAAACTTTAGTCTGCAAATACGTTCGCGGGTCGCATTTAAACCCCATATCACTCGATCTTCCTCATTTGGAGTGAGTACGAGTAAGTAGTGTAATATATTTTTTTAATTGGGTTTTTCGAAATGTCTCGCGGGCCGGTGGTTGCCCACATATGACATGTACAGTTAGTCACAGTGAAAATTCTCCACCTACTATTGCAGGTTAATTTGTTGTAAAATCTGGTTTAATTAATTTCATATTAACACTCGGTGAAAATTCTACAGTTCCATATGAACTTTTGAACAGAATATGTAGTTTTCTTAATATCTTCGGCAAATTATGCATCAAACTTAACTACAAAGCAATACAAATGCAAGAGAAAATAACAATAAAAAAATGTATTACATTTTATACAGAGAATATTTACAATAATGATAACTGAAATTTATATAGGTTCATATAGAATATATAAAAAGTTTCTAATTCTTTAACTTAATAGTGAGTGTTTGATCCTCTATTCAAAATAACTTCAAGCATCCGGGTCTTGATACTGTTTATCAATTTAGTCAATGTTGAAATAGCAATATTGTTCCAACACCTCATTATCGCAGATTTTAGTTCTTTGACGCTATCGTATTGTTTATTATTGATATACACCTCTGTTGCCAATATTATAATAAATTAATTTTTTTTTAATGAAACCACTGGAATTATGGATAGCTGCTTTTATAGTAATCTAATCTACGCGCTCCATGTAAAATTTTAACATTCCGGGGAATTTGAAAGAAATTACCAAGTAAACAAAAAAACATGCTTTAGGTCGTCACTGTACACACACAGTGATTATATTTTAAATTTATCTCTCAAATTTTTATATTTTATTCTTACCACGTATGTATTTGTTCAGAAAATATGTAGAAAACAAACATAGTCATATTTTTCCATAGTTGGTTTGACCAGCATAAAAAAGAAGATAAGATAAACATTGCGCTGGTACTTTTATGTAGGTGAAAAACAATCCGACAGTATTGACGCACTTGCTTCAAAGAAAATGGAAAATAAGTAGAATATTCAATAACAGGATATAGTAAACAATGTCATCAACATCATTAAACAACTAGTAAATAAGTGCCGTTAGCAAGATTGTAAACACAATAAATTTAGTAAAAAAATATATTTCAAATAGGCTTTAAGTATAAAATTGTTGTCTCGTAATAGGTCTGCTAATTATAATCAATTAGACTTTTAATTTGAAACAGACTTCAGTACTAGAGTATTAATAATCCAGATTTTTTTTCAGTGAGAATAGTAATATCTAATTGCTCAATTCTCCTTTTTTTATGAATGCATCCGTTTTATAAACACGCCTGCGTACTTTTCCAGGATTAAATGATTTAAATAGCACTTTGAAGTGAATTTTCAATGATTTGCGTAATACTGAATTTTATATTTTTCGAATTAATATTGCATAACGTGTTGTAAGAATACGAATGCATTTTATAGTTGCGTAAAATTTTCTTTTCCTTGAAGGAATGTATTTATTGAAACTGTTCCATGTAAATGTTTTTCCCGTGTATTTATAAAACATTTCAAATTGAACAGCGATTTGTCATAGGGTTTCACTATCTCCGCCTACAAGTATATTGACTTTGCACATACGTAGCATAGCATAAATGATTTCATTTTCCTAAGTACTTAGTCGAGTTGTTGGAACATGTTTAAACAATTCTCGTTAACATAGGAAAATATTTTTCATATGTACTTTTTTTAAAAGCAATTGCCTGAATTCCGGCTTTACAAAGCTAATTTTATTGAGTTATTTTTGTAACGTAATGTTGTTTCCTGATAATTTACGATCGCATCTACAAATTGCCTGCTATATTTACCATTTAATCAATAATGCGATAATTTTGAACGGCTCGGATAGTAGAAGAAAGCAATTAATATGTTTTGCGCAAGTAGATAACGCTGTATACGTATGTATCTACCGCCTTGTTCAAAATAAACCGGAAATTGACCATGGCCAACGAATAACCTCGTAACACTAAAGTCATAAAAATCCTCCTTAAACGTATAAATAGTTTAGTCATGGCGCTTTCTGTTGATATTTTCGTTTTTCATTTAAGTACCGTACAGAAGAAGAAAGAACTAATTTGCAAATAGAGTAATACTTCGATAATGTGAAATAATTAAAACCGTGATGATTCGAAATGTCAAAGAATTCAAATTACCGAATGGTTATTTTTATAAAGGTTTTATGCTTTATTTCATTTGTAAATAAAGACCAAATCATTAAAGCACTTATTTTACATTTTATTAATATAAGGATATACAACACTAATTTCTATATATTTTTTAAATAATTTGTAATTGTATGTTGTTTAACTTTCTTTTGATTAAAAAGAGCTTCGTTCTTTAATCATTATAATGTGGGAATATCGACCACTAGAATATTGTTTTCTTTTGCCTAATTTAAGCACATATCAAGTGCTCTTATTGCTGCTTCATGTTCTACATTGTTATTTATAACTATTTCCTTTTCCTCTTTGACTTTTTCTTCGGCAGGTTCTTCGATAAGTAGCAAATTCTCATCACCCTGTACCCAGTTCGACACTTCGCCTTCAGTAACATTTCCCTTACAAACTATGCTGGAGATCAGCATTAGGTTGTCTTTTTTTTAGACTTTTGGGATGTAAGAGTACTCGATGCCATACGATAATAAGAAAATGGCATCTTTCAAGCTAAATTCCTTAAGCTACTTGGTGAGATTTGCTTCATCTGAAGATAACACTTTATTTAGAAGTGATTTTCGATAAGTTAGCTTAATTAAATTGATTCTGATCCATTGGCTGGAAAGTTTTTTCCGGTAAATGTCGTAGTTTAATATAATTTCTGACTTGCATGACAAAAGAATGTTTAAACCAGTCAGTGAAGTCATCTAGGCATTTCGAGAAACCTGTAGTGTACAGGTAAATTTACATTTCTAAACGATCTTATATTTTTTGCCTTTTCAATGACCAATGGTTTTTGTGAGACCCATCACTGTTTGCAAAAAACCAAAAAAGTTAGTCTTTCTTTAAAGGTCTTCCGTCTAGGAGCTTCTTTTTCTCCAGAATGAATTAATGTCTTGTTCGGTAATAATTTCCAGTACAAACCAACCTCAATTCATTATAAATTCGTGCACGTACAAGGCAAGATCTTTTGAATTTTTCTTTTAATGTTTCTAAAAAACGCTGGACTGTTTTGTGATTGCTGGATAATTTTTCGCCACAAGTTTTTAGTTTATGGAAACCAAATCTGTCTATTAAATTAGCCAACCAACCTCCGCTTGCAACAAAATTATCTTGTTTGTAAATTTCTTGATACAGTAAGCCTAAGCAGCCAACATTTTATATGTAACTGGAACATGTAGCGTTCTAAACCAGGAATATAACAGAATTTCAATTTCTGGATATCATTCTGCACAACTAAGTGTCCTTCTTTTGCCTGGCGCAGTATACCAGTGGTTAACGAAACTGCAGAGATGTTAAAATAATTAACTGTTGATCGGCGTCACAACATCAAATGCACTTCTTACCTTCTAATTCAGCCTTATTTTATTTTTATACATCCGAAATTGTGGATTGTCCAACACCATATGAAACAGCCAAATCTTTACCGCTTGCACTATCACTTAATTTACCTAATATTTCAGACTTTTGATTTCAGTGTTAATGTGTTTTCGTTTTGAAGCCATTTCTGACAACCGTATTCTATGTAACAATACCGAACTAATGAACCAGCTCGGCTAATACCGCGTTTCTGCGTGAAGTAGTTTTATGAAAGCTGAAACTTGCGAAACTCCTGACAGTGCACTTCTCTTGAATATGGAATACAATGTAAATACATATTATAATAGACAATCTTTAAGCCGGTATTCTTCAGTTCGTTATATTCTGTAATCCGGTATCGACCGAGCTGTCACGTTCGGATTGTGTCGGATGGATTCGAGCGTCTGTTCACCTTGACCAACAGATCGCTCTACAGTGCTGCCCACATTTTTAGTTCAACTGGGCACAATATAAGCTACATAAGCTCGATTTCAGGGAACCGATTTTGAGTGTGCAGAATCCGATTCGCCATTTTGAAAATTAGCGTCTATTTTTGTCTATGGTGCAGTTCGAAGCGAAACTAGCGGCAGCCAGAGACCCACTGGTATGCCGTATCAATTTGTAAGAACAATATAAACAGCAATGAAGAGTACTACATATTTAAATTCCCTAAGGGAAAAAAAACTGTAAGATATGTACTAAATATCATAACTATATAGTAACAACTTCCTTCTTTTGGAAAAAAAATCGATATATTTGGAAATCCACCTTTGAGTGCGATAAATATGTTTTTGAATGATTTGAAGAAAAGACTACACAACATGTGAACGATCACTTTTATTACAAACTATCTACATCATGCTGTCATGCTGCTGTAGAAGCCCACATTTCGTATTATAGCTTGAAACGAAGTTTTTATATAATCGACAAACATGGCGGTAACAATATGTTTCTGTTCTACCTGTATAAAATATAGCTCATATTAAAATATCTTGAGCTCTCCCAGCTTTGTCCGTGATTTGCTTCGTTTTTGATCCTTATATCGATAACAAAATATGTACGGTCGAATTTTTCCAAATACATTATTTGCTATTGACCTGTTAATGCTGTCAAAAGACCGTTTTCAGATGGAAAACTTCATCATGAATCGATTGTCATTATTCTTTTACCTCTTTTGGTTTCAGAAATGAAAACTTTTCACATTATCTACAAAGACGCTTCTTAAACATTAAGACTTTACGTTATTAATTTTACCCATTCTTCAGGATATGGCTTGGGAATTTAAACAAAACAAACCTAAGATCTTCTGAGTAGTGAATGGGTTTTAGTTGCGTGCCAAAGCAACGTTTACTTCAAACAAATTCGCAAACAAAATTGTATTTACTCCTACCGGAAGGTATCAATACCGAAACGTGATTGAATTATGAAATAACTTTTTGCGAAGCTATTGTCAAAACAGAACACAAACACTAAAAATAGCCACCATGTCAATAATATCGATATGACATCCAGATATGCTTTTAATAAATAAGTCAATGTTAATAGTTTTGCCAAACTAAGTTATCATGATATATCTCGTACATGAAGTGAAACGCCACAGGAAGTTTGCGCTTGCACTTCTGGTGTATTAATACGTTATTGACGTCAACTATCTGGAAATTACAGAGAGGATGTGCGAGCTCATTTGTAACAATTGAAGTACACGAAGTACTATGCAAGATACATGTAAATTATGTTGCCTAATTTATAAAAGAAACATTTGAACTCTTTCTACGGTTAGTTGTGCCGTTCGGTATGCTTTAAAAAGGACTAAAACAAATGAGGCAAAATTTTGAATAGGATATTTTGACGTGTTTAGAATTTATTATACCTCTTCCAAATACTCGAACGAGGTAATTTATTGCGCACTGTATAATAGATATTGCTGTAACTTTGCCAAATTTTTAGATTTTGCAAAACTAAAGACACATTTGTTCATAAAGAAATTGGATCTTATTTTTTAAAGAAAAATCTGAAATATAACCACCGCCGTGATGTTGCAATTATAACTACGCGTTGTTCTAAATTATGCATGGAATTAGTAAGAGCATTTGAAGGAATATTCTACATAATGTGTGATATTGATTGTTTCAGTTCCTCACGAGTAGTAGGTCTACTAAAAAATACGCTTTCTTTGAGGTAAACCCATAACCAATAGTTAGTCATATCTTGCGACTTAGAAGGTCAACTGGTTGAAAATGGCTATTAATGAAACGTTGTTATCTTGGAGTGAGTTCAATATTAGAAACAGGTGAAATAAAAATGGGTTGTTTTGTTGTGTCTAACTTTACACTGATTTTAATTTTACTTTTGCGACTATGATTATCTTTGTAGTTATTATAGACATCTGTTTTACTTTGTAGTCTTTTCTAGAATATCTAGGAGTGAGAATGATTTCTAATAAACGAAACCAGTAGCTATACTATTAATTAAAGAAATTCAGATATTTTTTGATTTTAGCCGTTTTTATTTCATCCACTTCTTAAATGCGTATAAATTACACGATCGCCAAATATATTGCGTAGTAGTGGCTTACAGTATTGTGTGCATATCTGAGGTGGAGCATGGTCCAACATAAAAACAATTTTATCGTTGTCATTATTTTGAAATGCCGACAATTTATCGTTTATCGTCTTCTTCGTCTATATTATCTCTATTCTTCGTGCTTGAATCTATCGTTAAGTACTTTATAGAAATAATCTTATTAAAAAAACTTAACGTAGAGCTGCATCAAATAGTAACCTTAACATCACATAATTCTTGCTGATCAATTGTATTTACATTATTTCCTCCTCATATCCTTCAGCTGTGTCTATTAACACCCCATTTAATTCCCAAATATGCCTCATCTATTCAAAAATGTTGTTTGGTCATTCAGTGTAATTCTATATTTTTACTGACATCTGCAAAGCAAAGTTCTATGTTTATTTTCATGTTATACGGTTACAGGCGAGACTACCTTCTCAGAGTTGACCACACTGTTAGATACTTACCTCCGATTGTTTTACAACTTTAAGAAGGTTATTCAGTGCGTCAAAATTCCGAAAAAATACATGTTAATAAATCGACTCTTAATAATATCATTCGGAGACATCAACGAACAGGCAATTTAAGAGATTGGGTACGTTCATGTCGTAAGAGAACAACAACTCACGTCGACGATGAGCATATAAAATTTATAAATAGTTTAAATGGGCAAATCTTCACGGCCGTATTGCAACAAAAACCCTTACTTCTGCGGGGAAACAGTGGGCAGAAACACATAGAAACGGACAGTCGATGATCAGAAAAGGGTGCTGATGAATCAAAGTTTGAGATCTTCGGACAATTAACACACGTTTTTGTAAGAAGAGCGAAAGGCCAAAGAATGTTGCAGGATTGTGTAGTGCCAATTGTCAAACAAGGAAGAAGTTCTGTGCTTGTTTGAGGTTTGAGGTTTTTCCTACACTGGTACAGAAGGATTGAACCGAATCGAAGATATTTTGTGAAAAGAGGGCTATTTACAAATACTGCAAGAAAATGCAATACCATCGGGGCAACGTCTAATCAGCGAAAATTTTGTATTCATGCGGGACAACGACCGCAAACACTCAGCAGTGATATGTAAAAATTTCTTAAATGAAGAACAAAGCACTTTGAAAATAATGGCATGGCCGTCGGAAAGCCTCGATCTAAACCCTATCGAGCTGTTTTGAGATGAATAGGACAGAAGGGTCCGAAAAGTACGTCCTACCTCCGTAGGCCGCCTGTGGAACATTTTACAAGAGGAATGAACTAATATGCCAAATAGTTTTTGAAAAACTAATGGAGCGGATGCCTCGAATTGTGAAAGCTGTTCTTCGCGCAAAAGGAAGTTTCTTTGATGAATGGAATGTTTAAGATTTTATTTATTTTTCGTTAGAATTACATTTTTTTTATTTTTATACTTTAATTTTAATCGCTGTTAATAGAATGCAATAGAGATTTTAAGTTTTGGAAAGGTAAGTGGATATTTTCTCTTTCTTCTGGACGTAAAGAAACAATTGCGTACTTCAAACTCTTTAACTACTAAAACATTAACAAGTTAAGAACCACAAAGCACAATGTATTTCTGGAAAAAGGACCTACTAGTGTACTGCCATTTCAACCTACTCGATAACTTTCTGAACTCTTTCCAATTTTTGTCTCAGCTGCTTCCGGTATACAGCCAAATGCCTACTGCTTGTTTTCTTGTCCTTTTTTCGTTGCGGAATGTCGTTCTCATCTCGATAAACGTCTTTTGTTCGACTGTCTTTTTTAGATAGGTCTCTGTCGTATATATCGTATCTTCCACCTCGGATATCTCTTCTCGAGATTTCTAGATTCGGCGGTGTTCAATGGACCTTTCACTTATGTACATATATTGTTCGCTTTTATTAAACGTTCGCTTGAAATCATTTCCGTTATGTTGCGGTAAACTTGATAATAAAAGCTAAAAATAATCGAAGATATGAAATATGAGCAGAAACTGATTGATGGGGAAGAGATAAACCGTTGTTATCGAAGGAGTCGATAGATTACAAAAAGTTAACATTTATAAATTAACACGTCTGACATTTACAATACCTATTCCATTCTTACGCATTTACGTTTGGTACTGGTATATAATTTATGTGAATGTGTATGTTGTGTTATTAGGTAAATGTTAACGATGTTGTTTATTGCATTGAAGCCTCATCAGATGCATGTAAAGTGAACATTTTTTATATGTTTGAAGATAAAGTCTGTAAATGTAATTTTCTCGAATAGGATGTGTATCAAACGAATTTGATTGATGGTTTCTATATTTATCACTTTTTTTATTTGTTAACATTAATTATTAAATGAAGTTGAAAAGATAAGATATCCCTGCAGTTCTTATCTTACACTTCTTTCACTACACTCCTTTCAAACATACACTACCGTCCATAGAAATTTGGCCAAGTAACAAAAATTTTAAAAATCAAAAAATAAAAGGCAACGAATACTAAAAAAATCTAACGAAAAATTCTATTTCTTCTTATTCATAGTTAATAAAATTCTTAAACATTCTTTTCGTAAAAAAATCCACATTTTGCATTGATTACAGTTCGACATCCTTCCGATTAATTTTTTAAGGTTTTCTCATGGAATGTTGTTCTTCTCTTGGAAATAGGGCCGAGACTTTGAATTCTTCTATCAGGTTCATCCCACAGTAATTCAATAGAGTTAAGATCTGGACTTTGTGTTGGCCATGTCATAACTTGTAAAATATCTGTTTGATTTTACTCATTCAAAAACTGTTGCATATCCTGGCTGTGAGTTTCGGATCGTTATCTTGGAAGTAAAATTTTCACCGATTAGTAGTCGCAGCGCAGAGGCTCCAATATTTCGCGGTACTGCTCTTTCCGCATTATTCCTTCGTTCCAATGTAACGTTCCTGTTCCTGACTAAGAAAAGCAACCCCAAACTGTTACTGAACCGCCACCGTGTTTTATTGTCGATACAATGCATTCGGGAAACATCCTTTCATTAGCGGAACGTCTGACAAACACTCTCGTGCTTTAAACAAATACTTTAAATATTGATTCTTCAGTCCATAACATATTTTGTCACTGTTCTACCGTCCAATTCCGACGTTCACAGGTCAACTGTAGCCTTTTCAGTCGGTTTAGCGTAGCAATGGTTTACGAGCTGCCACGCAACCGTGTAAATTTCCTTCGGCCAGCCGGTGTTCGATGGTGGTAACTGAAATCGGACGCTGACGTCCGCAATTTAATTCGCTCGCTATTTCTGATGCTGTTTTTCTACGATTTCGTTTACTTGATAGTTGTAGTACACGGTCATCTGCTGGGGTGGTTGTTCGTGAGGCGTCTGGACGGTCACGGTCCTCAAGTCGCCTGTTTCTTGATATCGGCGAATGGTGTATTTTACTGTCGACGCGACTAAATTTAATTTCTCAGCGATTTGCCTTCTGGCAAAACCTTCTTTATACAAAGTTATTATACTGGATCGTTTAGCAACACCTATTGATTTACCCCAGGCATTTCGAACAGTGTTGTTCACTTATTGTGAACTGTTGTGAGTTTGGTAATCGTAGTAAACGTTCGAGCCGCGCTGGAACGAGCCCTAAGAGGAAGAGGGGATACAACAAACTCTTTACGTGCTCGGTCCCATCGATACAACTTATCTAATAAATAGATTAGAATCCGCTGTAAATGAGGATGATTGTTCCAGGCCATAAAGTGCTTAATTATTTCTTTTCTTCGTAATACTTTCATTATTTGAGTTGCAAATGTATTTAAGATAGATGTTTATTGTCATCGTTGAATGCAATAAAACTTATTAAATTATTGTAAAACTTTCTTCCTTGGGCACACTTCTATGGACGATAGTATACATCATACATATGTGGGCAACAATCGACCCGCTGTAAGATTTGATCCGGCCCGCGAGACATTTAGAAAAACCCTATTAAAAACAAATTCACAATTTAATTATAATATTGTACCTATTTTTTTCATTTAATTTTCTTATTTCAATAAATTGCATTATAATAACATTGTCGTATTATTCCATGTCTGATATCTATCGCTAAAAATTATGAACACTACTTTAAAATGCACTACTTTTAAACGCAACCTGCGAACGTATTTGTACACTAAAGTTTGGCCCACAACATGTCAAAGGTTGCCCATACTTGGTGTACATAGATGGCCTTTTAAATAATTTAAATAATTTTATCTACTAATAATATTAATATAATACAAAAGAGCTAATAAAGTACATAGATCTCCCTTTCAAAACAATATTTATTTTCTTCTTTTTACTGTTCGTTTCCATATTCATAACGCGCACTGTATATATGTAGATGTAAAGCTAATAAACTCGAATTCGAAACATCATGCATTTACATTTGTATATACGTACAAACGACAGGAAATAGTAAAGTATTCCACCAATAATTCCGTCGTTTTTATGAATTTATTGAACTTATTGCGCATACACATAGCTTACCGCATTTTAAAATTTACTGACTGTATTCTTTGCTTGTTACAGGTTTTAGAAAACATAAAAAGCTTCAATTCGGTAGAGCTACATTTTTTACGGACTTCGCATTTCTCCCGAAGAACTTAGACTCGTTTAGATTAAGTGGCGCTACGTATGCCATCGAAATAAAACCGAAACAAGGTTGGATACCCGTACTATCCAGACAAACAAAATGTCAGTTTTGTCAAAATCAGTATTTAAAGGTAAGTGTTTGCATTTATTTATGATAATACCAATACGAGGGCGACCTGAAATGTTTCCGGAATCGGTAAGAGATAACGCACGAAGGTTGAAGTGGATTCATTAGTCGGCAAGGGCAACCTTTTTTACGCCAACTGCAAAATTTCGGACGTCTACTATCAATAGTTGTTGTGTAAGAGTGTGTTTGTGTAGCAAGTCAGGCGGTTTCGCAAAAGTTGGGAATGCGGCCACGGAAATTCGAAGTATTTTGCTAGAGGTTCATTGCGGATATATCATTTTCGACCATCAACTTCTAGGTGAGCGAGTTCAAACGTGGCCGCACAAGCACAAGTCCAGTGGATGCCCAAACACCGCTACCAACGATGAAATGGTCGACAGAATTCATGATGTCGTGTTAGTCGATGACCGATTGAAGCTGTATGAACAGGCATCTCAAAAGGATGCGTTAGCCATATCCTACACGAAATTTTGGGTATGAAAAAGCTTTCGACGTGATGGGTACTGCATTTGCTCACCGGAGCAAAAACGAAATCGGGTGACCGTTTCGGAGGAGTGTCTGGCCAGGATCCAACGCAATCCAAGGGAGACATGGATCCACCACTACATACAGGATATCAAGGAACAGTTGAAGCAGTGTACTTTTTCGGATGGATCGGCTCCGAAGAAAGCAAAGACCGTTACATCGGCCTGAAAGCTCGTGCCTACAATTTTTTGGGATTCCCAAGGTGTGATCCTCATTGACTATCTGCAAAAGGGAAGGACGATCACGGGGCAGTACTACAGCGATTTATTGACCCGATTCGATGCAGTATTGAAGAAGAAAAGGCCTCGTTTGCAGTGGAAGCAGAGACTGGAGCACCGTTTCAAAAAGTGTATTGACCTTCGAGGAGACTACATCGAAAAATAAAAGGCCACACCAATATCGTGTTTTCCTTGTCGATTCCGGAAACATTGCAGGTCGCCCTCGTATTATTAAAAACTCGCAGTAGTTCACTTTGTATTTTAAACTTGCTTTGATAATTTATGTTTTTATTTAAATTTTGCACTAAAATATTGTTTTTATATTCTAGTTACAAAAAGGCCAGATAAAGAAAATTTCTGGATATTGCCCACTAGACTTATTTTCCGGGTAAGTCATTTATATCGGCAAAGTTATTTTGTTCTGAACGCTAATGAATAATTCGCATTTTTTTCTCAGTGAGAAGCCGCGAATGATCAAAGCAATAAAATCGTTAATTTATAATCCGCAGAATAACTTTAAGATTTTTCGCAATGGTGTATTTGTTTACGGTGAACAAGCATCAATTGACGTCTTTTACGAGGTAATGAGGGAGATGTTATACTCGGACGATAAAATGTCGACTTATAGGTAAGTTTTTGCTATTTATTTTATTACTCAAGAAGTCGATAACTATTTACAATTAAGTATTGTATTTACGCGAGCATAAGTTTTATATTACTTACGAACCGGTATTAAGTAGATATTATTACACAATTTGTACTATACATTAGCAGCTACATACATTACGTCGGTTACTTAATGCGCTTCAATTTCTCAAATTTACTTTTAGCCTATATTTACACAATTGTGTGCTTACACAGGAGCTGTTCTCTTGCTTATTGCGTTTATTATCTTACTCGGTTTCAAAAATAGCGTAAGTCGTATATCGGCGTATATGGTTATAAAGGTGTATAATGTTATCGTTTCAAGTTTACTTATAATTGTTTCGTGTTTAGAGACTAATCACAAAATGACAAATCCTTAGATAACATTTTTTGTGTTTATTATGGGTCATATCTACGATTATAGAACGGGTCAAAAATAACGAACTAATAGGATATTTTAGATACACTCAACGAAAATATCTACAGGTTGTCCATTAAATAAAAAAAGATATAACTTAAATCCAAAATATTGCGAAAATTCCTTTGCAAACGCCTGAAAAAAAATCATCAAGATATTTAAAATAAAAATTTCTTTGTTATTTACAGCCGAAATAATCGTACATAACCATGTTATTGAACTCTTAGCATGCCGTTTGAAAGGTAGATAGTGTTACATTATAGTTTCTATAACATCGTCAGCTGTGTTACTACGATGTGTACAGTTTGCATGCATATATGCGAGTTCGGTTGGATAGATATATTACACATTCTACATCCATGGGCGGCATATTACAATTTCCTAGGTCTTTTTTAAATTCTAACATTCGCGCCGTAATTGACTCAAAATGTTTTGGATTTATGTTCTATATAATTACACCTTTTCATTTTCTGTACTTTCTTTTATTTTATTTCAAAGACATCCTGTATAGTTCTGCATAAATTGTTGAATAGAATATTTTTTTAATATCCTGGTCTTCATTCTAACTAAACGACTAAGAGACCCAGATGTCTTGTGCCCACAGAGGCCATTTAAAGGAATATTTTCGTTATGCCCAATTCATGGTTGTCATTGTTCATTGCCAATCCAAACGTGAAGCTGACTATAATCCATTCACTTTAAGAACGAAATAGATAGCCATATCGGCATATGTAATCAAACTTAATTATTTTACCTAACTGAAAATTCCCGATAAAAAAAGACAAAATAGTAAATTGAAGAATTACTAGAGTCAATGAAAAAATAACGACAAAATTAATATCGATAAAGAAATATCAATTTAAATGTAGCTAAATAAGTTTCTTTAATCTAACGCTTTCATTTTAAATATTCTCAATATTTTATTATAAATTCTTTAACAGTCTAATTACCTAAGTACAAATAAAGGAATACTGCAGTCAACCAAACTAATCATACACAAAATAATTTGAAGTACGTAACAGACATTTCTAGAAGAATATAAAAATTGTATACAATATGTAAATGCTTTTATACCGCAGAAGCAGAATCACTAAGGTAAGGATAATTCGAATGAAAGTCCTAATTTCGCAGTTACGATCTGTTCTTCCATCATATCTTTTACAATATTATCAAGTTGATAAATATATCTTCCTTGGGAATGGTGTTTGACTAAATTTTTCCATACTTCACTAGCTACAATTTGAAATACGCGACTCACTGACATTTCATTGTATTGAACATAAATTTCATATTCAAGAAAACAGCTTTTTCATCGCATGTAAACCTGCCTTGGGAATTGACCAATAGTAAACGAAGAAATTATAAGCCTATCTTACCTACTGCTTCAGGCTTAACGTGCTATATTTCAGACCGATTGAAAGGTGTGATGTAAAGTTTTACAAGTTCGTTAACTAAAGGCTTAAGGCTACATTTTTATCGATAACAAACAGGATCAAAAATCAGAAAGCAAACTTCACGAAGGCTGGATACCCGCACTCTATGCCTCTTATGGAAAAACGGCCTGTTCTGTATTCAGTTTTTACTGTTTCTTTTTTTTTTATTTTGTCGGACAATTATGTGGATAATTCTCGATCACTAAATAGTTCAGACAGCTACTAGTTTCGATACTACACCTTTTTTATACTAACTTGTACTTTTTCTTTCTCTTACAGTTTACTAGAAGAATTTTGTGATATATTATACACCACACTCATTAAACAAATCGATAAGCAATACGCCGACCATAAATGTATAGAATTATATCGAACTATCGAACCTAGTGATAAACATAGTGCCACCACAATCGCCTACGATCCTGAAAACCTTTCGTGCGCCTTACCGGAAGGCTGCATATTAGAAAGAATACTCTCGATACAGAAATTCGATCAACTAGGGTTGGATCGGTATAAAGAGTTGATCAATTCGTACTATAACGACGTAATTACCGAGAAAAATTACGTAGAGAAGTTGCTGAAAGAAATCTCCGTCACCAAGTGTCCTAAATGCGTCATAAGGAAATACATTAGTGGAAATTTAATCTCGGATGATAGGAGGAAGATCTGCGAATTGGATTTTGCTCCATACCTAGTAGCATCCATCGCCAATGATTGCTCGTTGATGTTGACATATCGAAGATGTAGTTCGAGGTAAGTCATTTAATTTCTTTAAAGATGTTTAATGATTTGGAAATTCAATGCTAAATAGAATTATTGCGGACACGTGCACTGAGCTCACCCGGATAAAGATATTCTATTCATTATTATAATTTGGTCTAAGTGGAAAACAATTTTATTTTATGATTCAAAGTACATAAACGTAACAATAAAGTAATTTATGTAGTTCGCGTAGTTAATGATTCTGCAACTTTCGTTATTTATTCTAATAGCAGCGACCTATGCAGTCAGCTGTCCGAAGATAACGCGTTGTTATTGTTTCAATTTATCAAACTGGTTTATTTTGGTGTCGTAATCAGTGGAATCAGTTATGCGTTAGTCCTACTTAGTTATATATGCGCTACCAAAACATTATGCATCCACTTAAAAAAAATCGATTTTTCCTGCATTATTATGTTCAAGTAAAACATCTACATAGAGCGTCATTTATCGGAATTGATTGGGATTGCAGATAGTTCGGATAATAGCACACAATAAAATATATTTTGATGTCTTACGTGTGGAGACAAGTCTTACTCATATATGGAAACGTATACAAGATGCTTAAAAACAGGAATACTACTACATTTAGAAAAAATATTACGAGATAAATACTAAAAAGAAAAGAATTTATGCCAATATATAGTCATAAATGAACTAGAAAATTTAATGTATAACCCAGGTTTACCACTTATTAGTGATGAATAGTTTCGGCAAGTTTCAGTGCTGTGCGAAGAACTATCCGTATCAAAGCACGCTTGTCCAGTATTATTCGACTGGTCGTTGTGAGTTCTTGTCAGTACGCACATACTTAGAAAATATCGTATTTAAGTACGTTTCGGAAACGGTGCATTTCGAATAACCTGGAAAACGTAATAGCGAGTATGCCGGATTTAGAATACGAAGGCGATAGAACTATTTAACGTGCACCAGCAGGTGGAAGTGTGAACGCTATCTAAAAGTATAAATCACTGTTCTGCAATCCGTGGCAAACGATACAGCGAACAATTAATATTTGATGTGTGTTTGTTTGTTCTCTGCAATGTACCGTTCACTTTACTAGACCGCATGGGGCAAGTATTCGAATTATACGTTATCAAGTCGGACATCGTTAATAATCTTTATGCCATCTGTTCGTTACTATGTTCAAAGGGAAATTAAAGCAGAATTGGAAGATAAAAAATTGGGGTTATGTGTGGACGAAACAACCGATCGGCAAAAACATTCTGTGGTGAATGTCATGGTACGAACAATGGAAGAGTTTGAACCGTCACTCCCTATCTTACTTACTTCCAAAAGAGTTACAAAATGTACTAGCGATAAAATGTTAAAAGTGGTGTAGAGGGCATTGAGCAAATTTCAAGTTTCAACAACCCAACTTTTAATGTTTGTGAACATGGTTAAAGGCTGCATTTCACTACTGCGAAGAAGGTAGTTTTACAATTCAGAACCTTTTTTTGTCAAAACAAACAAAATGGCATAACACACTTCTGGATGCGGTTTAGATTTACTAAAGAACTCGAGTTTCAAAGTTTTCATTTCCAAAATTTATACAATAATAAAGATATATAAATGGTCAGATTCATCTCATTTGTTGTTTATAAATTAAATTAATTATTTTCCGTTTTAGAATTAGTTTTTGCTTAGAGTAACAAATTGACCAAAATTGCATTACATAAAAATCCTTTTCGATAACGTAATTTTTTCTGTTTTCAGGGATCGTTTGGTGTCAGAAGAACACTTCCTAGAGAGGCCAACTGAAAGTTTCGTATTTAACGTAGGAGTTTTTGATCTTTATCCCAAGCCATTATCAACCATCGCAAAGCACGTCAAAAGGAAATTGAAGATTGAAAGCTTGCCATTCGACAATGTGCCGTGTAATCATAGAATTTTATAACGATTTTATTCTCTTAAAATTTTGACGCGCTTTCTAGGGAACTTTTTTTGATATATTACGAAAAAGAATGAATAAAAGAAATACCTACCTATTTTAAATATCGACTGAACTTTTATATTTTTATACTTAGTTATTTTAATTCGATTAACTATATTATTTATAACCCTAAAAACAGCTCTTAGATATTTGTTTGTTTTTAACCTACCATAACCATGCCTGCCAATAATTGCTAATTATTGTTACTGTTACAACTTGAATATTCGTTAAAACCTTAGTACAAAGCCGATATATCACGATTTTTTTTTTCGACATCTCTGATTAGTTTTATTATTTATTACACTTTATAATTTTATCGAGTATTTTGCATTCTTTTTGTGCCTGTTGTAATCGTATGATGCATTTTTTACTTTGTGATTGTGTGAATACTATTAATTCTCTTTGTATATGTAAAATCGTCGTGGATGATAAAAAAAACTAGGGAACTAAAACCAGATTGGACGTATATATGAAATTTTTAACTTATTATGTTTTATATTTTTATATGTTAATGATGAATTGTAATAAAACGTATTGTATACAGTTCAAAGTGTTTGCTTGTTACATTATTCACTTCACGAATTCAAACAATTTTGATATAGTAGAGATTTTCTAAACTTCGTTGCACGTAATTACTGACAACATCAGCATTTAAATCTGTCGCCATTCCATTAAAATTCACTGTGATCTAAAGTTTCCAGGACTAAAATGACATTGAAATAGAAGACATGTATCTAAATTTAAGCCATATTATCATACTCATAACACAACCTTGGAACTTTAACATTTTTGTATGTTATTTTGACAGTGTTACCATGACATCAATAAATATGTTACTTGATTTAAAAATACAATAAAATAAGTTCAGGCGGTATGCACATTCTTCAATAATTCTTTGCTGCAAATCTTGCAAATTAGCAACAGGAGTTTTAAATATTCTACTCTTTAGGTGAGGAAACACGAAAAACTCCTTAATTGTCAAACAAGGCAATCATGGTAGAAATTCAACTTGGGTATGTAAGGTTGTAATCCAATCGTTAAAAAACTCACGAACAAAAACAATATTTTCTTGTGTTGTATATACTGTTGCACCACCTTGCTGGAAATAACTATATTGTAATTCCTCTTCGTGTAGCTGTTCAATAAATTCATTCAAAGTGTTTCTTAAGCACGTGACATGAGAATGTAAAGACCCTCCTAAAAGTATTATATACAGAGACATATGTTTAATGTCAAATATATACAGATATAATCTGAGTAAAGTCAACGATTATAATACGCATGTGCGTCTCTCTTGTCAACCGTGACTGACTGGTCCGAGTCGGTAACGCGGTTGACAATGGGAGTCCACATGCGATCGAAACGCTGCGTTCCGAATAATTAATAAATTTGTGTGAGTGGAATTTACTGCTATACCTGTGAATTATACAACCACACAGTCCTTGCAATCGTTATCCCCTACAATCAGTTTATCAGTCATTCGTCGTAAGCAGTATTTCGCTCTTTCCCTGCTACATCATGGTTATAACTATAGTGGGGGAACGTAGGATACCTCCCCGTCATTGATTTTGCTCAGATTCTATATACATTGCCTTCCTAAAAAAGGATACTTTGCACGCTAGCTTTATTTTATAATTTAGCTTCATATCTATTCTATAATTGTAATGTGTATCATCTATTATACATTGGACTTGTCATAATATATAAATCAAAAAAAAATTGGGAAGGGGTACTGCTTCCAAAAGTTATTTTGTTTTATATTGACTAAATAGTTTGGAAGTAGAAAATGTAGGTTGCATTAGCAAAGGAGGTTAGGATTCCTTTGCTAACAGTTTTTATAGAAATAAAATGAGAACAGTTGATCGATAGTCGATATGCTGATAGAGCTTTACAGGGGAAACGGATATCTGTGTCATTCGATTTCATAACGCTATCTTTCTTTAATGCGCAAATTGGTTTCTACGCAGGTTTCTTCCGATTTTAATACTACTCTATACCTCGTAGCATTAATTGTAAAGTTTAAAAAAATAGGTTCAACAATTCTGCTGCGAAAAACTGCTAGCCAAGTTTCGCAATAATGCAGAAGTGGTTTAACAAAAATATAAGGATTTTCACTACTCCATATCCGAGTATTTTGGGAATTGACGTACCTCGAAAGATGAAACCATGCTTCATCTCAGAAAAATGTCAAATTTAGCAGGTCATCATCTTGTATTAAATTATTTGCAAAGCACTGATAGTAGGAACATGTCTAGGGTAGTCTACCGGCAAAATAATGTAATGGGATTGCATCTTATACGGATTCATGTGTAACTTTTTTTTTATAATTTTCTGGGATGTTCCATAGGAAAAACCAATCTCTTGAGAAAGATGTTTCAAAGGTTTTGTGGGTTAATTTTCCGTCCGTTAAGGAATTATTTCGGTACGTGATTTATGACTCATAGAACCAGTCTCACGAAATACACCAACGCAATTGGAAAAGTAATTATAAGAATTTTTGAGAATTACGGCTAACTTTGGCTCTCTAAAATCATCGAAACATGCGGGCTGGTTGTACATCCAAATTTCATTAATTTGCACTCCACCTCAAAAGTATGCTTCTAACCTTGTTTGATTTTATTCAAGCTCGATGATACGTTATAATTTGCCAATAAATAAGCTATTGCGCAAAACATACATATGTTAAACCGAATTCCTATTCAACGCGTCAAGGTATTGGAATGTCAAATAGGCAGAGTTCACATGCAGATAAGGTTTGCAGGCTAAACAACATCGACCCTTGCTTGGCGCATCGTTGTATTGAAATTTTAAGTGGGCAGGTAGTACATACGGAGATAAGGGATAGAGAAAGAAAAAACGCGGTAAATGGAAGTTTTATGGGCAGTTTAAGGAGAGCAAATCGAGAGGAGATAAATGAGCTTAATATCTAAAAATATTTTAAGAGTTATTCAAAATAATAATGGGATAATTGGATTATCTGTGATAACCATCGGCACTCTGTGTAAGTGAAAAAGGTAGTACTGCATTTGGCCTAACATTCGCATTGCCGACCTCTTTTAACACGATTTATTTTTTAAATGACATTTAGGATGTATTTGCATCAACCGTTTTTGTTATATAATAATAAAAAAATTGTAGTATTTTGCCCTTAGTTGCTACTAGTATAACAAAATATCACACGTTGTGAGGCGTTATTACGCTTCGATTTTACTACTATCAGGTGTTGGAAAATTCATTACAACGGTCTCTTTTTCTGTTCATGTTATTCTTTAATCAGGTATTTCGAAAGTGAACGTGAGAACAGTGGTCCTATGATATCTATCACGGCGGTGACAGAAATATTTCGTTTTATTTAGTTTTAAATAAACGATTAAGATAAAAAATCTATTACAGCGTGTAGTTAAATAGTATGGCAAAATATAAGACGTTGCCGGACGTACATACATACTACATCTACAGTAAATTTTCGAAATTTCATTGTACGTCATTAAAAATTCATGACAAAATTATGACGTCTCCTTGTTCGGCGTTGTAAAATGGATTATAATTATTGACACACTAACCTATAGTGCAAATAAACTAAAGCTATAGTAGAGCGTAACAAATGCTGAATATTTTTTTTTACTTATTGTACGATAAAAAAATGTAATTTTTCTTTACTTTTGATGTAAATACACCTTGAATGTGATTTTAAAAATAAATGATATATGTTTTGCAGAATAGCTTATTATTTACTGGCGAATTATATGAATTCTAATTATAATGTAATGGCAACAGATGCTTATGATGTGCAACGAAACTTAGAATATCTCTACTATATAACGATAGCCTAGTTCATTTGCATTATAGGTTAGTGGTTATCAGTAATTATAAGCGCATTTGCAACGCTGAACAAGTAGACGTCGTAATTTCGTCAGGAATTTTTGGTGCGTGTGCAATGGAACTTTGATAATCTCTACTATGGAAAGATATACGCTTCGTCTATTCCCAGTTTTTACCTACGTCATTGATTTTTATCCGTATGAAACAAATCGATACATCTGGGTCAAATTAAATACCGTATAAACAGCTAATTTGAAACTAAATTTAGTGCATTGTAGCCCAAATTATTTTATTTTAACAAAATGAATTATTTTTTGATTTATTACAGCAACTATTCGCAAAAACGATGATACCCTCCATTAGACAAATGCTAGAAGCTCACGTAACTTGAATAATGCGGTAGTATATACAACTATCCTTGTCTGTCATTCTAATAAAATCAAACCAAGCAGATCTTTGTCTGTTAGAGAAGTCCAAATCTTGTTTCCTTTTTCAGCAACAGTACTTGAGAAAGATCGACAAATGAATAGATTGTCTTAACTTATACGACAAAACAATGACGCAGGTAAAAACTGAAAATAGACGAAGTGTAAATAAAATAACATCATATTACTACGGATCAAGGTTTATTAGATTTACTCTAACTTTTCTTTAACGTATTTATAATCCTCCACGTCTTTTCCTCGAATATTCCGATACTGCCATTCGGCTGCTCCCCATCCGTTCAAATTGTTCACGTTAAAACTACATAAACGCTCAAATATCTTCGCTTCCCAATCTTTGCTGATATAAAAGTGCGGAGAATCTGTCACGTGAACTTTAATGACGTAAGTATTATTCCCTAAAAAAAATTAGATTTGTTTTGTATTAACATATGTCATGCGATGGATATATACGTTACCTGCTTTTATTGTAAAACCATAATCCAACGGGGGATCTCCACTTTCTCCATGTTGATGTAACTGCAGGTCGCATGACGTCAAAGGATACACTTTTCGATCTTTAGCCGAATATACAAACCCCATTGGTAAACTAGAAATTGTGATAAGAGTCGGTTTAGTATGCATTAACCACTTAGAAAGAAAAAAAAATAATACAGTAAATTAGTAGTGTTCCTTTCGTATTTTTTTCATTTTCGTTACTGTACAATCTCGCAAGCACGGTCAGTTGCCCGTAAAAATGTCGGTAAAGTGGAGGGGATAAAAAAATGCCATGTTTTATCAGATTTAACAATTTATTGTTTTCTTATTTATTTAAAAAGAAATAGGACAACTGTTATAACTGAATTTTGTCATAAAACTATCACCATGAAGTTGGGTTTCATATAGTTAATAGTTTTTAAATATTTTTTTTTACAATTACATATAATAACTAACAGCCTTATACATAGTGGAAAAGTTGCTAGAGTGTTAGGCCATATGCCATGTTAAGGCCATACTAAGATGCTGCTGTTCCACTATATTCATAAATCCTGAACGTATATTTGATGGCTACTGGTTAATATGATGTTAACAGCGAAAACTACATGGCAACAGGGAAAAGAGCATGTGTAGTGTACAGAAGTATCTGGATTCAAACGGATTAGGTCAGAATTGTCTTTGGCAAACTAAAGTTAATAGCGTCTTAGTAGCTACTAAATACATCTATGAATCCATTACATATGCAAGCCACTGAGGAATCCAAATACTTAGCTACGAACTTCAAAGAACTTTGAATTCAGTGCCAACTTTTCAGGTGTACCAATACAGTCAGTGCTTTATGATTACTCTGTATTTCATATGTAAAAATGTCACAAAACGAATATAATACACAGTGCAATTACAAGAATTTGTCTAATCTAACGATTTTATAAATGGGGTAAAGATACACGAATGAAGTAAACTAAATTGAAATGTAATAAAATAATTTTTAAATTCGGTAATTTTTTAATTAATACACTGACTGACATCACTATAGATTATAGTCTGGGTGAAGTGCCTTAAAACTGAGAAAACGTTGCCACATCTGTATTAAAAATTCAAATAACATACCTCAAAAACAGCCCTTGAAATTATAATTATGTCTTAGCTTGTTACTGAAGCTCTTAATACGGGATTTTGTTTAGTATAAGCTATTTGGATGACACGTCAAATTGACAACTTATGCAATAGTACAAATTACGACAGAAGTTCTTTTTGGAATGACCTACTAGAAGTAAAATTTATATGAACGCATTTTAAACATTGCTACTTCATAATTAGAGATAGCATTAATATGACGTAATCTTTTCGACGTTGTATATGATAGCAACCAGATGTCATTTGGATGTCAGTATCGTGACGTCTAAGATTATTATGATGATGTCGTTATGACATAATTTTGACAGGACCTGAAAAATATATTAGTGAACTTCCAGATTTAATGTAGGATAGCACCAGGAAATGTTTACTTTTCGAATACCTCTGTAAGAAGTATGACACCTCTAGATTGCTACAGAGATAATTCTATTTGACGTTCTTATGATTATTTAAACTCTAAGCTGCATACGACAATACCTACCATGAAAAAGATATTGGCGTTGATATGATACCTGCGGTAATCCTGTCACCATTTTCAACGCTTATAAAGTGCAATGCGTATCGGTGGAAGTTTCTCCATTCTCTTTTCTGAGCAATACTGTGATCTCTGAGAACGTTAACGTCGATAGGGTATCGTATACCATCGATTACAGCCGTGCCCTTTATATCACCGTAATGCTCATAATGAGTTTGATGGATCCTAAAAATGTTTGGATTACAAATTTCATCATTGTATTCCATAAGCATTTAGTGATAATTGTTTGTGTACATACTCTTGCAGAGTTTGAAAATAGTCCCTGCTCCACGGTTCTAGCGCTGTAGCTTTCGCCATGCTCAAAGGATCCATGTCGGTATCAACGTTGAAGCATGGAATATCTGAAGTCCATTCGGCGTCGATCTTCACATCGAACACCTTCGTCCTATCTTCCATACTTTTCATTTTACCATCATACAAAATTCTCCAACATCTCATAGGCTCTACGACTTTAATTTTAATGCCATCGACTTCGTAAGCTTGTTTTTCTGTTTCTTGATATAAGTCAGTACTAGGTAGTTTTGGACCCTCTAATACTCCCAGGTCAGAATCCTTTATCTTCAAGTAAATGAAACCGTCAATAAGACCATATTTTCTTCGCGCAGTAGCGATGATAAAATGATCGCCTTTGGAGTTCGCACCATTGAAGAAAACAGCATCTACAGCCTCCAAATGTTAACATAAGTATTGAAAATCTAGATTTACTTTAGTCTTACTTGTTCGCTGGAAGCAAGCTTCTGACATCGGTCAAGTTGAATATATTTATCTTCGCCTTTCGCGCGTAACCTTTCTTCTTTTACGTAGTTCTTCATCTATATAATTAGAAAATAGTTTTAATGAAAAAAATTGCCGATAAGATTAGCATAAAAACACCGAGTGACCTTTGCCGTGATTGGTAGCTAATTTCGAAATTAATCATTATTATATTCTAAAGATACCGACAGTCATGATGAATTTTAAATTGTTTAATGAATTACCTGACGTAGCTTCAAAATAATGTACATAAACGCAACCTTGAACCAGTATGTTCCTGTAGGTCGTTGGTAGATGTTAAAAATAGGCGGTTTTGGTGTATTAGAAATTATCTTCATCACCACTATTGTTACAAACGAAAAAAATGATATTATTAATTCTAAATTAAACATTGTAATAGTAAAACTGCTTGAACAGATATACAACAGCCGTGTCTAAATACAATGTACATTTTTATCTATTGACTTGGATAATATACTGGTAAAGTGTTTTAATCTTATCTACTAAATAAGTAAGACAGTATATATCTATGTACATATTACACATATTCTTGGTTAAATTTAATTTAAAGGGACAATACTTGTAATATAAGGGTTATACGTAATATAGTTTGTTGTTTATTTTTTTTTTCATTTATATACTGCGGGACTACAAGCTTTCTATAAAAGTATTAAACGAAATTGTTTCGTAGTTTCTATAAATGTTTTACATAGTCGTACAAGCTGAATTAATGTTTTTTGAAAACACATTTCAGCTCAAAAGGAGAACCTGAGAAGGTTTTTGCTTCTAGCCTGGTTTCTCAAGGTTTTCAAGTTATCGTGACCTTTTTCCACAGTGGTTTCGTCTCTAGCGTGGTTTATACGTCCAGTTACCGTGCCGCTCTGGTTCTTCCTTTTTTTCTGCTAAAGAAAGTAGTGATATTGGACCTATTTAGGCATCAAATCTATCAGCCGATTCTGAGAACTTTGAAATTTACTGCTGATCCTTTTGCCAGATGTTTGTGACCATCACAAGTTAATCTTAACGTGATAAAATCGAAATCTTTGTTTATAACTAGAGTTCAGAAGTCTTTCCGTAGACCAGATTTAATTATGGTGGTCGTTTTCACTCAACAGAAAAATGTCAATACGCTGGATTATCTCTGGTAGAGTCAATGCAACTTATGAACGATGTATGTACATTCGCAGCTATACGTTACAAGTAAAAATATGCGTGTTGTAGAAAAGTTCAAGGGTACTATAAATAAAGATTTCGATTTTACCAGATTAAAACAAATTTGTGATGGTGCATGCTTAGATTTCTTATTTATTTTTAAAGATTATATGATAAATTTTAGATGCAGATGTTGAAGAATCATTTTCTACAAAGGTTATTTTTTTTTCAACTTTCACTTGCGCCTATAAATAATCACGCGAGCGGTAGAAAATGGGTATGCCCAGAAGGTGACTGCACATCTTCCCCACTACAATATTTGCCACTTGAAAAAGTGGTTAGGAGGGCAGAGATTCCAAAGTATAGACGAATTCCAAAACAATGTCACGGACCATCTCAACTCACTGGCGATAACATTCTATGCAGAGGGGATTGGAACGCTCGTCCATAGAGATGACAAATGCACGAATCTTTACGGTGATTATGTATGAAAGTAACCATGTTTGTACATAAATTTAGTCTGTCTTTACGCTTATTTTGTTTTTATGAGTAAGGCTGCGGAAAAGGGTACTTTCGGAGATGCGTGCGGCTTGGTTACCATCAATATTAAAAATAATGAATGTAATTATTTTCTATTTTAGTTTGGTTGTGTTGTTCATGCTTCAACGAACTCGGTCAATTTCGGTATCAGTCGTGTGCGCGAACGAGTCCGGAGCTGGTGCGCCGAAGATTTGGCCAACCTATTTATAAAAGATAACGCATGTGACACAAATAACGCATGCATCGCAAGGTTGTCCCAACTCTACTAATCAAACATCATGTGCTTTTGTTTTGATCTATGAAATAATTATATAGTTTTAAAGAATAAATGAAATGCCACTTTAAAAAATCATTTATTACTATCCTGCAGTAAACAAAGAAAAATGTTACGATAAGTTAAATAGCAATGGGCCCACCGGCAAATTAGGTATGTTTAGGTTTTAGCAAAACACAATTAATAGATCTTCATAAACTTT
This sequence comes from Trypoxylus dichotomus, assembly GCA_023509865.1. Classification (NCBI taxonomy): domain Eukaryota; kingdom Metazoa; phylum Arthropoda; class Insecta; order Coleoptera; family Scarabaeidae; genus Trypoxylus; species Trypoxylus dichotomus. The sequence goes on from CM042078.1 coordinate 32,233,028, forward strand.
ATTCATCTATTTTTACATGTGAAAACATTCTTCTGCCTCCAACTTTATACAATAAATATATTATAATATAATAATTAAATGTGAAATCTATTTGGTCCTAACATCTCATAAAATATGTAACACTATTTAAAATCGTAGCAATCTTTCATACAAATAGAAAATATACAATAAATACGTTAACTCACCACAAAGAAGGGAACTGGAGAAACAAATAACAAATAATAATAAATGTACACATAAAAATGATACTTCCGCAACAAATTTAACATACCAAGAACATTATAATATACCACCAAGCATAACTAAAGTAAATAAAACGACATTAAAATTATAAGAAGCATATCCCAACTTACAAGAAAACTATATATTTTTGCCGATTAATGGATGATTTCTTTAAACGAAAAAAACCATAGTAAAAACATTTTTATGAGAGTGATTTTATTTTGTCATGAAATATGAGTAAATTAGCAATACCTTCCGATATTAAAATGAAAGTAACGCTTATGTTTATTACAATATCAAGAATTCATTTACTACGCATTTTAACAGGTATAAAACTATCATGTTCACATAGAATGATGTTTATCAAAAGCGTTTTAGATATTATTTATAATCAATAGAGCGTAGATCTATGGAAAAGTTACTATTTTCTATATACCTTCTTTTTTTCGTTATTAATTCGTCAAAATATTGAGTCAAAAAGAAAGTTTATATTGTTCGAAGTAAAAGGGAAAAACATGAAAGTGCGCAGGTGTACAGGTTGTTTCAGTAAAGAATATTTACCATAGGTTGCTTCTGCTGCACTTTTAGCAGCCGTTAATGAGTGTTATGTGTTTTCATACATGGAGGACATCTCAATTCAAATCAAGTATATTATACAATAGGAGCTTGATATTTTTAAGCATGATCTACAAGTATTTCAGCATCATTTTATGGCAGTAACAGGTTTTGGTCTAATACTATAATAACTCGAAAATGTAACCTGCACCACTGAAAATAGGCAAGTTGCAATAGTCATTCTGTTTTAAAGGTTGAAAATTCTAATAATAAGCACCTACACCAGTTTGAGTTATTATAATACAAAATCTTCAGGACATATCTTTCTTTACAACTCAATATTCTCATATCAGTTTCCAAACGGTAGTCTTGCAAAAGCCTAGCACATGTTGTGTGAACACAGGGAATCGATATTTATTATCGTTCACGAGACTATAAGTATCGATTGAAATTGAAATATAAAAACTAAATTCAACACGACTACCGAAAAATTGTACAAATATTGTATTCTTTAAGACGGCTTCAATGTTTCATGATATCCTGTATAATGCTATAATCCATATCCTTTAAAATATCGTTTCAATTTCATCCCACTGGATCCTACATTCAAAATTTACCATTATATACAACACAGTTTTTTAGATTGACTCCTTAACACCAGCATAGTATATTTATGAAGAATAAAAAAAATGCAAGGTCACCACGGGCAGGCAGTTATATAAACAAATGCTAAAACACCCAATACAAGCACGTCCTTACTCGATTTCTCTTTAAAATTCGATTTCGAACATACAGCGTAGGAGGAAAGTTTGGAACATGAATCCTAACCATAGATTCTATGACAAAATCGTTTGGGGAAGTTAATTTTTATTCCTAAAACATTTTCTACCAATTCCGAATCGCACGCCATTACTATTAGCACTTCAATTTTGCAGTTTAAATATTTAGTGGGCGTTGCTTAATTATCTAAAAGGATGTGTAGGGTAGCTGCTATAAAAATAAGAATCGGTCTGCCCTCTAAGAATTCATCACAAAATCGTTGATCTGGATTTGTTCTTTAAGACTTCCTATCTACACGGGTTAAAAAAAAACAATTTTTAAAAATAAAAAGAAATGCACAACAGAACCAACACGTTATTAATATTATTGTAATTGTACTACACATGATAGAGGCCGACTAATAATTAATATTTATTAATAAACATTTAAAAAAATGTATGTATAATACTGACTTGTTATATGGAAATTAACCAATCACAACCTATTAAAAAAAAAACAAATATATTAAATGAATAAGACACGGATAGATAAAAATGTTATAATAATAAAAAATAGCCCTATATAATATCGTGATATTTTGAACAAGTACTTCTATACACATCATATACTTCTATATTTGCTTCTTTTATATCGTAATAGTACCTGGTTGCTGTTTATATTCAATACTTCATGTATATTCTTTTTGTTTTATATATATTAGAACGAAGATGTTAAAATATATAAATCTGGTGCATTTGCGTTTAGTTGAATTTCTCACAAAATTCTTTATAAATATAACTTCACACCTTATTTTGGCTAAATGATTTGGGATCTCTAAACAACCGTTTCTTTTCCTTCAAGAACAATAAAATTACGCAAGCTGGTTAATATTAGTTGACTTTTTTTCTTTAATAAAAACTTTATAGGTATGAAGATAATTTTACACATACAAAGATTCTGGCGAGAAATTCAATTTTGCTGTTGTTAAATTTAAATTTAATAAAAACGGTTGCTTAGACAAGAAGTTAGCTTCACACCTATAAGGATTCTGGCGAAAAAGAATTCAACTAAACATAGATCCACCGCAAATACTACAACAAAAAAAACTTTGTAAAATTAAAAGAAAAGTTCATCTCATAACTGTCCACTAGAAGAACTTGTTGTGCTCTCGTCATCGGAATTACTTTCGGATATCATTGCTTCACCGGCTAAATGCCTTGGCATGGGCAAAGATTGGATATCATTATTCCTCCCAATTTCACTAGGAAGCGACGGCAGTTTGATGTCGACGTCGTGTTCGTCGTCCAGATCGAGATGATCTTCCAGTTTGTAGCCGCTTATGTTACAGGACCGGTACGTTTGATTATCGTTTAGTTTACACTTCGAATTACATGATGTGAAACTGTCTATGTTATCACATGAGTTCTTCTCATTTTTCGGCGAGCTGGTGCCCATCTGAGATTCCCATACGAATATGTCGTCAGTATTATTACTACTGCTGTTATTATCGTAGTCGCCGTTTCGCACCGAGATCGATCTTGATCGCATATGATCCGTCTTTATCATCGGCATTATAGCGCTCGTGGAAGCACTTAAACTCAGCGGGTTACCTTTCGCCTTTTGCGCCTTATTCGACGGCGATTTTATCGGCGTATTCTTGGGCGGAGTCGAATTCCTAAAACTCCTCCTTAATATCCTAGACGCAGCCACGTCCGGACTTTCGTCCATCTCTAGGACGTAACTGACTGAATCCGATTTTTCCACAACGCCTTTAACTTTTGGCGAACTAGGGGGCGAGAAATCCGTCAAGTCCATATCGCACGCATTTTTTGACTTTCTGGATGACAATGAAATATCTCCGCTATTCGCACTCCTATTGTTCGTTCTCTCTCTGAAAGATGGCGTTCGTTCTAGTACTGGCCGCTTCGATAGGCTGCGCTCGTTGAAGCTGGCGCTCATAACCGATCTATTGAAACTACCTTCCTCTGCCTGTTCGAAGATTCGCGAAAAGATTTCCCGGTTCTGTTGGACTTTCCAATGGAGTTCTTCGTTGCGTTGCTTTAAACGCTTATTTTGATTGATTTCTTCGGTTAAGGATTCCTCTAGTTTGCTTTTATCCAGAATTATTTGTCTAAAATAAAAAAAAAGCGAATTTTAAAATCTAAATTAATCATACATTATAACTAAACTATATTTGCATTTCTAAATGAAGTACTGTACACGCCAAATTAGATGGCAAGCGGTGGGAGTAAGTAAGCGCAGCATTAGAAATAGTGGGAAGCTTTCTAATTGCTCTTACATAAAGTTGCAAGAAACCATAGGCGACGTAAGTTACAGATTTACCACTTAATAAATTAACAATTTATTGGAGTAAAATATATAAAAACTTATTTTTTAGCAGTATAGATTTACTGTGAAATCAATTAGACGTCGCAGAAACAATTAAAGATATGTATAAGAAGATATATGGATATACATTCATTACTAAACGAAATGATATAAATAATGAGATTTTAATGTATAAATAGGTATTTAAGAGTATCCTATATCACAATTCTATTTGCTTGCATACGTATAAGGATATCTAATTTATGAATGGTTTATTCCTTTACTACTAACAGTACAATAGACAACATTTCTTAGAAATATTTGTAATAGTAAATTACAGTTTTAAATAAACAAATTAATCTTCTTCGGGCTTGAAGTTTTCGTCATCGCTATTACTGTCATTATTTACATTAAAGAACTAATCTTTCTCTAGTTTCGTCAAATAATATTTCTGGTTCTAAATATTCAATCTTCGATATTAACAATATGTTTACAACGTTGTTGCCGATCTTCCTCAGAAGTTATCGAAAATTCTTCTTGCGCTATTTTACGTCGCCTATCTTATAAATTACATTTCTTGCAGCGACATTGTTTTTGACGGTAGCCCAGATCAACTCAATTGGATTTAGATCGGGGTGATACGGTGGAAGTCTCAAAACTCTGTGCCCATTGCGTTGTAGAATTTCGTCGAATTTATACGTTATATATTGACCCTTATAGCACTCAATTGGCTAGTATAGTTGTGGATTCTTTTTTTTAGTGTTAAAAAGAATATTTCTTAACGCTTGAGACAATTATTGACAATTTTAAAGAAGCTTTGAGATTTTGGATGAAAATTGGGCAAACAACCTAAATTGATGATATCTATAAATAAACATGTTAATATTTTTGAAAGTAGTTTTTCAGTCTGCATTTGAATGTGTAACAATATACTAGGTGTCTTGTTAAAGGAATAAGTAGGAAAGATTTCTTGCCAAACCGATGTGTTATTTGACTGTTCTAGAGTTTTTTTTACTAACCCTGTACTGGATGCGCCATTAAAGAAATAAAATTTTCGTCAATTATTTAGAAATAATTTACTAAATTAATTAACTTTGTAGTATGGTAGTCATTTAACATGAATTGTCTTGTGTAACAGTTCTTGCAATTGTCTATAAAATAAAAATTAACCTCCTTTCAGCGAGAAGAGGCAAAAAAACATGTACGTAATTTTAAAAAATCCGTGTATATAGTGGCTTTAAAAAGCTAAAATGTTTGGAGTTGTGAGAGTTTCAGTTATTTAACCACTGCGAATAGTTATATACAAATAAAACTGTTTCTGAAAGGAAGCACTTACTGTTCAATCGTATTTTTTCTTTCCAATTGAGACATCAGATCTTCACATTTGGCTGTCAACAATGCTATTTTCTCTTCAGCGAACGGTAACTGTTCGGCTTTCTCATTAGCCTTGGCTAACGCTTTCCTAAGGTCGGCCACATCTGACAGCTTCAATTCTAACACAGCCCTCAAAGATTGGACTTCCTGGAATCGAATGGAAATACTATTGCTGGTCAATTCTTTTAACACTGATGAGAATTTAAGAGGACAGACTTCAACGTCAGAAAAGAATTAGATCTTTTATTAAAGAAATTCGTGAAAGAAATTTACCTGAATGCTGCTATTTCCGTCTTCCTTACTGTAATTCAAAAGGGTTTCATTTTCATTCTTAAGTCTAAAATTCTCTTCGTTCACTATCTGCATCTGCTCCTTGTACAATAATTCTTTCGCTTCGTAATCTCTCTTCAACTTCTCACTCTCGAATTTGTAACGTTTCAGCTTCTCTATTACAGCGTTTTTTTCGTCGATTTCCTCTCTAGTTGCATCATTCTCTTCTCTAAGTATAACGAGCGTTTCGGCATGTGTCCTCTGCAGCCTATGGTACTCCAATCGTAGATTCTGCAACTGCTCCTCGTGCACTTTCGTCAATCGCACTTCAACATCTTGGCATTCCTTTCTTAATCGTTGTTGCGCTTCTTCATGCTGATTTTTTACTGCGGAAAAATGCGGGAATATTTGATAAGTTTGCGAATTTAATTTGTAAAACATGAATACTACTTACATTCAACAATCGTATTCCGATGCTGTTCAACGAGAGCGGTGATCTCTTTCCTATAACGCGCTCTTTCTTCATCGATCGCGATGGAATGCTTCGTTCTCTCATCTGATAATTTCTCCTCTAACCGTAGGCAAGAGAGGCGCGCATCTTCTGCGTCTAATCGTACTTTTTCGACTTCTTTTTTGAGCGAGGGAACTCTGAATGCTTCCAACTGTAACAGATACATGTAAACATGTAATAAACTACCGTTACGGTTGTTCACATAAATATAATTAAATTAAAACCTGTATATTTTATATTTTCCTTTTCAAATACAGATTCCTACTAAGTATGTGTGACGTAGAAACACAGTAACGCAGAGCCAATTTGAAACAACAGATATAAAAGTTTTATTTGTTTTCAAGCAGATTGCTATACGTAGTCGTCGTTTTATATTAGCTTCCTTAATAAGACGAAAACAAATGAGTATGAAAATATGCCATGTAACAAAAAATCTATTACAAGCTATTCTCTTACAAGGCACAGTACGATAATAAACACTAATCAAATCGCCATTTCGGAAGCAGGTATTTTTGGCGTGTTAAGTTCAAAACATTTTTTATTAACAATATTCTTGTATCAATTCATTGCTGCCATTAGCGTACTAGTATTTTGCGGTATAGATTGTGAATAACGAGGGTTGTCTTTTAAGTTTTGCCTCTAGAGCTGGAATAAAACAGTACATAGGTTTTAAAGACTTTGTTCTTTTTCGAAGTATTTTCCACGTAGATTAATGCATATTTGCATGCGCTCGAACCAATTCTGAAAGTAGTTATTCCAGTCGTTCGTCAGTACAGTTAAAATTGCGTTTTTGAAGGCATCGACTGCCCATTCTGACAATTGGAACCTTTAACCGCGCAGTCTGTTCTTAATTTTCGGATGTGTAAAGAAATCGATAGGACTTAAGCCCGGATTGTACGGCGGATGGTCTAACACTTCCACGTTTTGTTGCGTTGAAAATGTTATTGTCTTGTGTGCTGTGTGCGAACTCACATTGTCTTGGTGGAGGATGATCCGTCGTTCGAGGTATAAATATTAAAAAAAGTCAATATCATAGTACTATATCTAACAAGAACATCTGAAGAACAATATTGCCACAAGCTGTCGTGCCATATGTGAAACATGGAGGAGGTTCGGTCATGGTATGGGAATGAAGTAGAATGGGAAACTTAGTATGCATTGAAGAAATATTGAGGAAAAAAAACAATTTAAAGAAATTTTAGAGTAGTATATGATTCCATCTGGTTTGTCGTTGGCCGAGGGATCAGTTTGGCCACCATAATTACTGGACTATATTCCTATAAGAGAAAATGCCAGTAATAATAGAAGGTAGCAATAATAAATATTTCGTAAAATATGTCAGAAAATTATTTATTCTGATGGTGGTCATATTCAATGTAAGCTAGCCAAAGTACATAAAAATCAATCAATAATTTGCATAGAATTTTCAGCGACTTTGTTGGTGTCATGGCTATAAATTTTAGAATTACTCACTATTTAAAATTAGCAAAATCAATGTACAATATGTTCTACTTTCAGTGTACTTGTAAGACGTATTTACAAAAAAGGAATCCGGCACAAATAAAATTTTGATAGGTTTTTCGGTGTCTGAATTTAAGGGTGAAATTGAAAAAAATATTTTTGAACGCACCTCATATACTCGGCAGTGCTCTAAGTTATAAAGGTAAAAATCGATTCTCATATTTTTCGAATTAGCTTTTAAGAAATTAAACTTAATTTCTTAAAAGCTTAAGAAAGAAATAACGTTGAACTTAACGTCATTTCTTTTTAATTCAATACTGTATATATTTTCATAATTTGCTAAAGCATATTTTACCCTCTTCAAAAATATGACGCTTGACACTTTTTTCTAATAATAACCCTAAAGTGCATCGCTGATCAGGTTTAAAAAAAAAACAGAATATCAGGATCAAAACAGGATTATTACCAAATTTTTATTTACAATTTCCTGCATGTTATTTTAAATGCAACTTGCGCAGTTGGTAAACTAAACTGAAAAAGGAAATCTACTTTAATGATAGAGGTATTCTGTAAACAACAAAATATTAGCATTGTTTAAAGTTTTACTACATTTTTTACTTGAAAAGCATATATAGCTTGCAGCAATAACATCTTGAGTATTACAAGATTGTGTACAAAAAGAAAAATGTGGAAACCTAAAATAACTTTCTAATTATTTTGTATATTGTTAAGCTGAAGATGTTTGCCAAAGAACCATCTTTCTCGTTTTCCCACTCATTTGAAGAGGCTAAATGTATCGATATATACCCTTATGGAAATAAAAAAATAATAAAACCGTACTTACATTTATCTGGAGAATTTGTTTAATTAAATGCGTTATGAGATGCATATTATTCGTAAAACGGAACACCACACGTGTATGCCGGCTTTCTGCATACACTAATCTTAACTGGAGCTAAGAATTAACTGCGGATACCGTCTGAACGGCAGACAGATGTTTGAGTAATTATTTCGGACATGTACACATAGATAAATTGTATAGATTTTCAATTTGTATGTTTACACGCTCACATAATCGTGTTTACCATCGTGAATGAATGGTAATTTGCTTCCTTGTTATGGTAATATTAACTGTACGCTTAGTTTCAGTTCATTGATCAGAGAATAGTGTACATATAAATAACATGCAGGGAAATTGTAAATAAAAATTTGGTAGTGATGCTGTTTTGATTCTATGACATTCAAAAAGCAGATCAGCTCTGAAATTTTGTTTCCGGGTTATTACCGGAAAAAAGATTCAAGTGTTTTTGAAGAATTTATGAAAAATTATTGAATTAAAAAAAAATGACGTCAAACTAATTTCTTACAGCTAATTCGAAAAATATGAGGATCAATTTTTTACTTTGTCTAGTTTTTTACTTTTTCTTTATTTTTCTGAAGAGTTATACAGATTAAATTCTTTTTTATCTGAAATAGGGTACTACAGTTTGTAATCTCTCGTCCTTAAGTGAATTTTGTTCTGGTCCAAATAACTTTCTTCATAATTTTGATGGAAAATCAAATAAACAACAGAAGTAGCATTGCTTCATGCATCCTGATGTTATGTACAACCGCGTATTTATACCGAATGGCATTATTTCTCATTATAATTACATTATGTACTACTTATCTAAATAAATAGAAAATGATGATATCATAACTCGAACTTATTTAAAAAGGGAAACAGTTGTTTCAAGATATGGTGCGGAATGTATGCTTTTACATAAAACCTATCGATATAGAAAACACGTTCCAGCATTGTATTATCAAATTCTATTATAGTAAGAATGGTTATGTGGTAATTATCGCTTAATTGAATGTATATTTATAAGAAAGGCTGTAAGGCGAAACATAAGAATATATTCAAGTACAAGAATACATTTTGCACATTGTGTGATAACTAATATACTAATTCAGTAAACATAAAAATATGTACAGAAACATTCATACTATCCAAAATATCTTTGAGAGTTCAAGTGATTTCATGCACGCCAGCCTCTGTAGTATAAGAATCCTCAAAGAAAATGTTGATGTAGAAATTCTTGAAACTGCCGAGTTGTTCGTAAACGAGAATGGTAAGGAATATTATCAGGAACAATGATGTTACTTGTACTTAAATTGGGGCGTGTGAACTTCCGACGAGTATATTGGAAATTTCGGGTCAGATGTTGTTCTGTAGGTCTTCCATTTTGGTAATTTTATACAAATATCAACGTATATAAACTACTAGTTAAAACATAAGGTGACACAGGGTATAATTGATTTAAAGCATTGGTTGATCAATTATCTTTAGATTTGTTGGTTTAAGTTTCCTCGATAAGAAGATGGAATTTAATAATATGCTTCTGGTGATCTTCTGTGTAAGTAAGCAATAATCAGAATTTGGGAATTTATATCACAGATTCTGGGCTAATTCAAAACGTAACACCTCTGATATAATTTACTTTTCTAATTAATATTGCATTGTAAATAATGTAAATTTTATTCAATTACATTAAGTGAATTTACTTGGGACTAGTATATTTGTATTAAACATTTTTATAACATGGTTAGTATAGTCATAAAATAATAACATTTTTACTAGCTACAGTGTACGTAATTTTCAGTCAACCTTTTACAATAAACTTTATAACATAAATGAAGGAATAAAATAAGATGTGGTATATGAATATATATGTAAGTGCTATTTAAAATTTCTTCAGTACAATAATAGCATTTCTACAACAATAACTATTTCAAGCTTCTTTTAAAAGCTAACGCATTTTGATGTGAGACACACATTCTTAATTTTACGGTGTTATTAGAATAACGCACTTACATTGAACACTAAATGTTGTACTAGAATGGCCAGAGCTTCAGTTGTCCTTGGAGGCGCTTTAACAGGAGCCCGCTGTTGTTGCGGGGGTCGGGTGCCGGGCGACACTCGACCCCCTTTTGTCGTTGTTCTGCTGCATTCTGTAACAAAGAATAGAAGTTATTTACCATTCCAAACCGTTTTCCAGAAAACATAATGCATTCTTGCAAAATTTTATTGATTTCTTTTTATTGAATGACACATCTTAAGCAGTGGTTGCCATTTTTCAATGTTACTGCTATTTCTTAAAATATCACTTGTGTTGTAGAACATAGCTGGTGTAAACGCGATCTATTCCATCATCCTCAAGCCATATTGATTACATTAAAAAAATTGAAATTTGAAGGATTTTATATTAAACATTAATATGGTAAGTGAAACTAAAAGTCTTTGATCGTTTTGGAGCTAGTAAGCATATTTTCAAATTTTTCATTCACCTTAACAAGTATTTGTTTGTAAAATATCGCGGCATGCCTAAATAAGTTTTTGGTAAAGTTTATCCATTGTTTGAGGTGGTTCAAGTAAAATGACGTACTTATCATTGGATAGCATTAATTTGGAGCTATCTCAGGGTATGTCACAAGAAAGAGGTTGCTATACTTTTTGTTGAGATATCTAGAGTTTAGAGGGCTTAAAAGCCTCCACTTACGTAATTTAAATATATTTATGAGCGGGAACAGAAATTGACCACTTTACAATTTGGGATTTATTTTTTTCTAGAAAGTGGACTTCACATCAAAAAGAAACCGAAGCTGTTTGAAAGGTCATTCATTACGCTTTAAAGTTTAAATTTATCAAGAGTGCTTCTTTATCAAGTACAACAATCAATAACACAAACAGCGCATATAATGATTTCACGAGTATAGCAAACCTTGATAGATAGTAGTTGTTGTTGCATTAATTTGCACATAATTCGTTTTTCAATATTTTATCATTACATAAGTGTATTAGTAAGATGCATAGTATCCTACGAAAAGCCAACCAACCAGTTATTGTAACCAAAAATCAACGGAAAACTGTTATTCAACGTCTAAATATGACACGCCCAATGGTTCGAAAGGGCGTGGTTCTTTCCATCTGGAATCAGGAACATGTAGAAAATGATTTACAACGTTACGAGTTGACTGCTTTATCGTGTTAATTGCAGCAAAACCTCCCTGTAGTTCGAGAAGTGAATATTAGTCAGAAAACAATAAGACAAAGACTACCCGAAAGAAATCAAACTCCTAAACATGCAGCTACTTCAGAATTCACGATAAATCATCTCAAAACACAACTGCGGTTCGTTCGGGAACATTTTAATTGAACGTTGAAGCAGTGAGGGCCTGTTACGTTCTCCGATGAGACAAAGACGCGCTTTGATGGCAGCGATCGATAAAATAGAGTGCACCAGAGGCTTGAAGAGCGATTTTCAGAGTGCTGCAGTGAACAACGGATTAGTTATGGCGGTGGTTTACGTCTTCATTGCTGGTCATGGATGAAACAGTTACAGGCAGAGGGTACGTTAAAGAGCACCTCACGTGGAAGTACTTACTTCTGTAGTTGCAGAATATAAGCATTGTAAGTTGTCTCAGCTGTTAACAGACAAAACCTTGAAATGCAAACTTTTTTTGAAAGAAAATACTATTTACTTTTATAAATTATAATGATTTGAAAGGATTTCAATCATCGAAACGAATGATTTGAAGAAAGAAAGACGAGTAACTAATTGATCAAAAAAACAATTCTTAAGTTGGTAAGCAGTGCTTTCAGAATATCCTCAATTTGAAATTCGAAGGACAGACCGTATTGCCGAATCAACTTTAGTTAGTTACTATAAACTTGTTAATTATAATTATGTAGAATATAAATACAAAAAACAAGTCAAAAACTTTTTTGAAATCAAAGAATGGTGTGTAAATCGAAGCTATTTATTCAAAGACAAATAATGCAGAAGAAACCTGGCAACTATCCTAAAACAGATGTTACAAATAAAAATTATTCCAAGCATATCAGTATCTACATAGAAACGTTGAAGATTCACTTGTACGAAATAAAAATAAAACTGGGCACCAAAACAAATACTGACGTCATCACAGATTAAGAGTATGTGCGTGGCCGCCAAAAATAAGGTACGGATTTGCGGTAGATACGTTTTTCCCGAAATAACTTAGGCTGTAACGCGTAGGTCGAAATTCGAAAATTTCCGACGTAGCAACATCCTGACCCTGATGATGTATGTTGTACGTGTGTACGTATCTAGCGCCTTTCTTGAATTACCGATGCGATCTCCTAGATGGAGGCTATTCGGTTTTCCACACTCCGAAGTGCCGTGGGACCCGGTCATGAAATCGACCTATTTCCGCTCTTTTACGAGCTTAATTCAGGCCACGGAAGAAAACATTTAGCGCTGTCTCTTGATCTCCCGCGAGCGTCTTTAACTATCTTAACGAGTAAGCGGTCTTTGATGTTCGCATTTACAAAAGCGCCGAGTAGGAAAGTTAGAAAATGAAGTTTTTATTAACCGAGTCAGTTGGGGTGTTCTTGTGCGCCACTTGAAAGATGATTATTATTTGTTATTCTAGGTAATAAATATTTTACTAGTTTGGAGCCGCTGCTGCTAGGTTTATTTCTTCCTTTGCCAATAAACTAATAATAATTCGGTACACATTCTTCTGGGTAATTTTGTAGTAAAATTTATTTATAGGTTGGATTTTGAAAGATGTTATTGAGCAGAATGCAGGTTTAACATGTTTATATTGCGTAAAAGAAATATAAGTACCCTCACGTGTATTTTTTCTAGTTTAAGGGATTATCGTGTCAAAAGTTAACAAAGAAAAACAGGTTTAATTGGGCTTTGGGATATAGGACTTGAATCGTAAAAGATTGGATAAACGTTCTTTGGAACGATGAGTCCAAATTCGAAGTGTTTGCTAATATATGGCGAGTTTCTGTTCAAAAGAATAAGAAAATGTGTCCACAAGCTATCGTGGTACAAATACGGAAGAAGTTCAACCGTACAGTTTCTGTACATAAATTTAAGCTTTTGTGTGATTTCAACGCGATAATTTACAAATACAAGTATAAAATTCATGAATACGGTTTACAATACCTATCTAAATACGTTCCCTAAATGTCTTTCTATGAAATTGAGAAAGTCCTACTTGCCTATTATTATCCCCCTTCATGAATACAGTAATTCATAGAATATTATTAGGATCGGTTACTATTATAGAAAGAATATTTATCTGTTTATGTAATAACGATTTTTCCGTGTTTACGTGTTAGTGTTGCACTTTCGTTATGGGTAAAAAAAAGGATATACCAAATAAGAAAAAAACTGCGTATTTAGGCACTGTTGGATACAGGAGGATAAAGGTTGCATTCAGCCATGAGTCAAAACTAGAAGTCATGACCAAAGAGCTCAATTTGTTAGATGATGTCAATTTGAACGGTTTGATGAAGCTAGTGTATTAAAAAATGGTGAAACACCCTTCGTCAGTTGGTTCTGTATATCAGACGAAGATCCTGAAGCACTGTATTTTTGTCAAGCCACCATGAATCAACACCAGTATAAGTGCGTATTACAAGATGCCTTGATGCCATACATCAATGATTTAGATCCGAATGGAGGTCCTTACACATTCATGAACGATAAGACACCGTACACCAGACCAAATGCATACAAAGTTTTTTGAAGATGCATGCTCTGCCAGTGTTACCTTGGCCGGGAAATTCTCCCGACCTCAATACAATTGACAACGTGCGGAGTGTTCTAAAATCACACGTGCATTCGAGAAGAAACACTAAGAGCAATCAGTAAGAAATATTGAGGATGTGTAGCAAAATGAAGCTACAATTAGACATACCATTAACGCTTGCATAGACAGTATGCCAAAAAGAATAAGAGCAATTATAAATACCAAAGGAGACATTAAAATATTACTTATATAGTTCTGACAATGTCTATAAAGAATTCTGAATAAACTCATGCTGGCACAATACGTTTTTTATTATATATTTAAATTACATTTGACGTTCATTGACGTATCTTATAAATTTTGAAGCATTGTTATTATTATTATTGAGTTAGATACCACATTAGCCATTTATGTTTTAAGTAGACACTTATTTGCTTACTGTTAAATATGTCAATCGTAATTTTAAGCTTCAATCTTACGAGTTAAACAAGATTTACCTGTCAAATGCTGTTGTAACTAACGTAAAAAGTGATTAAAAAAATATGACCCCCTTGATTACGGTTTTTTTTTTGTAATCATATAATACAATCTTCGCTGTTTTAGTATTATAATTAATAATCAATATTTTCTCATTCAAAAATTGTTTTCTTTTTTAGATCTTGATACAAATTTCTCAAAGTAAACTCATGAGCGACAGGTTAACTTACATATGATTTATGTTATATTATTAAATAATATTGTCTGGCTGGTTTACTGAATCAGCTAAACAAATGAGAAGATAGGTAGACTAAAGCGGTTTATAATATTTTTAAAATTAATCGATTACAACAATCTAAATATTTACTTACAATCCGTGTTTCGATACTCTGCGTTGTTTTGCTAGAAGCAATAAAAGCGCACAAGCTGTTTGATGCGCAGATGATAGCTAACGTAATCGGTTAGCTTTTGAAAACTATTAATTTAACAATGACTAACAAATACATCCATCTTTTTTGTATGTAGAAATAAGTTTCTATTGTTTTTGTTTATTTATTGGCATATTTAGACAAACAAAAAGAGAATGTTCGGTTTTCATGAAGAAAAATAATCAGAGTTCATGTTAAGAGCAACACGAGTTTTGAAATCGTTTATAATATGATACCATTTCGATAATGTCTGTTTGTTAAAATCGAAACTTTATCATAATTTCATCATTGCACAGGGACATCAAAGCACTTCCACTTCTGAACACAATTAAATATTTGGTTAATGTCGCTACTGATTAATAAATGAAGTACCTTTAATATAAATGTATGTATAAATATGAAATTTCCATAGTTTCGTAAAAGTTAGGTAGGTATTGGACGAAGTTAAGGATTGTCTTTTAGCATAAGAAATCTTCCCGGCTTCATCAGCG
The DNA here is from genome assembly GCA_023509865.1 of Trypoxylus dichotomus. Lineage (NCBI taxonomy): Eukaryota > Metazoa > Arthropoda > Insecta > Coleoptera > Scarabaeidae > Trypoxylus > Trypoxylus dichotomus. The sequence goes on from CM042078.1 coordinate 32,248,477, forward strand.
TGGTTTCTAGCAGTTTCCCTATGTACTGCCTTGGTGCAAAAACGCCCTCTCGGGAGAGCAATCCACAAATTGCGCGAGAGAAGGGTGGGAAACTGTACCCGCTTCTTTTCACTGTCTGATTTTGCGGACAAATGTTTCTTTCTTTTGGCACTAGCTAGCGCCAGGAATATTCATTTGTATCGTAGAGTTAAGTACAGTGATAGAAGCAGCGGGAGAATTACATCTGTTAGCATAAAACTGCTCGAAACCACGCTGATGAAGCCGGGAAGGCAAAAACATGTTTGTGTGTTAGCATTTTATGTCTCACATGTCTTTCTCGTGAATTGATTTCACCAATACCGTGAGAAAGAGCTGTACTTACACAGCGTTTTTCTTATCCCTCTGTTGTTTTCTAGGCATTTTCTAGGCACAGAAGGTGTTATACAATTGTGATTAATGATGTTATTTTTATTCAAAAGGAAGAAAGCGGTGTAGAAAAATATTTTTTGTTGATACACTAGTTTAAGAAGATTACTTAGAATAACAGCTGCATCTTTCTCTCTATGTAATTAATCTCATTTTGTATATTTTATTGCATAGTTCACAATAAAATAGTCGGGAAAAGGGTGGAAGCGTTTCCACAGTTCTCTTTTTCCCCCTTGCGGTGAAGCCCCGATTAACAAGCCGCACAATTAATATTCGTCACGCAATGCTTTGTTGAACTCGGTTGACCGGCGGGCTCCTAGAGCATGTGTAGGTGTTCGCCCAGCCCGATGGAAATAATTCCGCAATGGGATATCTTATTTCGCGATAGCTATCGATTATATGTATATATACAACACTAGTTTTTCTACTCTAGACAGTCTAATTGTTCTGTTTTGTTTCTTTCTGTAATGGACTGTGGTATTGAACTTCTATTGTGTACTACAATTCCAGTAATGTAATAACTTCATAAGCTCTACCACACTTGCGGTGGGAAATCTCAAGCTCTTTATGTTTTAAATGGGTTCTTTGATTTAAATTTTGTTCTTTTCGTTTTTAAATTCAAAAACTAGAGTTTTCTAATTAAAATAACCAAAGATAAGGTTGTAAATATATTAACAAATCATTTGACACTTTTTTGACAAAATATCCTTTTTTAACAGAAAACCTAAGGCAATTCCTGTCTAGCTAGTTTTTATATATTCTAAATTAAGATACGGAACAAAATGAGAGCAATAGATACAAATAATTTTGAAAATTGATGACGTCTTTAATTTTTCGTAATCGCATTCATTCGCATGTAATTTCTCGTCTTTTGGGTGTACTGGACTTCGGCTTCCAAAACAAATGTGTCCGGAACTTTCAAGTTTTAATTATAATATCAGCTGATACACTTTATGACTGGATATATTCGAAGATTTTCATAAATCAAGCTTTAACTGAGAAAATAACTGATTATTCGACGATGTCAATATGTGTGACTGACACGATGTTTGTTTATATCCATAGTTACACATTTGTTTGCCTATATATTAGGCCACACAGTAAACACATACTAGATGTGTTTGAAATTATATAGAGGTAAATGCTGCCAGGCGTGCCATCCCTGTGTCGTACAAGAAATTTTGAAGATTGTGAGATATAATTTCGAGATGATACATATTTATACAATATGATTAAAATGTGTGAGTACTGTACATTTTACTTACTACGTACTTTTTAAAATGAAATTTGGAAGAATTTATTTATATACAAAAAATATGTGTATGAAAAGCGATATATATATATAAACGATAGTGGAGTTTATGTCTCCTCTGCAAACGTTGAATGGACTTTTTTAAACATGAACATTGTGAATTATATGTTAATACAGAATATCCAAAGTAGATATCTGTAAAATTTAGAAAGAAAACTGTACAGACTGAATATCTGTTAAGAGGGAGTACTAACGGTACTTTGCCTCCAACTATAACACCAACCATAATAAAAATGAGGGCGTGAACCAAAAAGTGAAAATCTCCAAAATAGGTAAACTAGTAAAATTTAGAAAAATCATTGATAATTAATAGACAATATTTCATATCATTACAATACGAAAGAAATATTATTGCAATTTATGAGAATTTTATTGTATAAATTTCTATGACGCTATTGAATTGGAAGTTTCCTTTGAGTTTAACGTATAATTGGCGAGTGAAACGCAATGTTTGAAGTAGTCAAGAACTATTAGTCAATAAGCTTTCGTAAGCTTGCTATTGAGTATTGCAAGCAGAGAATAGATACCTGTCGATAAAATAAATTTGAAACATCAATGCGAACATTGGTTCGTCAAATTGGTACTGCTCACAGGAAGAAGAATTTTATCGAAAAATGCTATATATTATTGGAAATAAAGGACGTGTCCAAAATATACAACAGTGTAACTCGGGAATGTCTTTAACAAAATTAGGTGTAATTGGAAATAATGATTTGCTGTCAATTATGTGAACTCTTTTTTGTGTTATCTTAACATGTAGATTTTTTAATTATTGAGTAAATGTTTTGTGACATTTTCCAAAAACTTCGTTCCATAATATATCTTTTTAATATTTAATATTGGTCCTACAAAGCATTATTATTAACTTATATATTTTGTGGTTTTACGAAGAGATAGCTTTCTAAAATTTTAGTGTAAGGATTTTAAAAATTCAAGAAAATTGAAAAATTTTGTTTAACAAAAAATCAAATTCCTCCAACATACAGGGTATAACAATAAGTATTCCCAGATTTCCTTTTTAAACAAATCATCACCTCTCCAGATGGCTCACTCGTCTGCTTCCACAGATGACCATTCTTTGCGCAAAATTGTCAATAACATTTTGACACACATGCGGTACAATTTCACCAATAATTTGATGAATGTTTTGTTTCGGGCCATTAATCGTTCCCATATTATTAAAATAGACTTTGTCCTTGGGGAACCCCACCATGAAAAGCCGAGAAAGGTAAGACTGCATAATCTTGAAGGCCAATGAATATCACTACTTTGAGAAATGACAACCAGGAGCCAATCCATGTCGTATAACACGTGGCGCCCTCTTGTTGAAAGAAGATCTTGCTAAGGTACATACTATCCGTTTTCGCCCATAAAAAGATTTTTAACATATTGTAGCAGTGAAATGAACACATAGATCTGTTACGAAGGCAAAATGTTGAAATTCTTGTTTGTCCTTGATCAGTGATTTGAGACTTTAATTGCTGAGTCAATTGAATTTTAAATGCATGCAACGCCTGATCTTTGGTCAAAATTCGATGCAGAGAACTTCTTCATGGTTCAACTATTGGGATCGACGACGAAACGGGTTTCGGCGATATGTTCACGTATTCTAAGGATATTTTCATTAGATCAAGCACTACGCCAATGCACTGGCGTCATTAAATTAACAAACTTTCGAATAAGATTACGAATTGCGTTGTCACTACTTGCATGATTACAATCAAAAAACTAAACACGAGAAAGGTAATCTTTGTAGGAAGTTTGAACAATTCCTTAGTCGTAAAACGATCCATAATTAACTTGTTGGCTCTTTAGATGACATATGAGATATTAAATTTTTTATTAAATTAATGTCATTGAAAAATGGCGGTAATTTCAAATCTTCAACGGGCACCTTTATTCACTATTTACTAAAAACTAAAAATCTATTATTGCACTAATACCATTTATTTTTTTTATTATTAAATTTAGAGAGGAAGTATGGGGATAAAATCCTTAGATTATGCTGAATAATGATTTACTATCATTTTTTTACCTTTCTTTTAATTTAATAATACAAAATAAACAGTATTAGAGATAAAATACATCTAAAAGAATGGCTAGAAACTAACACCAAAGATAAGAACGCTGTAAATACAGCTTTTCTCATGGTTATCTATTTACGGCGTTCTTATCTTTGGTGATATTAGAGATACGAAAGATTTTCTTAAGGAAAGGTAGCTTTAAATCAAGCTCATAAAATAGCACTTCTCCATCTAACCGTTTTTCCATCTCCTATGGTTTTCCTGTATTAGAATCTGTATATTTTCTAGTTATTCGGCAAGGAAAATTAACGGCAGGTCAGACACCTTTAACATTCTGCTCGAATAGCTTATTGATTTCTGTAAAGTCCTTGGATTATAGGTCGTGGCCTTCCCTTTAGAAGAACATGGCAAATAGCCCGCTATTATTACCATAAAATATGGAGGAGGCCCCGTAACTTAAGTACCTAATAATATAGATTATAGAATATTTAATCATATTAGTTAAACTATTAATGCGAAGAATAACGTAATATTTATGTTTTACGCGTGCTATATTATTCAGAATTAGGAATGATTCGAACACAAGTCTATTATATTCTGTTATATTGATAGCCAATATTAAAAGTATCTTGTGGGGACAATTACTTGACATATATAACCCCCAATTGTAAACTAATACATTTCTTTTCTTTGATATAGATTCAATTTTGTATGTTAACAATCGAAAACAATACGCAGCACATTTGGGCGGATTTCATAAAACGGAAACAATTTACGCCAGATTATCTCGCTAAATTCTTTTCAACATCATTGTCTTCGAGATCAACTTACTGGCGTAAGGACAATGATGACCTGAAATGATTGCGCTAGTAATACAAAAGCATATCCTATTGTACGATATAAAAAAAGGAAACATATCCAATTGTTCCAGAACAATAGTATGGACTTCCTACGTTTGCATCATGCATCTGTCGAGATTAACGACTTTTGCTTTCACAAAAAATGAAAGCCGAAAATAAGTGAAGTAATGAGCGTTTTGCATGTGTATACGAAGTGAATGAAATCCTCGATATCAGAAAATATACACCACCACACTAAGTGGAAATCTATCTTACAATACTAATAGCATTTGCGATCATTGTTAAATACAAAATGAACCATCAGTGATAAATTAAGCTTATGCTTTCGCAGTTACAATACTTTATTGATATTTAAAGAAGAATACCTCGCTATTACGGTCTTTTTCATATTGAGTACCTGTGTTAATTCTTACTAATGCATATAATTTTGTCTTTCTTGAAAACGTCTCTCGTATTATTACTGCCGAAGAGGTAAGCTGTAATAAAATTTAAACCACAAAAGTATCTATTATTCGTTAATCTTTTTCTCGGATTTTGGCGGTGATAAGCGGCTCAATGACCTTTTAAGCTATTTTAGTTTTTCATAATTGCAGGAACTTTAAGGAGTGGGAATAGCATGTGTAAAGTGTTCTATATTCCCGAACCCGTATCTTTTTCAATATATTCCCTTCGAACTTCAACACCTTGGTCCAGCGATGATGAAATGTTGAAAATAGTGCTGCAATAAGTTTTTTATTTAACAGAAAGGACGAGCTTGAGTTTGGGGAATAAGCGAAAGTCACTTGCGGCTAGATTTGGTCTAAGTACGGAATCAACCTCAAATCTCAATTGATCCAATATATCAGAAAGAACTTAGCTGATCTAAGACAGCGCATTGTCATGATGAAACGCATTCAATCAAGATTTTCACAATGTTACCTATCTCCTTGAAGTTAATTCGTCAGTCGTTCAAAACAATATCATTACTTTTATTGACCATTTCCGAAGGTGTAGTTTTTGATTATCTTTGTCTCTCCTTATTTTCTGTACTCAGATTGCCACATTCAAATTACGAAATCCAATTGCGGACTATGGTTATAGAAAAAGCGTTCATACTCAAAGATTGTTACCTATCAGGGATCTAATGTATTTTGTTCTTTAAGAAATAAATTTTGGATTGTCCCAAAAGTAACGGGTTTGAAATTTCGCTTCACAACGATGAAACTTTCAAGCTAAATGTCAAAAACTAGTCAAACTACACTCCTTACCATAAAAAAGGCGACATAACTATAATATAATGATAATTTCCTCTGAAAGCTGATAATGACGAATGCAATGATGCAAGTTCATGCTTAGTTTATAATTCTGATAATGATAAAATGTAGTTAGATTTTTCTGATAAATGATGCTATGGTTGTTCTAACCAATTGTTGTTACACAACGTGTAGCTTTTTATTCAAAGCACTATATTTGTAGTACTATATTAATTGTTAATAGTTCCTGTAAGACCTGAAATCTAAAGACCACACTTACAATAAAAAGAAAAACATCATTTTTTTTCAGAAAAAGTATTAAGGAAAATGTTAACGATCATCTTTTCTAATACATAGGATTGGATTCTGTTGAGATAATTTGTGTATGCAAAATCTATGGAATTACTAAAGTTTCCCTTCTCTTTAAATCACTAGATGCGTTCAAAACTGTCAGTCGATCAACAATACCAATCTGCGTGGAATCCTGCCAAACACAAGTTTTCAGTTTGCATATTACATAATTTGCAACCTTCTAATGCAATAGCGATAATTACGCCTTTCACAAATCGATAACCCATTTATCTTCTTCAGATTTAACCTGATGGATTTTTATTTGACGTCGCCGCAAAGATATGCTCGCTAACGCGCCTTTCCGTTGGCTTAAATACGTGGCTAAGTACGGGAATTGATGCCACCGTAATGAATATAAATGACGAATAAAATTATCTTCATAAATTATATTAGAGAGCAACGCACCGTGGTTAATAGTTTCGCGAGAAGGAAGAAAAAAGGTGATCGCCATGCACACAGCACATGTAGCAGGAAATTACAGAATTACCATTTACGCATCGTATACTACTACGATGATGGCCATAACTATGCGCTTCTCGGCGCACACATATATATGAATTAGTAATGTCCAACTCTGATGTCCGAAATTTCGTAGACTTCCGTCTGACTCTGTACTTTTCGATGTAAAATGAAAAGTTTAAATATACAGGGTGATTTACAAGTTTATAGTATAATTTCAAAAACACTATACTATTTGCCAAATAATACTATTTTTAGAAAATAATTTTTGCAGAACCTGTGCATTGGCTTTTGCTATAAATACACATTTTGAGAACTGCAGCCAAAGTGACATGGAGCTTGTCGGCAGTTCGACAATATTGCCTCAGAATAGATTGTGTTACAAGTAGGTAAGATAATCATACATTTTGATGATGATTAGTCGCTTTTTATGATTTTATTAATTCCAGGTTCTGGTGTTTTAGTTATTTACATAAGTACTTGTTATTTTTGTAGTATTATAATATTTATTTCTTTTATTGTGTTTTCTAATGTTTTTGTTTCCTCTGTGTATTATCAGCGAGTGCATTTTTATCTGTGGATACTTTGTCTGCGACGAATTTGGCCAAATAATTTCAATTTGTGGTAATGTCGCTACGTTAACCTTTTAATCATTTTACAAATAGGCCACCTTTTTATTTTTTAATTTAGTAAGATAAACCATATTCCCGCAGTATGCGTATGATACAATGGGCACACGATAACCTTAGCCTTTGTTATTGTATTTCTGTTGATTCATCATACCTTCATAAAACATAATAAGAAATTCTTTCGTACATTAACTCTTACGTGCACTAACTTTATCAATAGACATTGTACCATTCTTGTTTTCGATTTTTCTTGTAGCTTTTACTATTTTAGCATTTTATCGTAGTTCATCATTACTATTTTGGTATTATAATATTTATCCCTTACGTTGTATTTAGAAAATTATTTATTTATATTCTTTATTTATGTACTACGTAACCATGTTTGAAATCCTTCTTGCATCAAGAACATAGAACTGATAACGTGCAAGGATTACAGTAACGCATTGAAGTACAAGTTGGTATCGATCGATAATGAGATGCCGAACGATATGATGATTCGACAAACCTACTCATTCGGCGCACAAGTATTAGAAGCTTGTATTATTTTATTCAGTTTTTGATTTTGATGTAGATCAGCCAGTTGTAGTGCCTTTAAAACTTTGCTATAAACGAAATTGTGTACATTCTTTCTTTAAAATGGATTTCAATTTAGCGGATGCATCATTCATTTTCAGAATGATCCTCCGTACGTATATAAGAGTACTACAATCTTGTGCGTAACCGGTCCGTACGACCGCATGTACTCGAAGTGAGATCGTCGGCATCACACTTGGACTTCACTGTATTCACATACTACATATACATACATCTGCATAATCCGCTTTACCTACTACTGCTCCATTGTCATTAGGAACTATATTTATGGACAGTAGAACTTCTACGCTTGACAAATTGCATCCATCTACAGTACTTAGTCCTAATTGGTGAAAGGAAGCGAGACGTTAGATTTTCACGAGATTATACCTGTCTCCTCGTCGGAATATCAAGTAAACGTCGTAGATATCGGGTTTATAGATCGATTTATCATCTTGATGGTCCCGCGCTATCGATTTGAATGTCTAACGCTTCTTTTCTAAGGAAGAGTTAGCCGACACGGCGATTTAAAGCGGATGCGAGCCAAATCGAAGCGTGGCACGTGAAATACAATTAATATGCGGTGCACCATTACATATACGTTTACGCATAAATTCGACGCGTCCTTCATTATATATTCCAAGCACATGGATTCTGTATACAATGGCTTGCGACAATGTACAGTTAAAGATTGATAATGACGTAAGAATATTTGTAACAAGTGTTTAAATAGGTGCAGTACTAACTTTGTATGTTTGATGAAGGCAAATTAACGACAAAGAGCGCACTTCGCTGTCATTCACAAAGTGCACCTAAATAATTAAGAACGAAAGAGCTACGATGAAAGTTATATCCATATGAAAATGATCATTAGGTGCGCAGGTAAGCTGAAAAATTCGGCAATTAAAGCACAAAGAATAGTAATATTTCAATGAAATGTGTTTTATTTTTCGACATAATCTCCCTCAAGATCAACGTATTTATTTAGTCGATGCCATCTCAGTACTCATTTTCCTCGAGTTCCTCAAAATAGTGGTCCACGGCATGGATGATAGTCCAATTGGCCAACTTTACTTCGACAATTTCGCTCTTGTGAGCTGACCCATTGTCTTGATGGAAAACGCCTTTTTTTGCTTTCTTCCGGGTCTTTTTCGACGATAACTGCATTCAATCGATCCAAAAATTTAGAATAATATTGTCTAGTAATCGTTTGTCCCTTTGGAAGGTAATGGATAAGCAAGATTCCCTTTGCATGTCAGAAAACGGAAGCCAATACCTTTCCCGCCGATAGAAAGACTTTGACACTCTTTGGAGCTGGTCTACCATGTTTACTTCACTGCTTTGATTGCTGTTTACTTTTCGGTGTGTAGTAGTGATCCATGTTTCATCGCAAGTCATGAATTGACGCAAAAAATCTATTAGATTTTGCCGAAACCGCTCCAGATTGGCTGTAGAACATTCCACGCGTTTGAGTTTTTGCGGACATTTCTAATTTAACATTTAAAATGTATGTCATCCGTTCTCTGGAGGTGCCTGTAGCCTTAGCTATATCTTTCAACCTGGATCGGCAATCAACTTCCACAAATTTCAAAACTGTTTGCACACTTTCTGAAGAAGTGGCTGTTTTTGACGTCCAGAACGGGGATCATCATTTACGCTCACTACCTATTTGCAAATAGTCTTAATAGAACGAGCATTCTCGTCTTACACATTTACCATATCAGCATGAATTTTTTTGGGCGAAAAATACTTTTTCCACAGGTACTTAACTATAGGGCGAATTTCAATATTGTTCATTTTTAAAAAGCGCCAAAAGTTCTATGCTTTGAACGAGCGTACACAGCAAACTACTTGATAGATCGACATGAAGTTTAACACGTATGTCATTGAAACCACAACGCTGTACAATAAGGTCAAAGATTACTTCCACACAGCGCCATCTCATAGTTAGTTACTGATTTTTTCAGCTTACTCTCGTATTACTGCAGTAAATTCGCACTTTAAAAAATGGCATTGGAGGACGATTCTAGCAAAAGGCGATCCTTCAATACTAACGACCAGTTTGGATTGGTTTTCTTTTGACGAGAATGATATAATGATAGGATACGATGATATTTAGGATTAGCCTCTGTTTCGCTAATGGCCTTTTCATTTGACGTAAAACGCTTTCCACAGAGTCATTTTTTCTAGTTTGGAAAAAAAGTCACAGGGGCTAGATCTGGAGAGTATGGTGGATGGATCACCAAATTGTATCGTAACTGGACTAACTTTGCTGTCGCAATTGCCGATGTATGGGGCACGGCGTTATCATGATGGCAGAGATTTTTTTTCGCTAGGTGAGGCTTTTTTCTCTTTGGTTCAGGGTCGAATTAGTCTATAATAAATTAGCATAGCACTATCCCGTTATTATCACTGACCTTTTTCTAAATATTCAATTAAGATTATGCCTTGTGAATCATAAAAAATCGTCACCATAACTTTTCCGGCTGATGGAGGCGTCTTCGCCCTCTTTGGTGCACGTTCGCCAGGATTGAACTTTGATTTCAGGCGTTTGCGTACATTCAATAGGGATGTTTACCATATTAACAATCTCTCTAATCTTTATGCGGCAGTTTGCTAAGCAGGATATCATGGACTTTATTTTCATCGTCCCATGAAGTCTTATGATTAGTAAAGGAAGCTAGCATATGAAGTGAACATGTTAATTTCCACGGCCAGAGTCAGTAATAAAAGAACTACTTCCAGGATTGGACCGTATCAAGTTGAATGAAAATAGAAGGAAAAGATTTTAGCAATGAATTTTGTGATAAATATAGATTTCCAACGAAGCAAAGTTATATGAGAAATTTAATTGAAGACAAGCATTTGTATCGTTTTGCCTAATAAAAGAACATACTATGAAATGATATTTAACGTAAACATTTAAGGATTTTTTTCTATCCGTCAATAAAATATATGCAGATGTAATAATAAGGCTAAATCTTGGGCTTCAACAAACAAAAGAACTAATTTATCAAGTACTTCTTCTATTCACTCACCAATATTTCGCACCTAATTTGGGCTTAAGAAAGCATAGAAAAAATACTTGTTTGTCGCAGCCCTAGATTTACCCTTACCATTTGTATCAAGGGTTCCTGATCTATTTCCTTCGCAGATATAATATTGGTACCACATAACTGTACTTTCTGCACTTTCTTGGCTTGTGCCTTCGCGAAATATAACCTTTGATTTTAATACATTCAGTAGGTGGTTCTCTTATTTTGACAAATTATTCAGATCGTGTGCATTTCATTTTAAAGGCGTTATGAAATGAAAAACACAATGGTGCACTTCACTTTACCACTTACGAGATTCGAAAATAGATCTATTCTGTTAGATACGCCTTCGGAGATACGCGTATAGATATTTCTTTCAATATTACCTCAACTTTTTCAATGAATGACGCTTTAAAGGAAAACCATAAAATAGTAATCAACCAACACAATGTAAGTGTAACGTCTAACATTCCCAGAATGATATTTTGTATACTATCCGCGGTTTAAAACACCGTAAGTTCAGTAACAACGACCGCGTTTGCCACTTGTTTAAAGCGGGTATTTTTAGCGCCATTCGAACAACATTTACGCGAATGGAAACGTGAAAAATTATAAAGGCGAATAATGGCCTCTATTTTTAAGCTTCCGTTTTAGAATTATAAAAGTATTCCTTACGTAAACACGTAGTTAAAGACAGCGTGATTGTAAAATGAAATTAGATTTAGACGTTCTTCGGTGCTAAGAAACGCGATGATTCATACCGAATGTATAGGTCGAAAACAATTGATGCTGTGGCGGTGCTTGCATATGGTAGACCGGAAAGGGATTCTTACGTTTTGAGTCTCAATTCATGCATTATCGAAATTGGGAGGCAACTTGGAAAGAATTCGAAAAGAGAATATCGTCAACAACTTACAAACATATAGAAGGATAAGAGAATTTGAATTTCATGGTTTGTTGACGCAGAAGGATTATAGAAGGGAGTATTAATTAAAACTAATATTATGAAGCAAGAAGAACGACAAAGCAAAATACAATTCGTTAATTCATCATTAAATCAATCTTGGAATCTATTAAATAAATTTGTGATAGCTAAGATTAAAAATAGCGAAATAATGTGTCTATTTGGAGATTATCTTATGTCATTTCACGGTAGGAGAAGTTATCAGTCAGGTGTTACGAGATTGGATCTCTATGCTGTACCTTTGACCCCCTTATAGTAAAACTACAGTGGCATTATATTTTTTTTATTTTGCAACATAGTCTTACTCTACACTAATGCACTTGGTCCATCGGTACTCCAACATCTAAACAGCCTCCAGAAAGAAAATTTGTTCGACCTCTGCAAATCACCCCTCTACAGCTTGCATTACTTCATAATTACTGGAAACTTTTGCCCCACGTAAGAGTCCTTTCAATTTGGGAAACAGCGTCTAATCACTAGGGACCAGATTGGCCGAATATGGTGGGTGCTCCACTAATTCAAAGCCTGCTTGGCGTATAGCAGCCATGGCAATACCAGATGCATACATCTGGGAATATTATCCTGATGGAACAGCACACCGCGCCTTAACTTTCCTCGGCGTGTCTCTTTAATAGCGTCCCGCATTTTAGAAATCAATTATGCGTAGTAGGCCTCTGTAATGCTCTGTACCTTTTGCAAATAGTCAGTCAAGATGATACCTTGAGCATCCCAGAACACAGGTACTAAAACCTTTCCAGCAGACGAAACGACCTTAAATTTGCGTGAAGGAGAAAAACCGTGGTGTTTCCACTTTCTACTTTGCACTTTGGTTTCGGAATCATAGTGGTACACTCATGATTTATCCATGGTCACATACTGATTAAGAAAGTTCTCTTTGATTGCTTGGTACCTTTCCAAAAGATGCTTACAAATCAACACCCGATTTCTTTTTGATCAATGGTTAATATTCGGGGTAATCATCTTTTTCGTATCTAATTCTTTAGTCAATATGTTGTGCATCACATGATATAATAAGCCAGTAGCTTCCACAATGTCCCTGATGCGTACTTATTGGTTTTCCGTCGTTAGTTGCCACAATGTCTTTATGAATTTGAGTTGCCCTCATGCCGTTTTTCTTGAGATATTTTGTGACGGTTCTTTGTTCTACAGGATCCATTACTATGAATAATCACGACACACAATTCAAGAATTAGTCACAGCACAACACTTTGAGATATAAGCTTGATATGTAGATATGATCTACAAATGTCAGTTAACTAAATGTCAAAAGTATTAATCAAACAGCTAATTAGAAGTAGGTGGGGCATTAGGATCCGCTCTCGTAAATCCACGTTTCAGTATAATAAAAAACTTCGTCAATTCCAGTTTACTTCGTTAGATCTTTTTGAATATAGGAGGATGATTAGGATTCATAATGAAGCGGCAGCAATTAAGCATGCTCCTAAGTATGTTACAAAGAAAGGTTTGAGAAGTTCTGTGATCATTCTAGAAGTGTATTAGAATTTATACAAAATAGAAAACATCCCACGAAAACTCACCCGATTATGTTGGACATGCCCAAAGAGCTTAATAAACTACAGAAGGTTGAAGTAAATATCGTTTTTCATGTAGGAATTCAGTCAAATATTGTCGCAGACCATCTAGCAAAAGAATTCATTTATTCACTGGTAATTAGTGACATAGCCCTTCCAGCAGTAAATCTTATTACCGTCATGAAACATCGATTGCTGAAATTGAAAGGGCATTTTCTTTTGAGAGAATGAAACAGGAAATATTTTTGACAGGCACGTCAACAGTAGTTTAATGAATATAAACAGATCAATTCAATTATTAAAGAATGTTTCTATAGAACGATCTCTAGAGGTATTACTGTGGAATTTTGGTAATATACCATCGCATAGAATCGCATTTCTTCTAAAAATGGGATTTGTGTTTGGATCACTATAATGTGTTCATTATTCCACAAGTACAAGTACGTCTTTTGTTTTAATGTCAAGACACTTAATTTTGTACAAATTTCATTCTAAAACATTTATCACACAAACATTTGCTTACACTCCCAATATCCATGGTTAAATAATAACAAAAATATAGAATTTCACTCAAATCATAGCCAATAAGTTTGTTTTTCGTTTAAGAAGTTGGCTCATAGCCCACACTAAGCAGTTGATTTCCACAAAATACAATAATACATCGCACAATGCCGTTTGTCCTTTATATTTTATTTACTGCCGTATTTCTTTGTGGTCTTTAAACAACTCAAGTACAGGATATATAAAAATGGCCGTATCCGAAGAAGAACACGTCATATTTGCTATTTACATCCACCGCGTAAATTGCTCATAATGCATTGCGTGACAAGTTCGTTTCGTCATATAGAAATGTTTCATAGCGCTCGTCTCGTATCTCCTACTTACAAAGCAGCTTTCTTCAGTCGATGAAGTTAAAAAACGACGAAGTCAATGGAACGCAGAAGAAGAAACTATCGCAGCACGAAACGGGCAAAAGCTAACATCCTCCTCGCCTCGGATTACACGTTCGTTTCAAAACAACGTAGCTTTCGCATGGTGCATAAGCGCATGGCGCATGCAGTTGAAAGGGAAATAAATGACAAATTAATGTCAGCTAATCTTAATGTGCGATGGTCAGTTAAACGATGAGAGCCGGTTTACAACTTAAGGATTAGTATAAAATGATTCTAGGAATAATGTAATTGCAATGTCGTAAAATGAGGTATACATGAGAAACAAAATACGAAGGAACAAAGACACGTATACAAAATGATCAACGTCGACATCAAAGGTGTGTGTTGCTAGTGTGCCTGAATACTGTATAATTGACAGCTGCCAAGTACATGATAAAAATTATAACCTTTTCTGCTGTAACATACGAGGGCGACCTGAAATGTTTCCGGAATCGGCAAGAGATGGCACACAAAAGTTGAAGTGAATTCATTGGTCGGCAAGGGCAACCTTTTTGATGGCAGCTGTCAAAATTTCAGACGTATACTGTCAGTAGTTGTTTAAGAATGTGTTTTGTGTAGCAAGTCAGGCGGTTTCGGAAACAATGGATAAAATCGAATTTCTTGCAGTGACAAAACACTTCTGGATGGCTGGGAGAACGGCCACGGAAATTGAAAATATTTTGCTAGAGGTTCATGGCGGATGTACTCCATCATTTTCGACCATCAGCTTTTGGGTAAGCGAGTTCAAACGTGGGCGCACAAGCACAAGTGACAAACCACGCAATGGACGCCTAAAAACCGCTACCAACGGTGTCGACCAGATTCATGATATCATGTTGGCTGATCGCCCATTGAAGGTGAAAGAGATAGCAGAGGCAACGGGCTTCTCAGAGAAACGTGTTGGACATATCCTATACGGACTTTTGGGCATGAAAAAGCTTTCGGCGCGATATCTAACGTCATCCCAGCGATTTCTTCATGCGTTTCGTAACCGCTGATGAGACTTGGATACACCACTATATACAAGAGACCAAGGAACAGCCGAAGTAGTGGATGGGCGAATCGGTTCCGAAGAAAGCAAAGACTGTTCCATCGGCCGGAAAGGTCATGGCGACCATTTTTTGGGATTATCAAGGTGTGATCTTCATCGACTATTTGCAGAAGGGAAAGACGATTACGGGGCAATACTACAGCGATTTATTGACTCGATTCGATGCAGTATTGAATGAGAAACGGCCTCGTTTGCAGCGGAGGAAAGTGCTTCTCCACCACGACAATGCACCGGCTCATTCACCCTGCATCGTCGTGTTCAAATTGAATGAGTTGCGCTACGAATTAATCTCTCATCCTCCATATTCACCGAACCTAGCCCACAGCGACTTTTTCCTATTCCCAAACCTGAAAAAAATCACTGGGAGGAAAGAGATTTGCGTCAAATGAGAAGGTCATTGCCCCTGCAGATGGTTATTTTGTAGACCTCGAAACATCCTACTGTTCCAACGGCTTGAAAAGACTGGAGTACCGTTTGAAAAAGTGTATTGATCTTCGAAGAGGCTACATAAAAAAATACAAATAAAAATAAAAACCACACCAACACCGTGTTTTTCTTGTCGATGCCGGAAACATTTCAGGTCGCCCGCGTAACTTATAATTTGTTTCGAAAACTAATGAACGGTATAATAATACGCCCAAAATTTGTAATTACTGGCGTGATTCATTAAAGCACTGATGTGATGTAGATAACCACAAGTAATATAAAAACAAGAATTGAAGTTAACAGATACATATATGCAGATTTTCAAGTTTCTTTGCTAAAAGTTGACAGCTCGGGTATGTATTGGATGTGTTCCCTTCATGAGGAGAGAAAGCAAATATTCCTCGAGCTGTGGATGTCATTCCATCCGACCCAATACTGAATTTTAGGGGGCGAACGGACTATAGGTGTTATAGTTAAGGAATATTATGTGAATTTGAAAGTCAGAACAATAGGACATATACTGTCGCCATACTTTTGTATCTTCAACTCGATACAGTTGACATGCAGCCAACGAAAAAACACCATAAGGTGAACAAATAAAATTCCCCAAATTCAGTGAAAGCATCATAGCAAACACTAAAAATGTCACGGAGCACATAATTTAGGAAAACTGGGAAAATGCTATTGATTACGTTATCGAGAAAGATAATGAATATATGGGCGTATAAAGATCAGTTCGTTCAAGTAGGTATATCACCATACCGATATTGGATGACACGGTAAACGAAGGCATGTTGGACATTTTCGGCTATATTCCATCAGTTGATCACAATTACTTTCAATGTGCACTACTTTGTGTTAGGTGCTAGTTAATTGAATGGAAACCTTATTTTGAGTGATTGGAGTGATATTTTTTTAAAGAAATGGATGTCTATGAAATAATAGAGAAGGTATAACTTATTAAATGGTTTATGCAGATCGTACGTACACAGAAATTTGAAAAGTTATTTCATAATGCGTCACATGATTCACTCATATTTCAACTCGCATTAAAAGGCGTACTGACCTGTATAATGAAAACAAGCTCTCTACAATCATCGACTTCAAAAACAGAAAACACCATGCGATCGTTACAGGTTATTTTCTTGTAACGTGAAATGAAACTACATACGTATTCTACTTCGAGATATTCATAAAGAGAACATTGCAAAAATAGGGTATGCTTTGTTTATATTTACACGTGTCCTATATTTAGAACAATAATTTCATGGCCCTGAAAAGCATCTATTTTAAAAGTTCAATATTCCGTTCCAGTTATTTGTTATAAACAAACGAAATAAATTGTGATTTAACATCCACGTCGACACGCGTAACGCTATTTACGAAGCGCATGTAATTAAAGTATGATTCATAAAAACGTTGACATCATATGTATCAAGTGAGGCTGATGTTTAAATTGGGTTAGGCCCGTTAATATGATACTTTGGCTAGTCAGCTCTTCCCATATTCCCACCGCGAATAATAACAACAATAGCGAACCCACGTGAATTGCAACGTTTACGAGTTATTATTTCATTACAAAACGTTGTTAGCTTTCAATGCAAAGGTAAGGTAAATATGTAACAATAAATTGGAAATCGTTTATTGGATGGCAATCTAAGTAAATCGAAGGTTGTAATATTAAACATCCTTACGTTTATAGTGAGCAATGTTAGTCTAACCTAATATATTTTAACATTGACCAGTCTACATTTGATATATTTACAAATATGTCTGTTTCACGAGGTCAAAATAATAATAGGGAGGATGCACATTTCTGCAACGTTTCTAAAGTTAAATAAGGCAGATCCGACTATTTAGGAATGGAAATTTTTTTTATAAAATCAAGGTGCGTTTTGACATGATCTTGAAACGTCATTTCCGTTTACATAGGATCTTTCTCCATTCTACATTCTATTAGTAATTTCACTTCTTTTAAAGGACGGTAAAGAAGTTCAAAAACAAACAATGTTATGAGTATAGATCTTTCCTGTAATTATTTAGTACAGCAAGTGGAAGTAGTGCCTATACAAACATTAAAATGCCAGGTAACGTGCTAAATGCTTTACGAAAGATGAACAGCGGAAAATGCTTATCATAATAATATACACTAGGGTGACAGAATAAAATAAAAACCTACTAATTAAAAAAAGATTCCATTCTCGTTATACATACAAAATATTTTAACATTTTTAAATTACACTAATATTTTGTCGATCCACCTTTACTTGCGTGAAGTGCTGCGAGTCGTCGTGGCATAGAATCTATTAAATGATTAATGATGCCTTCTGGAATATTTAACCACTCTTTTGTAACAGCTGCCACGAGTTCTTCCTTATTGCTGGGTTTTGGGGGTCGTTTCGCCATATTTGTCTGGATTATGTGCCAAACATTCTCTATCGGATTCATGTCTGGTGATTGGCCTGGCCATGGTAAAATCCGAATCCCCTGTTCCTCTTTCCATGTGGTTGTTGTTCTTGCTTTGTGGCAGGCTGCTCCATCCTCCATAAAAGTGGCGTCTTTTTTAGATGAAATGACGTTGTCGAATATCGGTAGTAGTCCTTCAGTTAATATTTGGATATATTTTGCCGCATTTATATTTCCGTCGCAGATTACTAATTGCGATCTTCCACCATACCATATCGCGCCCCACACCATGATGTTCACACCGCCGTATTTCACCGTCTGATGCAAAAATTTGTCGTCCAGTTGCTGTGACGAACGTCTCCATACCCACGTACGACCACTATCACTGAATTGGCAGTATCTGCTTCCGATTGAAAAAATTACAGACCGCCAAAACTCTTCGGGCTTCGTTCGCATTTCGATTGCCCAAGCCATTCAGTGCTGTTTTTGAAACGCCATAAGGAGAGGTTTTTTCTCTACCACCCTTTTATACATCCTCACACTGTGGAGGTATCGCAGAACGGTGCGCTGACTTTTCTGCGAAGTTGCCGCAAGCTCAGCTGTACTTTTTAGCGGTTCTCGTAACACTTCGCGCACAAGCACCCTTTTACTTCTTTTAGAAGGTCCGGCACGACCTGGCCTAGGTTCCACTGTTGTTTTTTCCTTACGTTTAAATTGTGTAATCACACGGTTAACTGTGGACAACGGAATATTTAAAAATTTACTTATTTCACGTTGCGAAGCGCCGCGTTCACTCTGGCCAACGATGCGACCCCGGGTGAAGTCGCTAATATCACTCGAACCTTGTAAGCGAGGCATAGTTGTAACGATACTAAACTATGACGAATTCCTTCCAATACCCAATACCCTAATGACAAGAGAAAGTTCTTAATTCGTTCTTAGAATTTAGCTGTTTACATATTTATACCGCTTTACCTGGTGCCTATTTTATTCTGTCACCCTAGTGTATAATGCGTCTTAAGATTGGCATTGAGCCACATAATAACAAATAATTATCGATTTTCTGTTTGGAAAGTCATATTTATTGATAATTAAATACCTTATGTGTCCAAAAATGCTTTGCCCAACAATATAGAATACTTAAATATTTTCTTGATGTTGATAATACTGCATATTTTCATCCTTTTTTATAATATCTTTCATTTCAGTAATAAATACAAAAAAAAACAAGACACTTCAAATGTTTGAAACAAGTCAAAGAAGAAAAATAGTCAATAAGCAATCATAATGAAGTAAACTCAATATACAGGCCAGAAGTCATTTAAGTTACAAACAGAAATAAATAATAAAAATGGTCAAGCGACTTTCTAACTGAATTAACATTTGTGGCATCTTTCATGTAATTAAAAAGATGATCATAAAGTTTACTGTCTATAAAACGCACTCTTTTAAAATAAATCCTTGAATTAGATTCGTTAGTAAATAGTTGATGTATAATAAAAATAATGTAGGACCCAAAACATACCGTTGAGGTATACCAATATTCACATCAAAATTAGATTGCGAATCATCAATTTGCTTTGCTCTATATCTATAAGGTAAAAACGAAACCAAATTAGCAAAATACCTTTGACACCGTATCTTATACAGAAACACGCTATGGTTAAGTAAACTGAAAGCCTTGGACTAGTCAATGAACATGCCAAGAGAATATTCGTTGCTACCTCGCGTTCTGTAAATATTTTTAGAAAATTAATCGTGTCTGTAGATTTATTAGAACAAATCCATGTTAATTGAAACAGAGATAATTAATAGTCTTAAATAAATAATATTTAATAATAGTTTTGTTCATTATGAAATTATGTAGTAATTTCCTTTTGGTTTCCTCTTTTGTCAACTGTATTTCACTATTTCTCAAAACAATTTCACATTTTGATTAAAGAGGGCGCTATGGATATCAAAGTATTTTCACTTTTGTCAAAACTATTTCCTTAATTGTCAAAATTATGTTACATGAATGTAAGAATGAATGCTAAAAGAAGGCAAAACAACGAAATCTCGAATATGGCACATGCTTTAATACTTAGAGGAATGAACGATGGTGTTCACCAGTCCAAATAGGGCAATTTAATGTCGTCTTTTCATACCCAGTCCAAAAAAATAGAGTTCATATTTCCAATAAGGATCTCAAGATCTTTTCAAGCACAGGAGCAGTGAAAAATGAACTAATGAATTTGTCATACAGTTAATTTTTGTCTGCATTTTTAGGAGGTGTTGAACATATCATTCATAATGTTAGTAAGTTTCTTAATTACAGATAGATACAAATGCTAAGATCTTAAACAAATTAGATACTATTCATAGAAAAATGAAAAATATCAATAGGTAACCTATGTATATTGTCATATCCAGAGGGGTGTACTTTCTTTAATTTGGATGTTGCTTGTATAATTTCACTCTTATTAAAACGAAACAAGCGTGGATATATTGTCAACTGATGTATCTGGAATAGTTTGAAGAACACTTTCTATAGCTTGTTTAAAAGACATATTAATTACACCCAAGCTTTCGGCAACTAAGAATGAAATTGTTGCAATAATATCTTTGTTTTTGGAAATAAATGAAATCTGTAAAATATATAAATAAATTCTCATTTACTGTATTTTCGGGATGGCTAGTTTTCTTTCATTGATCAGTTTAGCTGAGTTTTGGTATTTGGCATTTTCTGTGATAATTCTTTCTTCGTTGCAGCTCCATTTATAAAGGAATTATTATGGTGTATTTGTGAAATCGGATAGCCAATTCGGAAACACCACAGATATTTTTAAATATCTATACTACATTCAGCAGAATCAACTTTATCCAGTAAAGCAAATTAATATGGTTTCTTCCAGGTGTAACAGAGGCTAAAGCGGACTAATAACAGATTTTCCAATAAAAAGTACAGGGTTCTCAATGAAATGTAATTGTAAATACTGAGTAACTGAAATTACAACACAAATTCATGTTTGCCGTAGAAAAAAAATATATTTCGCAGTTTTCCCAAAAATTGGTGCACAATTCCATAATGTTCTACTCTAAAACGATCTTAATACAATCTGCTCTTGTACTCCTACGCAAGTTAACCGTTTGCGTGAAAATTTCCTGTATACATTACCATTTCTTATTCATGCTTATTTAAATATGCATACGTAATGTCAGGTGTTAACGGGAGTTATATATTTCCTGTTTTCGATAACAGAAGTTAAGGCGATATTTGAATAAATAATATAAAATGTGCCGTTCTAAATATGTGCCTCAAAGATAAATGGATAGAATTTAAAATTTTAATTATCTCTCTTCATGTAGCCATTGATAATGATTCTTCCTTATTATTCTTATGCTGTTAATTAGTCTAGTAATCTACAGCAAGTGCTTTATGCTTTGCTTAATGTACGAGGTATGTTTGCTTAGTCCTTGTAAAATTAAACTAATGCTTCGGATGGTTCGCGATAATACGTAATTTTTGATACGCTATGGCTAATTAAGTAGACCTGTTCATTTTTTAATCTTACAAAACTCCAAAACTGTTTTAGTACCTCATTCATTCAACATTTCCTAATTGTACTACAACTCTGATAATAAAAACTATTGTTAGAAGTAATATTTGCGAATACAAACGATTGGATACAAGGGGATCTTGTTTGGGTTAACATTTGAAACGACGATGTTCAGGTTTCGAAAATATTAGTGTAATCTTTTCCCAATTTAGTTTTTTTTTCTATTATTGTATTAACACGTGTTTTAATATGATTTTAACGTCTTTGTGAATGTTACATAACATCTTATATAAGTTATGCACTTTTCGTCAAAAAGTTCAATATGTAAATTTTAATGACGTTTCTATTACCATTATTGTCTTAAAGAAAGGATAACACAACTCCAAAACACATCGCAAAGAAAAGCACAATTACACGGAATAATCAGACAATACGAAAACACCATGATCAAACTTGCCAATGAATCTAACCACCTTATATTCCTGTATAAAGCAAGACCATTTAAGATCGTCCCGAAAGGTTTAAAAATCACACTCCCCGTTTCAAGCAGTCGAACGAAAAAGAATTGCTAACAGAGCTAGCGAAGCATTGGTCAGGGAAAGGATTAACTACCACAGACTCGCCAAAATTCGAATAACCCAAGAATGCGAAGAAGAACAATGGAAATAAATAACAACCCTAGTTATTATGAGAATCCATCGTCAACAATATCACCTGAAGAGGTAGCTTACTTTACCTAACAGAAAATTCCCGATAAAAACAAGAAAGAAATACTAAATTGAAGAATTACTGCAGTTAATGAAAAAATAACAATAAAGTAACAGTCATTTCTGTATTTCTCAAACATAAAGCAACTCAAATTAATATTAGTATTAAACGACCGTTAGTATTGGTAATGATAAAATTGCAAATTTCCTTGAAATTAACCAACAATTTTAAAATCCTGAAAAAATATCAACCCCGGTAGGATTTGAACCACGACCTCTACTACGTTGCTGGCGCATTGTGCTACCACTACACCACAAGACCGAATGTGAGTTCAAATCGCTTTTAATACCTAGATGTTACAATATCTGAAGATATATAAACTTTCAAAGTTAATGTTTGATTAGACGTTATTTGGATTAAAAGAGTGGAACCATTTTTGAAACCATACTGATATGTGAACGTTATTTAGCTCTACTACAGAATGAAGCAATACCTCACTTTCGTAGTATCTTCGAAGTGGAACAGCTAAATAATATCTGGTTGCAACACAATAGAGCTTCCTCTTATTATAGCTCTTAAAATTACAACCATTTAAACATATTTTCTTTGCAAAGATGAATTGGACAGATAGGAATCACTAAATGACCACTGGGATCGCAGAAAGACTGTTCTGTAAGTTGCTGAATATTAAAGTATTAAGGTATAAGACTCACAAAGAAGTCCTGAATATCACTGATATTCCATACATTTAGGATACTGTTTTGACGAATTTGTGGAAAAATTTGCTAACACATTAGCCAAGATAAACGGTTTTAATATATGGAGATATTATTAACTTTCAAGTTTATGGATGTAAACTTACTTTGAATGATTGTTTGTAACTCAAACATAATCAATAAAAACATTTACGAAACTATAATGAATTCATCGTTGGACCCAAACATGTAAAGCGTATACAGATTACTCTATTTTGAAAACGTAAGCTGAACCACAAATAGCTCTTTTATACGATTTAAAAACTATTTGTTTTATTTACTTCAATACATTCAAATAATAGCATATTTACAAAATTGTGCAAAAGAAGTAAAGTTAATAACCCACCTGGAGTATCCACGAACATTACATTAGCGGTTGCAGCGTACTTTCAATCGATTCATTTAACAATTTGTAATTTCCACCTGGTTAGATCGAGATTTTCTTTCTTTAACTTCACAGTTATTTCACAGTGTAAGGCATTGTTTAGGATACCGCTAATTCCCATATCTAACGCAATCGTCTAATTACCCTCCGTATTGTTATTCACCGTCGACCGCCATATCACTGCAAGAAGTACGTGCTCACACATCACACTCCAGCTGGTAGCCTGTCTGTCCGTTGGAAAAATCCATTTGTATTACTGTTATGCAGGAAGAGGCAATGTTTTTTTATTTTCGCGGTAAGTATACAGTACTAAGGAATATAATCATGTAAGAAGGAACCAGAGCCTGTTAAGCCGTTACAGTTAATTGAAATATTGTATGAAACCGTGTACTGCGCTTCGAATATATCGCCCAGATTTTCTACAATTCGTTTGGTGGACCGCAGAAAGAAACCTCGTAAAGATTTACGAGTTAATCTGCGAAAGGCAAATTTATAGAGCAAATAATCGCGTATTTATGCTGATGTAATTGTTTAAGCAGAGAATTTATAATGAAATCGTGTACGAAAGAAATGTTGTCCGTATGAATAATAAATTTAACATCTTCAAATGTGAATGTTAATTAGACTTTAGCAGATCCGGCATTCTCAATTCTCTTCGACTACAAGGCTTAGCAAATCAAACGGAGAATGCCATGTAAAATTTAAAAGCATACATTCAAAATTAACTTCTACATGCGTTATTTTAACTTTCTAATCGAACAATAATAATCTCGCAGGTAGCTAAAATCGACATCGCGGATGCAATTATATCTAAAGGTAAAGTAGTACATTTAGTAGAAAATGTATCAATTATAAGAATAAGCATTTTGGTCTCTACTTTGTCTGGTTATTAAAAATATCTCTTAATACATTTTTATAAGCATAAGAGGGTGATAATATCTAAGTGTTGAGGTAAATTTCCTCATCTGTCAATCGCTAGCTTCGTCCCTACGGAACCTTTTACTGGCAGTGTAGCGTACATGCTGTGTGCGCAAACTTCTCAGATGAAGTGCATTTTCACCTTAATGGCCATATAAATAGGCAGAACAGCCATTATTGGAGTTCAATAAATCCAAAGCAGAAGCATGAGAGGCCACTACACTCGCCAAAAGTTACTGTTTGAGCCGGTACTTCTTTTAAGATGACAGAGATCGCACAGTAACCATTAATCCTGAGCAATAGAGAGATGGTTAACAATGCTTTTACGCCAGTTAGTTTTAATCGAAACACTTGGCTCTAACAAGACGGGGCCACATCTCATACGTTTAACGTGTTCTTACCAGTTCGTGAAATTTTCCCTAGAAAATTGATATCCAGCCACTATGACCAAAACTGGCCAACACGTAGCCCCGCCTTCGCCAATCGGTTTTCTTCCTATGGGACTACCTTAAACCAACGGTATACAGCAACACTCTCACGCTCTGAATGACTTAAAAGAGAATATTCGAAGAGAAATGGCAGCTATCACAGACAATATGTACCAAGCAATCCACGACAATTTTGTCTCACGCTTAGAAGAGTGCTACCAAAATAACGGAACACATTTAGAAGACATAATTTTTAAGAAATAAATTGCCAATGCCTGTATTTTAATAAAAAAATAAACATTTATTTGAATAACCTGGTCGCCATTATTTTATTATATTCTTTCTATTTTGAAAAGGACTTTTGGGACACATGTATTTGTTATTGTTTTAACAATCTCTGGATACGACAAATTAACTTGTTTTTTCTTGTTTGCGAGGCTGAACAAAAATTATCAAATTTATAGTTTGAATTTGGATTGGTCGACTGTTAATGTAAAAATTATAAAACCGATAAATAATTCGTGATGTCTAAGGTTTAATTTATTGAGGTTAGATATAATAGTATTTTTTGTGGAGCTGGACGTGTTCTAACGTGTTACTAATATTGTCAAGAGTTTACTTTATTGATGACTTTTTTGTTTCAAAACATGACCTTGGTCGTCTTGCCCCTTGAAAGAATCCAAAACAATTCGAAAGAGTGCACAGTGACAATATACAAATAACAACACAACTGCAAACGAGAGTCGTTAAAATATATAAGTACAATTGTCCTAAACTATTAGCTAAAGACAATGCAAATAAACGGTTTTTATAAAATAATCGAAAACATTTATTACAAATTTATAGACGCAGATGTGTATATGCAATTTACATAAATGCGGTTGTTAAATGAAGCTAAAACAAGTAGAAGCAGCACCTTTGAAAATGCGACCCGCAGTTGTTCGGGAAACGTCAGGGACAAGAACCTAGAGACACCGCGGAACCCGACAACCGTTACAACTATGTCAAACGGCCGTGAAAGTCTGAGATACTATATAGTACAAGCTTTCATTAAAATTTCTGATAAGTTATAAGTTTACATTAAAACAAAAAGTTTAAGTCAGCTAGCGGCGTATTTAGTTTTTATAATTTTAGAAATATTATTACACCATTTATTATTACGACAGTTGTTATATTGCCACAATGTTGACAATGTTGAAAGACGAACTTTGTGAACTGTCATAGTAAAGTCAATTTATTTGAAACTTGACTTATTAATTAGATTATTTATTATCATGTTAGAAAAACACAAAGTTCTTTTTGTTGAAAGCTATTTTAGAACTGGTAGATTAGTAGATGGACAGTGGATTTATGCAATTAATTAAGTATACAAATAAATTATAATCAGTCAGATGATAGCTGTCAAAGTTTGATTTTCGAAAAGGATTACTGTTTCACAATGTTCCCAAATTTGAGTGAAAATTTAATTGAAGGCATGTTATGTTTCCAGATATAAAAAGCGTTCAAATAAATTTTACCTCTAGTAGTCCATTCCAATAAAAACTTTTGTCGTAACTTGTACTGTTTTCAATTGGATTAGTTGTCAATTTGATGTAATTGATTCAGATACATAGTTGACACGAATTTGAAACGAAAATTGTATTGTAATTTCAAAATTGATTTAAAATGGTTTTTATTATACAACACAAACTATTCATGATTGAATCTTACTACATATTTCATTAAGTTAAAAATTTTCGTTTTATGATTTTGATATTTGTCATGTGATTCAAACAGCTTATACCAAATGAAATTCGCATTAAGAGTTTTAGTAATAAACTAAGGCATAATTATAATTCCAAAGACTAGCTATTTGAGGTAAAAGTTATTTGAACGCATGTTATTTTCTACGGTATTTTCCAAAACTTTTGAGTAGTAACCATTAACCTACCCTGTTAAAATATAGGAGATAATACGATATCAATTTTGTTTATACCAATGCACACACCTTCTGGGATATATTAAAATATTTTAAAGAAAATCGTCACGAGGTTAGTTTAACATTGCAGATTCACCTTGCTTATAAAATGTACTAAAGAAACACTAACATAAAACCAAACAAAAAATAAAACAAAAAAAGGATTTATGAATGTGAGTGTGAGCGTAACGACTAACAGACGTCTTCTATAAAAATCACCTGAAAATTTTGGCGTTCGTTCAAAACTAATTTGCTGTTTTTTCCGAAATTAGCTTTTGGCAATGACGGCACACTACGATGCGTCGTTAAAGCCAATGCGAATTACGTAAGACTATCACCGAAAATTACACAACGGCAATATAAATGGAGATTAATTTTTTAAAGCAACTAAACTAAAACGTAATCAATTATTGCACGTAAACGATCAATAATCAATTAAGTATTCTTAGGCAGCCACAAAATTGTTAAAAATCACGAGAAAAATAAACAATTTTTTAAAATCTAAAACAAGAAATTTTAGTTTAAAAATCGCCGAACAGTTCGCAACCGTATATTTTTAATTATGAAATCACTTCTTTTGACGTATCGTAGGAGTCATTATTATAAGCGCGCCACTGTCAACACGTATCTATATATGTATGCGTATCGTAACGAGATTGATTGAGAAGATGATCGAGTAAGCCGTAAATGATGACCCGCAAAGCGTCGCAATCGGCGTACAACTGACTGAAGTCGAGCTTTCCTGTGAACAATAACAAATGAACGGACCCCGTGAAGTCTGGCCGGCCTATCCGACGTCCGGTAAACTGTAACGTTTTGTACGCAGAACGTAAGTAAATGTGCTTGTAAATGTATGAATGTACAACATATACATATATACAATATCATAACGTATGGAAAATGAATTTGAGTGAAGCGTCAGCGATGTTTTCGAGTATAAAATTTATATCTGGAATTGGTTATAATATATTCTTTGCAAAAACTCCTAGTGCAAAATATTTTAAACAGAGATCCAACTGTAAGCAGCACAATAAATACGAATTACTCCACCTCCAAAGAAAAGGAGCAACGTTTAAGATCAGCAATTGACGAAGAGCCAGCCGTTCAAAACGAAAAATATTGCAGAACAAATAACGTTTACACAGAAATAATGTTATACCATCTGCGAAGCAATATTGGAACATTTAAGATGAAGTTTTCTTACATAAAAAATGCTATGTTTCGTGAAGTGTCTTATAGTTTCCAGATCCTTGGGAGACAGATATTGAAAAAGTTGCTTTAAGTTGTGAAAATGTCAAATACACTGGTACTAACAAACGAGAAGCCTTGCCTAAACAAGCTATAACCAGTATCCTTTTTTTCTCAATATTAAATTGTGAAGTATGTTAAAACTAAATCTTCCACCTCCCAATTAAATGGTAAGAAGATTAAGAACTACGTTATAGGTGAATAGCGCTCTTCTAGAATCCATTTGTTTTACAAAAGAAGAGAAGATTCAAGGTTGGGAATTATTATTGTCAAAAGTGGTTCAGATGGTTGTAGAATCAGAAGTAATAATGCAGACTTCCGAAGAAACAAGCAGCATATTCTACAGTTTAGAATTATAACAATTTCCGAACCTAACAACAAACACTAAATTTCCCAAAATGTTGTACTATCTTCTCTAAAGAAGGCTGTGATTATTGTAAAATATCAATGTTTTATTTATTGTTTTTTAAGGGGGCGCGTCATACGGGGTGTTAAAAAAGAACCATACACGTGTTGCTAGGTGATATTAGAGATGAGAACAAAAAAAAAATTAATACACTTACGTTAGATGCTTAATTATTTTCGAGATCTGATTTAATAAAGAAAGTTTGCACATGTAGGTACATACTCAATAAACTTATTGTTGTGAAGAGATTTTTGAATTGTTGCTTTTGCTGTTGCACATAAAATAGCAGTCGCCATAGAAGAATCTAGCACAATTGATTGTAAATGTTTGGATTTCTTAGTTGTTGGCGACCGTCCATAATTCTCTGCCAAAGTTCAACTTTTGTGTTTATTTCAGTGGGATAAACAAAATCTTTAAAAGTATTCCCAAACAAAAAAGTTCAAAAGAGTTAAATCTGAAAATCTCGATGGTCACCGACCAATTCAATTATTGCTGAATGGCTCATTTAAATAGTTCATTGCGGTATGCAAAAAGTGGAAGATCCATCAGGCATAAAATGCGTGCCTATAACAACATCTAATCACACAGCCTTCAGTTCCTCGTTTGAATTCGCCTAGGTTCACACGAATTTTGACGAGCGAGACCATAACATAAATGAATATGGACGAATTTTGCTGAAGTAAATGCAACCATTGTGAAACTAAATTCTATTTACTCAGTAATAAATAATTGAAGTGTTAATATTCGACATATGTGGTTCACGATACTTTAACACCGAATGCTTGACAATACCGGGTCCAAAAGAAATGTCAAAATTCCGTGTCTCCAAAACTATTGAGTATCGGACGTAATTGTATTAGAACTATTTTCTTGTCTTCATCCTAATCACCCAGCAAAGTGTTTAAGGTATGTTTTCTTAATATATATGTTAAAAATATTTTCCATCTGATCTCTTGTTAGACGCATCTTTATTATGATACACAGGATGTTCTTGAAATAAAAGCAATAAGTAAGTGCGGAAAATGAAAAGGTATAATTATATAGAACATAAATCTAAAAAATTTTGAGTCAATTACGACGGGAACGTCAGAATTAAAAAAAAACCTTAGGAAATTGTAATGCCGCCTAGGGATGCAGAATGTGTATACATAGTACTGCAATAACATTGCCGATGTTATAAAACTACAAGATAATGCTCTAAGAGTTCAATAAATATGTTTTTCGTTTTTTTTCTCATGTTTGCGAAAGCATTTTCGCAAAATATTTTAGATTTAAGTCTAATAACATTAGATCTTTCAATTTTTCATACATTTTTTACTTTATTGCATGGCCATCCTGTATTGAAAGGAAGTAAATAAAAGCTTTTAACAAAAAGTATCATCGTCTCTGTTAACTAGACAATAAACAAACAAAAAATACAACAATCACATTTTCATAGCCACCATCAGCAACACTAGGAATTGGTCTCAGATTTGATGGTGCAGACTTCAGCGATTGCTTTCTGAAAATGTTCGATTTTCGGGTTGAAACCACGCTGAAAGTTCGTCAGTATGCCAACATTTCGTTTCCGATCGCACAGAGTTGCTTCTGTGTTATATCCCGCTAACGGTATCAAAAAACTGCACCCTAAAAAAATTTCGTCCGATCGAATGTGAAGCGCTCGGCATACTGTTAAGTGTTGAATACAATAATTTGCACTCGTTTCATGTAGACATTTGGTAATACCTTTCATCGAATTTAATCCAAATTTTCTAACTAATGCATCTATCCTAAATCATGATCATAAGTTTAAAAGTGTCATCTTTAAAAGATCAAATTTTCGCTCTAATATAAATTTGACTTATAGTAATCTTGACAATATATAATTAACCGAAGCAGAGAAGCTTTCTTTATCATTAGCCGACTGCAACAGGTGCCATTCACAGCGGCACCTGTTCCTTTAACAACAAAAACCGCGATTCTAGTTTTCGATACAAGGAAGATGCTATTACTGCCCTTAGATCATGGTGGCGCCAAAACTTTTGCCGTTCCTTTGGGCCTAATATGAAAGTCTTGCGTAGCATAAGATTTGGGGACAACGATGAAATTGAAAGTTTGTGCAAAATTGATGGTGCATGGCAACCTAAAGCCTTTTATTTCGAAGATATTCTAGAGCATGCCACAAGAGATTACAAGACATAGGGAAAGAGTACATCAAGCCCTTAAGTTTTGTTTTGATAAAGAATTATGATAATAGTCTGGGTCGTACTGAATCGTAATTTTTTTTAAACACACCCACAGGTTAATTTAAAATAATGTACCTTTTTGTTTCCTTTGTAGACGCTTGATTCGGTGGTAGATCAAGGAAATGGTTTTAAGTATTGCGGCAAAGTTGGCTGTGTAAAATCGATGATAAAAATATATTAAAATCAGTATCTTCTATAAAACACAAACTATCATTTGTAAATTATTTTGCAATGGACTTTATTAAATCACACATTTGTTGTTTATCATTCCTACACATTCACTAACAGTGTACATCCTGAACACGTCATTAAAAAAAATCGTTTAATCGTTTTCGCTAGTTTCTGACTTCCTACGCAACATTTAATGTGCTATTTTAATCGGTACGATCAAATGGACAACGATTTATGCACAAGTAAAAACGTACACGACCTGAGGAACACTCAACTCGTCTGATGCTAAGACGATATATTTCGATCGGTGCGCACGATAAACCATTTTCTGCGAGTATGAACTCCAGACCCGCCGGCTGCCTTTTCCCTACTAATGGAGAAAATTCAGGCGTCATGCGTAAAATACAAAGAGACCAAGACAATTTCGCAATTTGCTCGTACGGTGCAATTTCGCATTCGCTGTTATCATTATTTTGGGGTACGGTACTCTCGGAATTTGCATTTTTATTGCGGAAATTTCTTGTTGACTAAAGAAGCAGAACAACATACGAAATATACGACAGATTTACTTTAACAAGTTCAGCGGCTTTCTTTTATCGAATTTGAACCGTTTAGATTTCAATCTGCAAACTTACAACGCAGAAGCTCGCTTTGGAAAGCTTATTTTTACATTCAATATACGTAAAAAATCAAAGTAAACTGTGGTATTCTCAGCTACTACTGTTTTTATTCAGCAGCGTATTCTTTTTTTAAAACTTCAGACTATCCGAGTTTCGATTACGCATATTTTTACTAATCTGTCAATATGTCTGAAATATAGCAGTAATAAATTCTCTGCGGAACGTAACTAAGCACTACACCTCATCTATTATAATAATAATAAAGCGGTATTTTATGATGTTTAATGAATGTAATTAAGTAAAAATAGCTATTACGGTTGATATATTTAGGTTTTAATAGTGGATATTAATAATATTAAATTTAACGTGTATCAAAAGGTTCGTTCTGCTAATTAATGAAATGGTATTCATTTTACTATGTCTATTAAATTGGTAGTAAATATGAAATGAATCAACTAATTTGCCAATTTACCTATGGATCTCTGTGAATTATTGTAAATACGGTAACCTTAAATTGCGTAATTTTATAAGCGTGTTTTCAGCATCTAACTGTGATAAAAATATTTCCGAACATAAAGATTATATAAGTGTATCAGAAACTCATAGTTCTGTTAATGAGGGGGATAATAGGCATCCAAATATAAAGGTGCAAAATTTTCTTTCAAAGGTTGAAAAAATAGAATGAATGTCGAAACCACCGCAGCTATGTACAAACTCAGCTTTTTGCCGTCAAAGTGATAGAGCAAAAACCAAGACATATAACGCACCCGCATTGGTGATATCAAGACTTCATTTCAAGTTACACTTCGCAATACTATAGAAAATAAAGTAATTAGAATGCGAAATCCCGAAGGGTGAAAAATTGATGGTGATTATTGGAGAAACTTCGATACTACACTTTTTGAAGTTTGCCGAGGTTTATTGCAGAGAGTATATGGAATGCTTATGGGATTTATTTATCATATGGCTTTGTAACAGCTTTATCTACATACATTTCAATGGTGTATAAACATTTAAACAAATAATATAAGATGTAAAGAATATATCAAAACAGACAATACAGAATAAAAAATTATCAGTGTAGTTTGAGCACTGGTCATCATAAGTCCATCTCCAGCCGCCGTACCCACTTCCAGGGAAATATATACCGAGCATTTCGTATGATATCTTGTATAATTTGGTTAAAGATAGAAATAAAAGGGGTTGTTGATTTATAAAGTAGATAAGTTGTGATTAATTATGGAACATAATATCGGACAAATTACTGTTGCGGCTATGCTAACATATCCTGATCCTTTTCAGTAAATCTCCAAAGTCAGTTGGTTCGGTTTCAGCAATAACGTGTTGGATTATCTTTCCAGTTCAGGAATTGTTTGTGATTTGCTAGCATACACCTTGGAGTTTAGAAAACCCCAGAGGAAAAAAGTTGTAACATCTTGGCGGTCAATTACGTTAGCATTTCTAAGCATAACACGACCAGGAAAACGTTCTTAGTAAGTCAATAGTTTCTCTTACAGTTTGGCATATGATACCATTCTGTTGAAATCACATTTCTTCGAGGACCATACCGTCCAAATAATCTGACAAAAGGTTCGATATGATGTTATGATATCACATTTTGTTTGTAGTTGATCAAACTTGTTCTTAAAAAAGAACAGTCCCGCAATAAATAGTGGCTCTCTATGGGAGCATTGATTCTTGAAGAGTAGCATGAGGATTTTCATTATTCCAAATCCGACAAATTTGTGCTTTTATAAAAAAAATCAGCTAAATATGATATACGTTTTAAAAAATATTATCATTTGGTTTTCCTTCACCTTTGTGACAAGGGAATTATCTTCTTTACAAATGATCTCGAAGAATCTGAATCCAGATATGTGGAAGATGTGGGTAGATGTTCCCTTAAATTGTATAATGCTGCACCATACGTTACTACTCATTACATAGTTAGACGTATTTAGAGGGTGCTACCCTTTGAAGCCAGTAAACCAGCAAAGAAAGGCATAAAAATTTTGACGATTTATGATTGTGAATCTGACAACCAAACGTCAAGGAGACAAGAGGCGATTGATAGTGTTAGGCAAATAATGAGTGCTGCACCAAGAATACGGATCCTCACTAAACAAACTGGTTTGTCAGTTGGTTCTCGTCATACAATTTAAAAAAATATATTTCCATATCATATAAGTTGTTGTAAGAAGATATTTGGTAGCAGTAGAAAGTACGTAAAATGCTTGGAGGAAGATGGTAGACAATTGTTGTTAGTGTGTTGTTATTAATTTGTACAATTAAAGTTTATTCTATTTATTTTAAGGATGTGTCTAGGAACTATATGAATAATGAGCCTGTTTCAACATTGATTTAACGCATCTTTTTTAGAATAAATTGTTCAAAATTAATATTGAATTTCGATTGAGTCGGCCGATACTTGTTGGAAATCCATATTGAATAATTATTGTGAATTATGTAAACACATTATGTACACATTATCCTTAATTAGCCTAAGATAAAGGAATCTTAAGTTTGAGTATAAATAACGTATTGTTCAGTAGGAGTAGAATATCTGATGAAGATACAGTGATAGCGAAACAAGTCATCTTAATGCTGTGTTAAATATATTGAAAATTTTGTAAAATTGAGTTTTAGTGCTTCGACCATTATTTAGTATTGAATTAATATGATAACTAGACAACTATTATCACTCCAGACCGGATTATATCCAAAGTGGATATATTTGATTTTATTTATTTATTATATTTTACATCTATATGTAGATGTATTACACTGATTAAAATTAATTAGCGTTAATTAACTTAAATCAGAGTAATACATCTACATATAGACGTAAAATATAATAAATAAATAAAATCAAATATATGCACTTTGCATATAATCCAGTCTCTAATTATCACTATAACATGAATAAAACTTTTGGTTGTAAAACTATTTCCAGTAATCTTGTATGGTTTTTATACATTACCTTAAAATGAATAGCATACAAATAGGATTGTGCAGTTTCTTCTACAACACATTATATCATGAAAGGCGTTGTTCACCAAGAATTCTCCAATGTTTTAAATTTGTAAATTTGTTCGAAATTTATTGTTTCGTAAAACGCGTAATTCAAATCTCTCTACGAGTGTAGATAACAGCAATCCATACTTGAATAAATTTTTGCAAATTTACCGCTTAACCTAAATAATTAATCTAAAGGTTTCTTTTCCCACACCGAGCGTGTCTTTCTCTCGCGAACCATGCGACCGATGAATTTGACACAAAACACTGTTGTTAATAAACGTATCGTGGCAACTTGACAAAGTAGACCGAACACAATGAATTAATAAAGTGCGGGGTTAACGTACAGCTAGAATAAGACAAGCCATCGTTTAGGCGCGTGTGAATTTCTAGACACGCAATATCCAGCGAAAACGGTTAACCGATCTGGCGTTTAACATTCCGACGCCGTGATTTACGACGCGAAATAACCAATCTGTTTGCATGAATTCAATAAGCACGTTAATTTTGAGCGAGTGTCGTGCGACAAGCATAGCCCGAGGTGTAAACCAATTACAAGTCGAGTTACGAGCTATTTTCTTCGAGGAACTGTAAAACGCGGATGTTGATACGAATGAAATTAAACTAAAATGTTGCGTTAGAACTTTGTAATAACTGAATATGGTTAATCTTGCTTTTAACTCTTCCAGTACTAGTCAAAGAATACTAGTCAATAAAATAACTTAGCAGTTTATTTTCAAACTGAAGAAATACCCTAAATCGTCCTATTTCTTGAATGTAAAGTACATATTACGCTACGAGGGTAACCTGAAATGTGTCGGGAATCGACAAGAAAAACACGGTATTGGTGTGGTCTTTTATTTTTATTTTCCGATGTAGTCTCCTCGAAGATCAATACACTTTTTCAAACGATGCTCCAGTCTCTTCAAATCATATTTCGACGTCTGTAAAATAGCCATCTGTGGCAGCGGTGACCTCCTCTCACTCACAAATCGCTTTCCTCCCAGGGATATTTTCAGGTTTGGAAATAGAAAAAAGTCGCTGGGGGCTAGGTCCGGTGAATATTGAGGATGAGAGACTAATCCGGGATGAATGAGCCGGTGCATTGCCGTGGTAGAAAAGCACTTCTTTCCGCTGGAAACGAGCCCGTGATCGTCCTTCCCTTCTGCTGATAGTCGATGTGGATCATACCTTGGGAATCTAAAAGAATGATTGCCACGACCTTTCCGGCCGATGGAGCAGTCTGCTTTTACAGAGCCGACTCGCCCGGAAAAGCTCACTGCTTCGACAGATCCTTGGCCTCCGGTACGTAGTGGTGGATCCAAGTCTTATCTACGGTTACGAAACGCATGAAGAAATCCTTGGATTGCGTTGGATCCTGGCCAGACACTCCTCCGAAACGGTCATCCGATTTCGTTCTTGTCCCGAAGTGAGTACACGCGGCCAAAAGTTTTTTCATACCCAAAACTTCGTGTAGGATATGGCCAACGTGTGCTTCTGAGATGCTTGTTGTCTCTGTTATTTCTTTCAGCTTCAATCGGCGATCGGCTAACATCACGAATCTTGTCGACTATTTCATCGTTGGTAGCGGTTTTCACGCGTTCACTGCGTGGTTCGTCACTTGTGCTTGTGCTGCCGCGTTTGAATTCGCTCGCCAAGAACCTGACGGTCGAAAATTATGGAGTACATTCGCCATGAACCTCTAACAAAATATTTCGAATTTTCGTGGCCGTTCTCCCAGCTATCCAGAAGTGCTTTATCACTGCACGAAATCCGATTTTATCCATTTTTGCGAGACCGGCTGTATTGATAGTAGACGTCTGAAATTTTGACTGTTCCCGTAAAAAAGGTTGCCCTTGTCGACCAACGAATCCACTTCAACCTTAGTACGCCATCTCTTGCCGATTCCGGAAACATTTCAGGTCGCCCTCGTATTATGCTATGACAAATTCCTATCTTAAAGACTTCAACTCCCAAGCAAACAGTTGCAGGAAACAAAGTGATCATTAACTTAGCGGTCTTAACCCGCATGTGAATGACACCAATACAGAAAATATGAATAGAAAGGCATTTAGTTTCCTTTAGACACATTTTAAATTCACGTTTCTAATATTCTCGACGTGATTTTAATTACCTTTCATTACCATCGAGAAGATGAATTAAATGTAAATTAATTACCTTTGAAAACGTTCAGCGTATATCTAAGTCAACTACAGAGCTACAGAGCAATTAGAGATATGCAGCCAGTTATACAAATACGAATTGCAAATGAGACATGATGGATGGCATGAGTATTCATATTTAAGAGCAGTGGTTAATATTTAAAAAAATATGCCGAGTAAAAGTAAACGTTGTTTTAATTGAATACGTGCTAAAGAATGAATATAGAAAATATATACACTGTGGGTAAAAAGTAAGGAATAAATTAGATGTATAGGTAAACATTATATACAGATGAAATCACGAAAGTTTGTAGTTACATCATTGTTTCATTTATAAAGTGAAGACAAGCACTATATATAAAAGTCAAAGGCATACGTATACACAAGCAAGATAGAAGTATATAACATAAGTCGTACCTACTTAAGCGTATGTCATAACCAACTACGATATAACTACAAAGTTTCGTGGTTTTCAGTGTACTAATGGACGCGTCAAAATATCAAATAAAATTTAGATGATCTTACTTTAAAAAAGTACCAAAAACGTAGTTACATTTGTACGGATCATTCTGTATATTCAAATACTGCTAAAAAGAAAAATTAAAAAATCGACTTATTTTTAGAAATTTCCAAAAATATGATATTCACTTCTATGTTTAAGCAATAAACGTCTTACTTTTTACTCACAGTGTAAAATTAATTTTCTTACTGTATTGTTGTGGATATAACAAAAAAAAACGTGCTGCATTTATATATGCATATATACACTAAAGTTCATAAGATTGATCACACTTAGTATACTTAATATACTGCGTTGGACTATTTTTAAAACATTTTTGGAAATTCATACTAATCTTAGAATGGCATTTACAATCTAATGTTAACACTAAAATTTATTTACAAAATCCATTCAAACATGAGAATAATGTATTCCTGTATTAAATTTTATGATGATAATAAAGCAATAATGCGTTAATAGTAGGAAATTACGGATGAACGCATTATGAAATAGAATTTGATTATACTGCCGAGATGCTGGAGATTGTCTGATTGCGTTAGGAGGACTCTATTTCATATTGTTAGTGTCTTTGATCGAAGATATTCCAAAAAGATGGGAATTGGATATAGAAAGGTGCGCCAGGATATGCGTTTTATGTGAAACAAATGTGCGAAACAAAAAGCGAACTGGAAAGCCCAGATCAACGACGGAACAAGAGGATCAATACATTCTCTAAAAAATCGCCGCCTTACCACACCGTAAATTACGATACAGTTCAAATGACAACGCCATCAGCCAGTAAGTGTATCGATAGTAGAACGGAGATTAATGAAAGCTGTCTGAAGAGTACAGCAACAAGAAAAGTTTGGTTAAGTTCTATACACAAACGGAAAAGACTAAATTGGGCAAAAGCTCACGCAAACTGGAGTGTAAATGATTGGAAAAGTATGTTGTGGACAGACAAATCGAAATTCGAATAATTAGGAAACGTCGCATGTTTGTTCGTCGCTGTCCTCGAGAAGGAACGTTATACGAGTATATTTCAAAAATAGTGAAACATGGAGAAGGAAAAATCATGATAAGGGGTGGCTTTGGAGGCGATGGATTGGAAAATTAATTAAAATCCTATAAAGTGATGAGGTACCAACTGGATGTGAATTAATTGAGGGGGGGGATTATTCTTCAGCAAGATAACGACCCTAAACACACTGCAAAGGCGGTTAAAATTTACTTTCAAAACAAATCTTCTGAAGGAGTCCTACACTTAATGGTGTGGCCGCCACAGGGCTTTGATTGCAACTACTTAAGCTGCTGTGGGATCATTT
Source organism: Trypoxylus dichotomus (assembly GCA_023509865.1). Taxonomy (NCBI): domain Eukaryota; kingdom Metazoa; phylum Arthropoda; class Insecta; order Coleoptera; family Scarabaeidae; genus Trypoxylus; species Trypoxylus dichotomus. The sequence goes on from CM042078.1 coordinate 32,287,050, forward strand.
GGATCGTGAGATCTGGAAAAAATGTCAAACAGAATTCCGAAATGCTCTGCAGGAAGTGTGGAATGCTATAGCAATTAGTTCTAAGGATGCTGCATATCTGTCAGGCATTTATTAAAGCAAGAAGGTTACTTTGAAGAAACATTATAACAGTATGTATTTCATTAGACTGTCAATAAAAACATTTTAAGTTGTAAGTTGTAAGTGAGTACAGTTTATTGCTTTAGTAAATTTCTGACATGAACTGTCTAGTCTACTTTATTTTATATAGTGCGATTACATTTTTAAACGGCAGTGTACTTTATATTAAATATAATGGCATTGTACTTATGAACAATAACATAACTAATCTTCCCCATATAATATATAATACATAATATAAACTTTTAAGAAAAACAAATTGCTAAATACAAAAACAAAGAAAATAAGGTATGTATACCAAACCGATGTAAATAAAAGGAAAGTCTCAGATATTAAATAACATCTGATTAAAAAAATATAAAATTTAGATTACATCTCTATGACATGCATGTTTTTTTTTTGTAAACTGCATCTTAATCACACAAAAATATTAGTAGCTTGTTGATTTAGTCTTCATTATAGCTTTGTTAGCAATGAAGTGCTTCTAATTTTTATCACGAATCTGTAAAACACTTGTAAAAGGAAATACAGCTTCCAGCTCTGAATAATGATAATAATTTTACCTCTCGATCAAAGACTTTCACAAAAGTCGCTTGTGTCGATATGATGATCAGGTTAACTTGTAGACTTCATAATCTTTCATAAACTATGATGCGTTACTAGTTAAAGTTATATAAAACCTTACTTACTTGCTTTTAAAACAAAACAGGACTTACCTGAAAAAAAGAAGAAATTACATTAGTAACGCATAAATTGAATTTCAATTAATTATATATTTTAAATTAAAACAGCTCAATCTTGAATAGCTGAATTATTTGCAAGTGTTTCAAAGATCAAATTTAAGACAGACATTCTTTCTCATATACCAATATGACACAACGAGTTTTTGAAAAGGTGCTATCTCCAAATTATTGACGTAGTGTTACCAACATTTCAATTAATTTAAGTACCAAACAAGTTTTATAATAATGGATGGACAAATAACAGTGAATACATTTCGCAATAATGACAGCTTATAAGAACACATAGTACGTAAATCTACAACCCTGTCTGATATTCAAAGGGTCAAATGTTAACTGTCTTCGCAGTATACCATATCTTAAGGCAAAAGATTTAGATTTTACAAAGTAGAAGTGCAGGATAAAATAATTTCGTAATCAAAACAAAAGTAAACCGAGGCTAAGCCCAACTAGATTAATACATATCTATATATATATATATATATATATATATATATATATATATATATATAGGGTGATGCAATGGGTATTGAGGTTTTTTAGAGGGTTTATACGGACTTACAAACGTACGTGTACATATAATACAGTTTAACAATAAAAATTATTGTTTGAATATAACATCTGTTAAAGAGCCACCACGCTTTTCTAAACATTCATGAAGTCGTGACTGAAAACTCGATGTAGTTCGTTGAAGCATTTCCTGGTTTATCGCTTTAATGTTGTGAGTAATGTTAGTTTTTAAATCACCATGTCGGGATATAAGTCGTCCAGAATACATATTTCTTAAAACAGTGATACAAATTCGCGCAGTATGGTTTATTGCTCCACCTCGTTATGTTCTACCCCAAATCGTTGCAAGTCAGCAGGTAGAAAATTTTGAAGCATCTTCAAATTACCAATGAGAAGTTACAGTCACTGTAAGATAATCTTTTTCGAAAAAGCACGGCCTTAGTATTCTGAATGCAGCCCCACCGCTCCACACAGTAATTTTGTAGGGATTCTTCGTAAACTTATTGAAGTTGTTCCGCAGCGAATTACCGAAAGTTGTTCCCATTTACAGATTCCGATATTTGGAAATTAAATTATTTAAATTGGGATTAAGTAAATTAATACAAGCTCTATTTACGATTGCTACTAAATTGTATTACATAAGGATTCATTTAAGTCATTGATTATACCCCCACTTTATTCATATTCAAACAGTAGCGTTTCAAAAATCGTCAATAGCCCACCCTAAATAAATATTTTTTTTAAGTTACCATAAATTAAGTTTAAAAGATTAAGAAGTTTAAACTAACATGTCAAACATACAAGATCAAGTAAATACAAAAATATTATCTTGTAAATCACATGAAATGGAAAGTCACTTCAAGGAAAGGTGTTTTAACGTGCTGTCTGTACAAGTGCAGTGATTCAAATTCATACAACTCATGTAACAAAATTAACTTAACACACCAATTTCTTTCAGCGTCTAGACGACATGCTCATTACGTTAATAAATATGGTAGAAAAAAGGCGTTAATATTACTAATCCAGACCTTATTTTTAACGTATTCTGGTTTAAACGTACTTTGGAACTCGTTAACGTTGTTTAAAATTGCAAGCGCTGCAAAGCAATTGGCCTATGTGATTTTTTCGCATCAAGAAACCCTCAACTAAAAGAAGTAAAACGGTTAAGACGCAACAGTATTTATTACAGCTCTATATTTAACTCAAAAAGTAAGAAATCTTCAATACCAAGGTTCGTTTAAAAGACGATATGTAGCAATTACTCTAACTTCTGTATGTAACTAATGTAATTTCGAATAGTTACCTTAAAGAAACGCTTCGTCTGTTTTAGAAAACGTTAACGTGTTTTATAATTTCGCGATGGAAGAAGAGAAATTTATTTCGCAATCCCAATCCTACGTAATAATTACAGCCATATATTATTTGGAGATTACACAATTTTAAAATAAAACACTAGCGTACGCTAGCGTATTAGTGATATACATAAATCTTGCAGAAAATTATCATCACATTAGTATCGTTACGAAAAAGCTAGAAGAAAAAAAGGAACCTAAATACTATAAATACTTTAACGCGACAATCAATCGGTATTAAACATTCGAAAAGTATTGTATGTATACATTTAAAGTTGAACAGGCAACGGATGCGATTGCAGAAAGTTAGCGAGTTTGTTAAAAAATAAACGACCACGTATTTATTATGTTTTAACGATTCCGTTGGTGTATTATCTTTGTATTTGGTTGTGTACATTGGAAGTGGGTATTTGTTTTAATTTTAGCGAATGTAATCGATTTGATAGACTGCAGAGCCTCTGAAGGATAGCTTAAAGGATAGAATGTTTAGCAATGATACCGTTTTAAGCTTACCACATACAGCTGGTGCTAGCTTTAAGTAAAATAATAAATTTAGAATATACAGGATTATATCTTTGAAATAGAATTAGGTGTTCATATGAAAAAAGATATTTCCACAACTCCTGAATTTCTTGTTTAAATTTACACGTCTACTCAAAATTTCATTTAGTTTGTTATGTGCGCGATTTTAGCTTGTTATTTTTTTTGTTTGCTTGTGCTACGAGTTAGAAGTCTCCAGGTGTAAAGAATTCTAGTAAATTGTACCTGGAGATTTGGGGACTTTACTACGAACTGAATTTGGGCCTATTTGTTAATTCGATTAAGAGTTATTTAAGCACCCAAACTATTAGTGATGTTTTTATTGACCCTGATACCAGAACAGAAATTTTCTTAAATAAAATATTTAAAAAAATATTAAATAAAAATCTAAGTTAGAAATTACTTGAGGTATTTTGTCCCGAAATATTCCACCTTTCTTACGAGATGGTTCTAACACTCAAACTAGTGGACTTTGCTGTAGCTGCCACCATAACGACTTCGAGGGATTGTTTAAAATAGATCAAGTAATTAGTATTAACCTTATTTCTTCTTAGAAACGATTTAATTGTAACTGCCGTTAAGCGGATATTTCTTTCTCGCTATTACTTGAAATTTCGCTCTTCAATATTTAAAATACTTAAAACATTGACAATTTACCTAATTAAATTTATTGATTTTAATTACATCTTTTTGTACCCTAAAGATATGCATATCGTTTGGGAAGGCCAAAACTGTTAGTGTTTATTGCTTTAAATATTTTTCTTTTCAAATTTTTTCGCAATTAAAGTTTAACTTTAAAAATAAGTCTTTGATTAATTTTACTTTAGAAGCACAATTAAAAACGAAATTAGTGAATGCCCTCGCGAGCTCCTTCTTTCTTGTCAATATGCGAGGTGGCGCATATAAATTAAGTAAAAGGGATTGAAAATACCCCACCTTTCTGAGCTAGCTGGACAACTTCAAGAAACTTGCCAAAGTTAGTTATCAATATAATTACTTTTTTTGTTTCTAAATAAATCATAATTTTCTTTTTCGAATCTTTCGTAACGATTTGTAACGAACTTAGGCCCAAGTGATTTTCACCTATTTCCCAAATTGAAAGATTTTTTGAGGAGACAACACTACGGAAGTGATGATGAACATAAAGAAGCCATTAATCAGTAGTTCAACAACTTGTCGCCAACTGAGTATGCAGAAGGCATAGAAAAGCTGATAAAACGGCACAGGTGCCCAAATTTCAACGGTGACTACGTAGAAAAGTAGTTTGTGTATCTAATTTTATGTAAAACACAGTTTCGTTTAATTATATCTAATAAAAATTTCTATTAAAAGAAAGCGTTCTTTACTTTCCGAATTGCCCTCGTATGTTGCATCATTTGTGGTTAAAGCATCCTTAGTCATTGATATGAAGGCAATGCTTTGTGACGTGCTATTAAATGAATACTATTTTGTACGGGACATGCATCGTTTCTCATTTTAAGACAGGTTGTTGTTGACAATGTTGGTATCACCTAACTAGTTCCAAAGAAATAGAACTCCAATTTGGCCATTGTTTATTTTTAAATATACAATAGCAAATAATTTTTAGTTACTTATTGATCAAGTGATTCACTGCTTTTACTTTTGTTTAGCTATTAGTTTTTCAAGTGTTACAGCAGCGATAAAGTATGCAGCAGTCGAAAAGAAGCTACATGCAACTGAGGGCGAAACGTTGGCAGCTTCATGCAACTACGATGCGGTTTATTCTAGCCGGTGTATTTAGATTTGAACCTTGAGATTTCTATTGGAAAGATAATGATACCACTATAGGTGATGTCGAAGAAATGTGGGAATTGCTGGGAATCTGGAGCAGAAGTTATGTTGAAATATCATGATTGTTTCATAAAGTTTTATACTGTCGTTATTCAAAAACACTGTGCATCATATTTACTACAACTAAAAAATTTTAAATACATTTTTCTTCTCACCTTCAAATCTTTCAATTATTTTCTCCTTGCTTTTGTTACTTTTCTGCAGTTGAAAGTGATTTTTCTGGAGCAAATAAGATTGCGCGATGTAGGGTTAATTCACGAGTTACCGAGGATATAAAAAAACATAAATATTTATTCAACAATTTATGTGGAACTACAGAAATTTAGTGCGTATCGTCTGAGTCATTCTTGGTCTTTGTGTTAACGCTGTTTTCGTCTCTTTTAAAGTCTATACAAATGCATTGTCTGTGCTCCCTCATTTTCTCTTATTAATTCGGTACGATGAAACCGTCCATTGGTGCGGAATCTAATTTTAAATAAAGATATGATGTGTCAAAGATAATTAATTATTTTATGAAAGATTTCAGCACAAACGTTTTAGCCACATTGAACCGTTTCAAGGTCAGAAGTTTGTGAGTGAATAAATTTTGCATTTTTTAATTTATTTATGTTGTAAATAATTAAAGTAAGAAAGAACTAAAGCAGAGGAAGCTTTTTTAGAATCTACTGACTATTCTCCATGAAGATAAAACTTTTTTTAATCAGAATATAGTATCCGACAAAATTAAATTGTAATGTTACTGTTTTGCTGCATTGTAAGCGAGTATATTTCTTAAACTTCTCAACATAATGCCATCAGCAATCAAGGAAATTCAGATTAATCAAATTGTATACGATGTCGCTGCAGAAACTAAAATTTTGGGTTTTGATACCTTAAATTGGTCTTACCATATTGATTATTTATGTAACACACTTTCAAAAACATGCTTTTTTTCTAAAACAGCTTAGACGTGCTTGTAACCAGGAAACACTTAAAATATTTCATTATTTAAATTTAGTAGCGTGTATGCGTTAAGGTATTATGCATTGGGAAATGTGTCCTAATTCAGACAGTTTTTCTTATGAAAAAGCGAACACTTGGAATTATTTTTAATATGAACTATATTGACTCGTGCAGAAGTACTTTTAAAGAAAACGCATTGTTTACTTTTTATGATTTATATATCTACAAAATGTTGCGCTACGTTTTTAAACACAAAGAGGAGTTTTCAATTTACAATTACTGGCATCATTATGCGACCCGTGTAAATAACTATCTTCTGCCACCTCCTCACAGGAAAGCAATTTTTCAAAAAAGTCCGTATTTTATGAGCTACAAACTTTAGAATCATCTTCCTGCTATGGTGAAGAATGCCTCAAATTTCAATTTATTTAAATTGCTTAGGCAACATTTATAAAGTATTTCTATTTATAATTTAAATGACTTTTGGTCTGCATAATATTAAGTTTTTTTTTTATTGTAATTATTGTTTGTCATTTCTTTGACTTTTTCAGGCATGTGCATTCAAATTGTTTCGTATTTGTGTGCGTTATTGCAATAAATTATATTATTATTATTATAGTTAATGTTAAGATATATGTAAATTTTGAAACGAAACGCTTATTACAATAACAAAATAAACAAATAAATGTAAACAATAATACTAATATACATAGAGAAGAGTCAATTTCTAACTCTTAAATGAGCTATTTGATATGTTCTATTTATATTTAGATATTAGTACTAAAAATACATTGAGAAAAACAACTCATATTTTAACGTATATAGCTCCTTTATCGCAGTCATATCCGAAGTTAACACCTAACAAATACACAATTATTACTTCAACAATGGCATCGAAATTGTATAAACATTATAAAATAAGTTTCCCGATTGTGCAACAGTATTCTATTAGCTGTTAGCGCCAATCCGCTAACCGCTCTGTAAATAATCTCAAAATACGGTTTGTTTACTTGTGCAATCCAAATAAGACGGCCAGCCTATCAATGCCACGCGCCGAACAGGTGTTAGATTGAAAGTACGAGAAATTCGCTTACGATGTGTAAATGTTTAGGTTTTGGGGCGCTAATAGTTTTATAGAACAGAACTGGATCAACTATGAAGAAGAGAAAGAACAAGATTGAAATTCGTAGTAGGATTTTAGCCAGACGAGATTTTTAAATTTAAATGCATTATATCGAACAAATGAAGCAATACGATGACCAATTTTTAAGTTTTTATTATACATATTCAGTCAATTATTGGAGCTTCACTAAATTAAGTGGCTAGATTTTGCATGATTAGGACAAAGAAGATCTATTAGTAAATCAGAAGCGTCTCAAAAATCTTCCACTTCGACAATACTGTCGTTGAATAAAGAATCTCCCCGTTATTACAATATTGTACTACTACTATTAGTGACACAATTCTACTGTAACGTTTTACACATTAGAAATAATAATAAATACAGATAATAAACATTCTCAATTTAAAATTACCTATTCTTTCACGATACTCGTAATGATAGTTTCGTAAAAATGCGCATATTATAGAGCAATTGATAAGTTCGCTGCATGGTACTTACGTTTGGTCGATACCATTGATAGGAATTTAGAGGATGAATCGATGAACTCACATAATGACACAAAAATGAAAAATACTGACATTTTGATGAAAGCGCGAAAACGATGAATACGTGACATGCAAAAAGTTATTGTCAATTTGACAGATACATTTTGTTCTCTACACTTATGTGCATTTATGACATTTATGCTGAAGTACTTTGAAAGAATTCGTATCATATAACACAGAGATACTGTGTAATTGGCAAAAGAACTTCTTTTGGATTACCTATCTAATGCTATAAAAACATTATTAATTCATTTGTAAAAAACAATGATGCGCAGGATATTTCTTTAAACTGTAACTAATAGCTATTTCCGCCAATAGGAACTAAAGTGAGTTTCTTATTCCCAGAAATTAGTACCAAAAGGTCATGGAAAAACAATTTCCAATATGCATTACCGAAGTGTGGTGTAAGAGATATCCTGCATTCTACCACCTTCAGTTGCCATCATACCGTAGTGATTTGTGTAGCAGCACATTTCTGCATATGACACTTAGAGCAAACGAATAAACAAACTCTGAGCACAGCAATTTATATTCGTCAATCAAAACTACATAGACGTTTCATTTTTTCCTAAATATCTTGAAAAGTAACTTCAAACGCTGTTTTAAGATCAATTGAATGAAAAAGGGAAAAATAGGTAGTTATACTTGAAGAAAATTAATTTTTATACTTTTTCCATTTGAAAGTTGAAACGTAATTTTCGGGCACACTGTATATTGTTTTCGAGAAATTCATTCGGTGTCTAATACTACCCTATACGGTCATCAATAGAGACCGGATTATACGCAAAGTGCGTATATTTTATTTTATTTATTTATTATATTTTACGTCTATAGGTAGTTATATCAGTGTAATAACACTGATTAAAGTTAATTAGCGTTAATTAACTTTAATCAGTGTACGTATGCACTTTGCATATAATCCGGTCTGTAGTTATTAGTTTTGCAGAATTTGAGTTGCTCAAGTTAAATATACAGTAGGGTGACAGAATAAAATAGACACCAGGTAAAGCGGTATAAATCTGTAAACAGCTAAATTCTAAGAACGAATTAAGAACTTTCTCTTGTGATTAGGGTAGGAGTAGATGTATCGGAAGGAATTCGTCATAGTTTAGTATCGTTACAACTATGCCTCGCTTACAAGGTTCGAGCGATATTACCGACTTCACCCGGGGTCGCATTGTTGGCCAGAGTGAACGCGGCGCTTCGCAACGTGAAATAAGTAAATTTTTAAATATTCCGTTGTCCACAGTTAACCGTGTGATTACACAATTTAAACACAAGGAAATAACAACAGTGGACCAGGTCGTGCCGGACCTTCTGAAAGACGTAAAACGGTGCTTGTGCGCGAAGTGTTAAGAGAACCGCGAAAAAGTACAGCTGAGCTTGCGGCAACTTCACAGAAAAGTCAGCGCACCGTTCTGCGATACCTCCACAGTGTGGGGATGTATAAAAGGGTGGCAAAGAAAAAACCTCTCCTTACGGCGTTTCAAAAACGGCGCCGAATGGCTTCTGCAATAGAAATGCGAACGAAGCCCGAAGAGTTTTGGCGGTCTGTCATTTTTTCAATCGGAAGCAGATACTGCCAATTCAGTGATAGTGGTCGTACGTGGGTATGGAGACGTTCGTCACAGCAACTGCACGACAAATTTTTGCATCAGACGGTGAAATACGGCGGTGTGAACATCATGGTGTGGGGCGCGATATGGTATGGTGGAAGATCGCAATTAGTAATCTGCGAGGGAAATATAAATGCGGCAAAATATATCCAAATATTAACAGAAGGACTACTACCGATATTCGACAACGCCATTCTATCTAAAGAAGACGCCCTGCCACAAAGCTAGCACAACAACCACATGGAAAGAGGAACAGAAGATTCGGATTTTACCATGGCGAGGCCAATCACCAGACATGAATCCGATAGAGAATGTTTGGCACATAATCCAGACAAATATGGTGAAACGACCCCGAAAACCCAGCAATAAGGAAGAGAAGAACTCGTGGCAGCTGTTACAGAAGAGTGATTAAATATTCCAGAAGACACCATTAATCATTTAATAGATTCTATGCCACGACGACTCGCAGCACTTCACGCAAGTAAAGGTGGATCGACAAAATATTAGTCTAATTTAAAATTTTTTAAATATTTTGTATATATAACGAGAATAGAATCTTTTTTTAATTATTAGGTGTCTATTTTATTCTGTCATCCTAGTGTACTTTCACAGTTATAAAAATTTATATCTGTCAAAAGTTTTCAAAAAATCCAAATACTTAAAATATGGTTAGAAATAACAACATAATTGTTTTATCAAACCTACCTTGAAATTGAACAAGAAATTTAAAAATGTAATAATATATAGGTTTTGTTTAAAATAGCAAACTTCCAGAATATTGAAAATGTTTTGGTTCAATAGTACATGTGTTGCTTTTAGTATTGAAGTTTTGTCAGGTTTTCAGAATTTTCCAATATATACTTCTTCATGTGTTAATGAATGAGACATCCGGTATACTGGAAAATTATTGAGAACAATTATCAGGTGTACACTTTTAGAATAACAAAATAACTCCAACAGATATATGCCTGATGTTTGTTTGCTTCTGGTAATGTTTCTGATTCTGGCTTGTTTCTTTTCCAGAAATTACTAAAGATATATTATATAATTTTAAAATATAAGCGTCTTATAGAGACATGTCATACCACATACAACTGTTTTAACAATACCACGGTATGAACAGATACAACCTGTACAAGTTTTCTTTGAAAGCATTTTCTGACGTACACTTCATCAACATATTCTTCCCAGATTTCCGTTATGATTTAATGAAATCGCATTTTTTTTATTACTGAGTTTCTGAAGAAAGAATAAATCAATTTCAAAACGTTACCTTAAGTAACACTATTGGTTTTCTACTTTTTCGTCGCCCAAATCAAGTAATTCCTGTTCTTCTTTCCTTAAGAAGAGAGTGCTTTCATTTTTATTACAACCAATATTGTTAGGCAAATCACACTTTTAACATTTGCAAGATAAGTCTGTTACGAAAGGTTGCCAATTTTGGACTCAATCTTTGGCTTTTGTTATCCATTTCCTAAAGCCTTTCTCCTTTCTAAACTTCTTGTGAATGGTATGTTATCTGTTTTCTTCGTTCTTGATAAATTTGGAATATTTTCAAAAAAAAAACTGAATTAAGTTTAAGAGAAACAATAACAAACGAAAACTAGCACGTAACATAATATTTATCTGTTTAATAAAACCTAACTGAGAATGTGGAAACATAATATTACAATAAAATAAAAATTAAACAGTTCGTCGAAGTAAGTTAACATAATAGTAACATGTATTTCGCATTTGGACGTTAGAATCGCTACGGACCTCCATCAGAATTTCCGCTGACTTCGTCCTGACCAGGCATAGTTCACCATCTTTCGGGTCCCAGCGAATACTCTCTAGGTGCGCCTTTTCTGTTAATGAGAACGAGATACCCAGGAAGTGCAGGATGATCTCGGATGAACGGTGGTAATTCCGTGACAAATATTCTTTCACTCTTTACAAAATGTCCGATAGATGTTTGGAATTCCATTCCTTCAATAACCATGCTTAATAATTGAGATTGCTGTATTATTTTAACGAAACGTAAATATTTTATAACACTAAGTGTGTCATAATAAATACAAATTCGCTTTTGTTATACCAAAACTACTTTACGAAATATTATAGTGTAATATAATACGATTTTTTTTTCAAAATTTTATCAGACGTCCAATTTTTCATGAGCGGGAGTGTATAATATAAATATGACTCAAATATGCCTTCAAGCCAGGGTAGCGTAAGCAGATGAACATATTTTAAAATGTACGGAGTTTGCACTTGGCAAAACGCACGTTTGCTAAGTAGATTACTGAAGTTGCTTTCTGTCCGTTCCTTTTGTATATACCTAAATGAAACTAATTTCAATTTCCCAACTTGAAATAAATTCTCACTTATCGCAAAGGATATTTATTCATTTATGTTTTTCATAACCGCAACTGTCTGGCTAACTACAAAGAAATGCACAGGCAACGTAACTATCTATAAAAAATTATGAGATTTAAACATCCCGCTTAATTGCGACGTATAGGCGGTGAGTCGTAAATTTTAAATGTAAGAGAAGTCTATTCTTAGTTTCCTTTTTTCGGGATCAATTAACACGTCTAGCCCATTACGCAGCATACACTAGCAGGCTCTTCCTCAATTTGCTCGTATCAGATAATATTTTTACGATTGGTCGTAATGTTGAACGCAAATTACGAGTGTTCGTCACTACTAAGCTTAAAAGTCGTTTAGATTTAATATTGAAGATGGTAGTAGATGGTTTCCGGAACTATTCTATTTTAATTAATTGAAATGTTTTGCCACGTATCTGTTAAGTAAAGGGGATTGTATCAACATCCAGAACTGTTGCTGAATCTAGGCCTGTACAACGTTATAACAAGATTAGTGAGGACCTAAATAGACACCTAAATATTTTGACACTTGTTAACCAACACGCGGTTCTAAAGAAGAAAGGTGTCAAATCAATTTTCGCTAATACCTTTATAGTGAAGATACTGTACTATTCCATCATGAAAATTACAGCCAACACACTAAAAATAAATTGTAGAAGATTTGGTAGCCCGAAATTTAATAACATACATTTAAAATTTACGCTCAAAGGAACCCTCATTACGAGGTTCGACAACCTGTGTGTTCACAACTTACATGCATACACTCAAAAGTGTACGGTGTACGGAATAATTATAGTTTGTAGATTGTTTTGCTGTAAAGCTGAACTTTTACAGTTATTACTTATTAATAATATATGTTATATATACAGTTCGTTTTAACAGTTAGTTACGTCACCATGTAAAAAGTGACACAAGGTTGACATTCCTTGAGAATGTAATTTGTCGCGTACTTCATATATCATTAATGCGAAGGTTTTCGTAAGATTTGTATGTTATATGTACTTATACACCGATAAGAACATTGAATGACATGTACAGGTTCTTCGGCGGTGCCGTTCAAATACACATCGTTAATGGTAGTAATTGGTTTCATGGAAATTATTCTGTTCTGTTTCCTGTTCACTTAATAATAGTATAATTTATAATTCGGAGACAAAATTGCGTGACAAACTGAAGGGTTTCAGAAACAACATAAAATGTTTCCAGCGGTAATTATTTGTTTGTTTTGCATTTAGAATTCGAATTTATTTTAATGTTTTTACTTTTATTAATTGATACGTTTAGAATCAATATGAAAAAAAGATACTTGAAGTTCTGGACCATAAAATAAAAACAGCATTGTCAAAATAATGGTGATTTGAGTATTTCAGAAATTAAGCAGTTATAAAATTTCCATCTGTTAAAAAAAGTAATATTTATCTAATAGTGTCATTCTAGTCCTCAAAGTTTTATATACACAGCCGCCCATATTAGTTCGGACACCCGGTAAAATGTTGTAAGCTCTACTAAAAGATAATATAATTGCTTTTATGTATTTTATGTATAAATAACATTTATATTAGGTCCTTTATGAAGTTGATTGTTCATTAATTTATTAGGGAATGATTAAAAACCTATTTATACAATAATAAAGGCAACAGTGTCAATATTTTATTAACAGTTGAAGAAAATAATCACGTATCTACAAAATTGAAGCAAATTCATGAAATCTGCTTAAAAATTCTAAAACTTCAAACGAAACTGAAACCGTTCAAAATCCTTATTGTTCATGTGTTGACTGTAGATGATCCAGATTGCAGACTACACTTTTATGAATTAAGACAAAATCTATCAAAGAACAGCCTAATTTAATCTAATGTCTTTTCCAATGAAGCAACACTTTAGTGATAGTCGCAAATGTCGTTACTAATCAACTGAAAACTCTTACTGAATGGAGAAAGCTTCCTCAAAAAGTAAATATATGGATTGATGAGCTAAGGAACAACATAATTTAAATGTATTGAGAAACGAGTTTGTGGCAGCCAAATACAAATATATGTAATCATCCAAACGAAAATATTTGGTTCCAGCAGGATGGAGTTTCACAACATATTGGACGCAATGCTCATGATTTTTCGACGAAATATCTCTTGCATGGTGGATCGAATACAGAGGACCAATTCAGTGGCTAGCCCGTCCTTCAAACCAACCTGGATATTTTTGGTGAAGTCACTGGAAATGTCAAGTGTACAAAAATCAACTAAATAATTTTGAACTATTAGAAGAATGAAGACACTGATACGGAATTAATTAGACAGTCTTTTCCCTTGGCCTTGACAAATAGTCATTTAGCCAGATAACAAATGCCAAAAATAAGAATCAATACGAGAGCAACAGCACAAGGATACACTCTTCACGACACGGGACCGATCGTGCCGACTTGAATTAGGACGATACATACAGGGCCGCGGAAAGAGAGGAAACCCACAAAAAGAATGGTAAGCAAAGGAAACGAAGTTGAATTACAGATCTAAAAGCGAATGAAAACCAGAAACCAGTCTCGCAAACGTATTTTATTACAAATTAAAAATTCTATAATAGTATGATAAAAGGCAAAGAAAGAATTTACATAGGTCTTGAAAGAATTCATCTCGATATCTAGCGAAATTAGGATATCCAAATAAAATATGGTTAATATCACCTAATGTCTCATTATCACATGAGCAGCAAGGACTATCAAGAACACCAATCCTATTGAGATGTGCAGGGGAGCATACGTGATTGAATTTTAAACAGGATATCCTAGAACTAAAGTGTCTGGTAACTCTAATTAGACATTTTGTTGATCGATTAGATTACTACCAAGTTGTAAACGGAACACAATTAGAACACTTATAGTAGTAGTTTCAATTAAATTCCTACGTGTACCGAAAATATACTGGGTGTTCCGGTGAAAAATAAAAATAAGTAGGAAGTATTTCCTGTCAAATAAGAAGCAAATACATTTACGATAAATTTATTATTTTAACTGTATATCCACATGAAACTTAAAAACAACACTTCTAAAACAATAAAATTATTCGACCAATGAAACTTTTTACTAACCCTATAGGAATCTTAAGGTACATTATGTGCACTTTTAAATGTTAATACGTTTTAGTTATTTAGTTACTTATTTATCATGTTTTAATTTCCTTTATAAAAATTATTGTGCAATACATTGAACAGAAGAATACCTTTTTCAACTCTACGATACTTCTGAAAAGTGTGGCATACGGTAGGTTTAAAATTTATCGTCATGCAGTTTTAGTAAGCATATTTTTGTAAACTAAATTATGAAACATTGTTACGAAACATTTCATTCAAATCCATTTTTTATTGTTTCAATATTTATGTAGATAATCAATTTTTTCTACATAAGACAATTGCGATTGAACTCGCTGTACTAGAGCAAAACAGATCCACCACCTGCTATAAGAACAAAATATCACTTTACTTTCGAATCGAGTATGACCAACGCAAATTTGAAAGTAAATCTGAATCATATCATTTTACCTTTATTATTTTTCTTCGGCAGGCGAATCGACGTCCAGATGTACGCCTTGTTTTTAATCCGCTCGGAGTCGCGCGCGAAAATGTCCAAATCACTGGCGAACTTCGTATGTTTCTTGCCTTTAACGCCCATCGTCTTGTAATTGTGGTTCGCGTCAATGACACTCGTATTGAACAGCGACGCTAGCCGATGTAACGGACCCATCTAATCAACGACATCGACGAGATAGAACTGAACCGGGAGGACCACGGAACGACACCACGGATGAATCGCACTCAGCGGTTGTTCTTATTTCTTTTTTCGTCTTCGTCGACGTTGTTTGATGCTCGCGACACTCGTATGTATGTATGTATGTGATTCTTCTTCCAACTTCGATGTTGCTGTCAACGTACTAACTGATGTGGAGAGGGCGGAAAAACTTTCTTTCTTTTGGTGGCGTCTTACTTGCGTACTTTCTACTACTGCACCGGAGCCTACCGTGTAACACTCTGTTATTGCCGTGCAAGGGGGCAGACCGTGGCGGATTGCAACTATCCCACTCCGGACTGTTCGTCTTAATGGAGCGGTTTAAATTTGTATATGTGAAAGAATGGAAGGTGAAAAGTTGTAAATTGTACAAGAAATTGCACCTACTCAATAAAACGATGACATTGATACATTTATAAGGTTCTTTTATTTAAGTAACATCCATCTGAGAGATACAATGACCGCCAAAAGTCTGCACCAAATGCAAGAAAAATCGTACTTTCACATTTTAGAACAAAAAAAAACAGTTGAGCTATCATCGCAAAGAATTTGTTTCAGTTATTTTAAAAAAATTCGACTAGAATGAAAAAATCAAAGTGCGTTAGCTTTCACGGTCGGTATTTATAATAGAAACAGGTTCCGGACTGATAGGCCATGGTCCGATTGGCAACCGCGACAAACTTCTCGCGAGGTGGGAGTGATATACTCTTCGTGATTACTCGATGTCGAGCAAATTGCGAAAACTACTTTGCCCTCGCCGCTGAAGATGTTCATCGCAGTGCGAATGAAACCTACGGAAGAAATTCCATAAGACCCCGGCCTATCAGCTCGGAATCTGTTTCTACTATGACATGAGAAAAATGTTACAAGTAATGATCAAATTATTGCCAAAATTGAAACTGGAGGGAATTAATAAATCTTCCTTTTAAACAACTATTGGCTTAAACATACATGTGTACACTTACAGTTGCACTCGGTCTTGCAATTCTTACATTTATTTTATACTATTTTATTTTAATATATGTTTTGAATTTTAAAGTACTCTATTATAACTTAACAGTTATTTATTCATCTGTAAGAAGTAGTTTCAATTTCAATGAAGAAAAGTTTTTGAATGGTATGTAATGATTTATGGACACGGCTTTTTTACTCTCATAAATGTTCCTCTTTTGAAAAAGAATTGAAAAATAAAATTTGAAAGCTTAGAGTACTTTTACTAACTTCTTCTCGAGTTTCGATTTTGACTTCGGTCCTCAATAGATCCTTTGATATTGATGTTGTATAGTCAGTACTCCAGTTACAAGTAATATCTTAAAAAGTAAGACTTGAAGATCTTGAATCTTTTAATATTGTCTAAGTTTTAAGTAACACGTTATTTCAAAAGAAATAATGAATTTGGCACAATTTAACTGATGCAGATTGACTTGTCTGTAATGAATGAACCGTTTCCGAGATTGGACCGGGTCATAACAAATGAGTAATTTCAGGAAAATAACTAAGTGCGTTTCGGGCTCTTCCATATTAAATAGTACGAGGGTTGTCTTTCGAAGTATTGTCCACGCAGATTAATATCCTCGAAACAACTCTGGAAGAAGTTTTTTTCCCTCGTTTGTTAGTACGGTCAGAATTGCGTTTATGAAGGCATCGACTGCTTCTTCTGACGCATGGAACCTTTGACGATACAGTACGTTCTTGATTTTCGGAAAGGTAAAGAAATCGTTGGGACTTAGATCCGGACTATACTTTTTTGCGTTAAAAATTCAATTGTGTTATGTACTGTGCGTGAACTTGCATTGCCTGGTGGGGGATGATTCGTCGTTCGGGGGTGGTTTTTCGAAGCTCAGCGATAAATTATAGCAAACCGACGGTTGCATACAAATCAGCAGTAATAGTTATTTGATGTTGTAGAAGAATTATAGCTGCATGACGCGCTTTCGAGACAAATGTCTTGACTACCTTTTTAGAGAACTTCGAGAACGGATGACTTTTGTTAGCTTTTCTTCATCTTGAACACCCAAACAAAGGACTGGCTTTTATTTTCAGGCTCGTGTGAGTAAATCCAAAATTCATCATCTCTGACGATGTTGCACACGTGTTTAGAGTTTCAGACCCTAGCTGCTTTCTGTTCTTCGGTCAACAGATGCGGTATTCAACGGGAAACTCATTTCTTTTCACACAATTCTTCATGCAAAATTCTTTGAATTGAGGTCTTTAAAATTTTCACTGATTCTTCAATTTCACGATGTTATATACCGATCTTCGTTGATAATGCCGTTTTTGGTGTACCTGCTCTTGGATCGACGCTAAGGCTAATTCTTCCACGTTTGAATTTTCCATATCAACGAGAAATTTATGCGAACATGTTTTTGATTTAATTCCATTTTTCAGCAAACTTAATTTTGACAGTTCAGTGTAGCTACAACACTATACGCATTGCATTGACACTTTGGAGTTAGGTTAACTAAAGATGGAGGTTACTATTTAGTACTTAGATATTTAGACATTTTATTAACTATGTCCTCCGTGTCCCAGAATGCAAAACTAACAAAACATTCCTTGTAGCGTATTGTTAACAATATTACAGAAGATAAGCAAATTCTGTCTTTGTTTCTTAGTACCTACCATATCATTAAAGAATAGTGAAAATTGTCTAAATATAGACAGCAGCTTGTATTGATTAATAACATTCAATAAGCGTTAAAACTTTAAATTCAATCGGAAAGTAGATAATTATAACGCAGAGTTGTAAAATTCTTATTTTTGGTACCAAGGATTGATAACTGTTTCGATGGGTTAAATTTCTTCCACGGGAATATGAGGAGATAGTTGTAATTATAACCAAACGGCTACAGTAATTAAGCCATATGCCTGATATCAGCTGCGAAAAATTACCGATAATGTAGACAGGTGGACGAGACTTTTTAACAGGATGCATATTCGACAAAATACAAAAGTGTATATATTTTATATATCATTAAAAAGAAACCGCTAAATTCGTTGCATTAATATATATACTGCAAACATGTTTTACCTAATTGATGTTCTATGATCAGTTATTAAACAAGAAAAAATATTGGCTTGTATACAAGTTCGATCTTCTTTTATTTGCTATTGTTAAAAATTTTGAGAACGGAACCATATATAGCTTTTGTTCCATTGCAGAAACAGAATTCCTGCCTTGTAGTAACAGAAATGAAAGAAAACTGACAGACAATAATTAAATCTTTACATGATACCTTGATCTTTATGTAACATAAATATTTGTATTCAGTATTTATTACAATTAACTGTACTTAACACAGTGCTAAGACGCCATCTAATAGACAGTTAAGTAAACGCATTCAAGGTGTGTCGTGATTTTTTTTAGGCTTAAAAGACGATATTGCTTTATTACTTTCCAATTTTGAACTAATATCGGCGTAACGCTATAATTTGTCTTATTTTAAATTAATTAATTTTTTTTACTCGTTTTGAAAATGAAGCACTTTCACAGCATCGATTGCTTAGCTGTATTTTACCTTCGTTAGGCAAGCCTTATATTAAACCGACTAATTCTTAATTAAATTGTGGAATAGTTACCAAACTGTTTGAAAATTTCTGGTTTTTAAAATAAGTAATAGAATGATGTATATTGAGATAATATTATAATAGACCACTTTCAGAAACCTTTAACATAAATAGAAATTATAACTTTTATTAATTTTAAAATTAAACCATTTCGATAGCAACTAAGAAATATTTTGTGATTTCACCAAATATTTCCTTATTTTTTTTTCTTAATTTATACATCACAAATTCGAAATTGTTTGGAGAATTTGTACATCGAAATCCCAGATAGGTTATTTTGTTGTTATTTACATGCTGGTAAAAAGTAAGTTGCTATTACAGCTAAGACCACCCGAAAAAAGATTCTACAACTACTTTCTGAAACTCAGTTTAGACTGGTAAGAGAAAGAGAGACAATGCACAGGTATAGCAGTAAACTCCACTCACACAAATTAATTAATTATGCGGAACGCAGCGTTTCGAGAGCACGTGGGCTCCCATTGTCAACCTCCCATTGGCTCCCATTGTCAACCGTGTTACCGACAGTCGGTAACACGGTTGTGAGTTTACTGCTATACCTGTGAATTGTACATCCACACAGTCCTTGCAATCGTCATTTGAAAGAGAGACAGTCTAAAGTCGATACATCCCATTTCCTCGTTTTATTCTTTTTATCAAATTTGGTTGTGTCTTTTCTTCGTGCTTCCTTTATTAGTCTTAATGTCTTTTTAAGTTTGTCGCACCGTACTGGTTACTCAACAAAGTGACTGTGGAACTTTTTACTGTGTTTGATGGTTGCAAGCGGCACTTGTTGGTTCTGCTTTCGTGAATTGTTACATAGACTCTGATGTTTGTTTGCGACAGATAAAAAAATGCAAAGCTGGAGAGGTTGTCAAAACAGGACAACTGGTTTTTGAATAATAGATAGCATATTTCTTGCAACATGCATACCTAGCGGTTCCTTATTCTCTTAAGTACATTTCTATATTGTATATTTTGAAACCAAATCGAATTGGTTTGTTGTTGATAAATATTTGGATAGAATTAATCTCTATCATCAATAGGTCAACGTTCCCAAAGTGGAACAATTCAATTTTCTAAGAAATTAGTTGAAAGGTGTGTTACTCACAAGGCAGGTATGCCATTATTTGAATACTAACAGAAAGTTATTTTACTTCTTTATCCCACAGTAACAAATAAACTATTTCATTGTAATTGCTACTATTATTTTGCGGACAACTGTATGCTAATCCGCTTGTGCTGAGAAAAAAAATGTTATGCAAGCCGTATAAATCGGAATCTCTTAAGTTCCATACCATTTACGCTTAATTAATTGGGAAGCTAAAAATATTTTTCATCGTCGCCTCGCTCGTTTTAATATAAAGTTTCGAGAACATCACAAACCTGATCGGAAAGAGAAACCGTTTTCTTTTTTATGAACTTATAACGCTGGTTAATTTATACGCAAACAAAAGCAGGACGCGTAGCTGTACATAGATATTAAATTTCCAGTAGGGCAGGCTTATCTGGAATAGTAACACAGAAATGGTCAGAATGCGGGATATTATTCGGCCACTTTGCGGGAGAAACAATACCCATTGTAATATTACGTTTCCAGTCAATATATTTCATTGTATGTTATTTCATAAACGCATTGTTGTCAACTTGAAGACCTTACTTTTCCAGTAGGAGTTAAATGTAAACCTTTTATTCTTAAGAAATGGAATGTAATTAAGAAGAAAACAAAAGACACTAGACGAGAGAATTAAATAGATGAAATAATACAAGTTTTAAATTATGTAAATTCGTAATTAGGCTATCACCAATAAAACGTAAGAACCTAGTAAGCTCCGTAAATAAGCTTAATAAGGAAGAACTAAGTAATTATTTGTCTAACCCGACTACTCCCAATGTTGTATTCGGCACCCTAGATTAACATTCAGTAGATTTCTAATCAACTGCTCGTATTGGAAAGGATGGCTTTCCTAGGTATCTTTCTTTGAATCTGACATGCATTTCTGCTCCTCCTAATTACGTGTCCTCCTTAAAATGTCCATAGTATACAACTACTAACGTACTGGCTAGTGCGACACTGAAAAAATTAATAAACTCTGACATAGGTTCTTCTATGCTCTTATCAGAAATAACCTTTACAATCCTTAGCTCTAGTACGCGTTTCTTATTAATTTACTTAATGTGCCTAAAAGCCTAATATGTATCTTCTTGTCAAGGCTCCTTTTGTTCACATGGTTAAGAACCATAATGGAGATTGTTACTTTTTATTATTATTTAAGTCTGAGATATATATGTGTATTTTTATTTTTAATATTATATAAACTTCAATAGAGTGCTTGCTTCATTGGTCTTAAATTAGATTGTATGTTTCTTATTCCTTTTATTCTTATTATTTTTATTTTCTTTTTATTATTCCATTGCATTTATTCTTTATGAATTAATTTTCTGCTAGTATACATTAAATTATCGTTATTATATTATTATTGAGAGGGAATAAACAGGAAGCAGTTTTAAGGTACACTGCGGCTAATGAAAGTTTAGTTTCTTTTCAAAAGAAAGTCAAATTAACTTGAAAATAAAAAATACAAAAAATCTAAAATGTATCTGATACTTATTCGGTCAACAAAACATAATAGGCTCAGTGCCTTATGCACTTGGCCATTAGTTCCGGGATTCCGTGCTCGAATCTTGAGGCTGTTTTTCAGGATTGAGGTT
The DNA here is from genome assembly GCA_023509865.1 of Trypoxylus dichotomus. NCBI lineage: Eukaryota > Metazoa > Arthropoda > Insecta > Coleoptera > Scarabaeidae > Trypoxylus > Trypoxylus dichotomus. The sequence continues at coordinate 32,308,791 of CM042078.1, forward strand.
TTCTGTGGTTTTCCTAGCCCATGGCGAATGCTGGGAACGAATATCTGAAGACGTACTACAGGCGCAGACGTAATAATAACTCATGGTTGGCCGATACCCCCTGTAATTGGCGAAAACTGAAGGAAAAAGGATGCGAAGGCAACAATATTTTTGTATATATTTCAGTTCTTCGACAAATAAGATTTCATTAAAAAATATCTATTTGTCTAGACTTAAACGCCGCATCCTGTACACATAGAGTAATAGAGGAGGATCGTTCAAATGATACTCCAGTCTCTTCAAGCCGACGGAAAAGTAGAACGTTTCGAGGTCTGCAAAATAGACATCCGTAGGAGCGACGACCTACTCACTTGAGGCAAATCTCTTTCCTCCCAGTGATGTTTTCAGGTTTCGAAATAGGAAAAATCCGCTAGGGGCTGTGTCCGCTGAATGTGGAGGATGAGAGACTAATTCGTAGCGCAACTCATTCAATTCGGATACGACGATGCGGGATGAATGAGCAGGTACATTGTCGTGGCGGAAAAGCACTTTTTTCCGCTGCAAATGAGATCGTTTCTCCTTCAGTACTGCATCGAATCGGGTCAACAAATCGCTGTAGTATTGCCCCGTAATCGTCCTTCTGCAGATAGTCGAAGAGAATCACACCTTAGTAATCCCAAAAAAATGGACACCATGATCTTTCCGGCCGATGGAACGGTCCTTGCTTTCTTCTGAGCCGATTCGTCCGCAAAAGTTCACTGCCTCGACTGTTCCTTGGTCTCCGGTATGTAGTGGTGGAGCCAAGTCTCATGCATGGTTACGAGACGTATGAAGAAGTCTCTTGGATTGCGTTGGATCCTGGCCAGACACTCCTCCGAAATGGTCACCCGGTTTCGTTTTTGTTCCGGTGTGAGCTAACGCGATACCCATCGCGCCGAAAGTTTCTCATACCCAAAATTTCGTGTAGGACATGGCCAACGCGTTCTTCTGAGATGCCTGTTGTCTCTGCTATCCCTTTCAGCTTCAATCGGCGATCGGCTAACACGACATCATGAATCTTGTCGACCATTTCATCGTTGGTAGTGGTTTTTGGGCGTCCACTGCGTGGTTCGATATTTGTGCTTGTGCGGTCATGTTTGGACTCGCTCACCCAGAAGCTGATGGTCGAAAATGATGGAGTACATCCGCCATGAACTTCAAGCAAACAATTTCGAATTTCTCTGGCCATTTCTCCAGTCGTCCAAAAGTGTTTTATTACTGCACGAAATTCGATTTTATCCATTTTTGTGAAACCGCCTGACTTGTTACACAACAGCAACCATTGACAGTAGTGAAATTTTGACAGTTGCTATAAAAAAGGTTACCCTTGCCGACCAATGAATCTATTTCAACCTTCGTGCGCAATCTCTTGCCTTGTATTTACTTCATTACCTGATTAATTTCTGTTAATTAATATAGCATTTTAAGGAAATTTTAAGCGATGCTACAATTACCTGTAAATGGAAGTATCTCTTGACCATAAACTTTTGCGTGCACGATAACATCATTCTATCGCATTCTATAGTAGACACGGCTTCAAATTTCCACTGATTACTTTAATTCCGGATTTTTGTGAACATTCGCTATTTATAAAAAAAAACAATAGGGAAGTTCATACATATCTCAGGACACGAGCACTTACAACTGAAGATAAATTTGAATATAGTATTTCTTAGGTAAAAATTAGTACAAAATATTGAAATATAGAAAAATCCATAACATTTTAACAGGCGTTAGACAATGTCTCTAATTAGTGGCTTCTTAAAGCTTTCATAAAAAGTTAATCGTCAAAAAACTTATCTCCAGCTGAATTAATTTGAACAGAATTATTTGACAGTTTGTTCTCCTCATTTCCGCATTAATTACTTCTGATCTAATACAAGTATTTAATTTCACTACTTGTTTTAAATGCTAAATGCCATTCCGTTTTCATCAAATTAGCACCGCTTAAAGCAAATCTCACTCTCACATGAACGCAATAAGATATAGAGGGCAAAAAATGGAGCATACCCAATTAATTCGGAAAAAAGTTCGAAATCGGGGTGATGCTTTCGTTTTCTATTCTACATGTGTAGAATAATTGTTCCAATAGTAGCGCCGTAAGTCGTGCCGTGTGATGCGGAGAATCCATTTAATTGTAGCTTTAAAAAGTGACGATCACTTTTCACCGCGAAATTACGCGAACTGCTCTAAATATGCGCTAACAAAAAATCTCGATTTGCTTATTAGCGATGTATATGTATGAGCGACTTACAAAACTACTGAACTATTTTATCCAATGCTACTTCGCTTGTAGTAATTAGATATTAATTATATGAATGTATGTATATATCTGTGGAAAAAATCGAGTTGGGATTTTTTGCGTTTCGAAAAGCGCCAACCGCAGACAACGTATCCACATAGACATTATCTAATTAACGAATGGGACAGGCTGAAATTACGTTTTAGTTACTCTAACCGGCATAAAATTGCGAAACTTTCTCCTATTTAAACAACTTTCTATACTTTACAGCTTCCGAGTTCCCAATATTGTTCGGTAATTTGAAGAAAAATGACCATCCCGTGTTAGTATAGTTTAATAATGCCGCGAGACGGGTGGACTCTTCTGTTCACACAGATACGCGACTGGCAATCATGCAGAATATCATAATTAGTCAGGCGCTGAACTCCTTTGTTGGAGTAAATCCATGTGTAAATATAACTACTACGGCAATGTTTGCAGTGTCTAACGCAATACAGCCTTCAGAAAAGTCTCATGATTTTTGCATAACAAATCGCCAGGAGTTGCATAATTTATTTCTTTTCGGATGTGCGATTTGCGATTTCTGAATTGTTGTTCCTAACATAGGCACCCATTAATTTTTAAATGCAGAGTTCTCTTATTTATTGCATTTTACAGAGCCTCCAGGGTGTAAGGTATTTATTATTAGAGTATTTATTTGACACATACGTCATTTTGTTCGTCTGATATTTGAACCACCAACACACACAAGTTGAGTTATCGTTCAGTGATCATGTCATGAAATAGAACATTTGCGGCACACATTACTTTTTTTATTTAATCAAAAGAAAAGGGCTGTTGAAAGTCATCGTTTGCTGGTACAAAAATATGGTGAACACGCTCCATTGATTGGACCAAGTGAGGCAGTGAGCGTTTTGGTAGACCAGAAAAACGCGAAGACGAGCAATTGCAGGCATTATTGGATGATAACCCAACTTAAACTCACGGCAGTTAGCAGAAGCATTACATGTGCCGCAAGAAACAATCAGCTGACGCTTACGAACAATGGAAAGGATCAATAAATTTGGTAAATGGGTGCCACACCATTTGAATGAACGTCAAATAGAAAATCGCAAAGTCACCTGTTTCACACGCTGCTTCAACGCGACGAAATGAAATCATTTTTGTATCGAATTGTGACGGGTGACGAAGTGGGAAAATCGTAGCTTTCACTTGACGAAGCTGGTTCTTCAACACCAAGGCCAAATCGTTTCGGCAAGAAGACCATGCTCTGTGGCTGGTGGGAGCAGAGCGGTATTGTGTATTATGAACTCTAGAAGCCCTGCGAAACTGTTAATACACAACGTTATCGTCAACAAATGATTAACTCAAACCAAGCATTAATTGGAAGACGGCCGGAATGGGGCAGAAGACATATCAAAGTGATTTTGTTACACGACAATGCGCAGTCTCACACAGCAAAACCAGTGAAAGACACTTTGAAATCGCTCGGTTCGACGAATGGTTTGCCATAAACGGCAAGAATTTTTTCTGGCATGGTATCCATAAATTACCTGAAAGATCGGTGAAATGTGTAGAATCCGATGACCAATATTTTGAATAGAAAAAAAATAATTTTCTTTGAAAATTACGTGTTTCTTTTTAGCAAAAAAAAAACGGAAAAAACACTTATGCATACACCTGGTAGAGGAGGTCTCTAACAGCACCTCCTTTCAAAGCACAGAGGCAGCGATTTTTGCCGAAGGTTAGCGCCCATCGACTATTGAATAGATTAAAGCTATGTTCCAAAGTTGCGGTATATTTAAATGCTGTGCTAGAATTTGAAACAGTAATGATCAGAGCATATAGATTACGTCTCCAAAGAGGAATGTTTTCATTTCTTTCTGGTGACTGCAATAGCTGCTCTAATAAATCCAGAGGCTTCTTGTATATCAGCATCGCAAGTGTGATGTGTACTGCTCAATAGCAGCTCTAGAACTTCTGCTGGAACTAATACCACTTGACTTTTTCCATTTGCATACGAAAGGAGGCTATAACTAGTGCCTCTACCCTTAAGAGTTTAAAAGAGTTGAAGCTAGAAGATCTTAGAGGATACCTGAAAATCCTTAGAAAGCTCTACATTAATTATTTAACGATGTAATTCCGAAGCACTATAATTTCGATGAACCATTCAATATGATCATAAAAGACTGTGCTTAGTGGATATCTAGTGGAACTCAATACAAAGGAACCCTAGCATGATACATAGACGAATCAAGAATAGAACTGCCAGCATGAGTGATCTTAATTGACATCTAAAAATGCCTATGGGACTCCAAATTAACATATTTTAGGGAGAGATCTATGCCTTTTACCTATGTGCTAAAAACATTCTTGAGAAAGGACTTCGTTGTGCAGGGACTTCGGCTAATCAAGCAACATTAAAGATTCGATACATTTGAATCTGACCTGCTACGTATTTCCATATAAAATTTAAGACAATTGGGACGTCACACTATGATGGATCTCAAATCATCAAGAGGTCAAGGGAAATAAAAAGATTGGTATACTGGCAAAAGAAGCAGCGAGTATGTCCTTCATTGGACGAGACCTCTATTGTGGGCTACAACAAAATTATCTAGAACATGAAATCAAGAAATCAGAGGAACATCAAAAGACCTCGTATTCATAAATAAAGTCATGCAAAGGCATTTGTTTCGTCCTTGCCAAAGATAGCAAAGAGAGTGCTATCTTTCAGCAAATGGGATCTTAGACTTATAGAAGTAATACTGAATTTGGCCCTGAAATATCATTAATATTAACTTGAAAAAGCTGAAGATCAAGCAGAAACATTTAGAGACGGCAGAACACATACCACGCACATTTGTTGCCATCACAAGTTCAGCTTGCAGTGATTACAAGCACCGCTATCTAGGACCGTTCCAACAATAACAGTGCACATGCACATTTAATATTTTTAGCTTTTGAAAGCTTCTTTTATTATTAGTTTTGGAGGCTACTGTATATTTGAAGCATTACATGTTACCGGTTTACTTTTTAAGATGTCTAATATAAATTCTATGTGCGATCGTTCACTATAATCTAAGAAGGTAATGTATCGGAAAAGAAGAGCGATTTTACAGCGAACAGAGAAATTTGCTTCTGCATAAAAAATACGCAGGCACCAATCAGAATGTCGGGGCACTTTCTTTGCGAATAGCAAATAAATAATAATATTCACGCGTGAAATAAACGGAGAGCATGCATTTCCATCGTATAAAAATAGCATCATATCAGAGCAAAATAGGTTACCGACAATTTTATGCAATTTGTATGGAAGGTGCGGGGAATAGGGGGATTGTTTTCGTATTAGTAGAATTAGAATTTGTATAAATAGACGATGAAAGTGTTTACGGTTTTGAGTGAAGAAAGTTTTGATTTGCAGCTGTGTGCGAAATAATAACAGTGCGATTACATAAGCCAACGAAGACTAAAATTGATGTACGTACGTTCCTTACTTTCGTCATTTATAGATAGCTTTATGAAAAAGCCGCCAGTTTAGATACCTACCATATGTATACTATACAAAAAATAATATACATATGTAAGTACACTATGCTAAATGATATCAGTATTTTGAAAAATAAGAGAAAAGGCTCTAATTTTGGTTAAACATTTAGTATTATGAGGCATATCCTTTAACTGATATTACCTGCCGACACTACAGAGGCATGGAGTTGATTAAACTTTGACATCTCCTCTCAACAGGAATAGCCAACCAAGATTTTTAGATGATTTCCCAAAGTGACCCATTGTTGTCAATCCTGCTCGAGAAATAGCTTGTTTTACATCATTACAAATATTTTCTATAGGGTGTGATGATTTACTATCCTTTGAGGTCTTCCAACATATTCCCGGCAACCTGTGGAGCCAAATACAATCATCATCTGACTATAAAATACTTCACCATTTTGTAGTTGACCACATCAAATGTGTTGTTTCAAATTCTAAGGGGTTTCTAATATCCCATATAGTTAGCACATCTTACAGGACTCCTGCTACGCCAATTGTTAGCTGTTAGATGGTTTCACATTGGCGAAGTGTGAATGGAGAGATTAAGTTCTTGTTTAATTACTATAGGTGCCTTAAATAGACTCTTCTACTTTTAAATTTCAAAAGTAACAACTGCTATTATTTTATTATTAAGTATTTAGTTGTAATGTCAATATATTCACATTAGTTTGATAGTCTGTAAAATGGCGAATGGCGCTTTTCAGATATAGTTTCCGTAAGTGTATATCTCTGTGAGTGCAATGTGAATAGCCTGTACTTAAAACACTAAAATATAAGTTTCAACTTGACAATAGAACCAGAATCAAGGAATATGCGAATATATTTAAATTCATTCACATCATTAAACTACTAAATTGTCAGGCTTTTTCGTTTCACTCATTTTCAGATATAGATAGGACATTCTGTATAAGTCACTAGTACTAGACTTCTCATGCAGAAATTGAAATAAAAACATCCTGAAATGAACTCGAAAGTATATTATTTTACTTCAAATTAGAAAAAATTATTTGTTTATTTGAAAATCACCAACAAGAATATCAATCCGATTGTTTGAACAGACGATATAGTTGTATACTTTAAAAAGATCAATGACTCGACCAGAAATAAAAGTAAATAAACACGACTCTAAAAATTAATGTTAGCATATCGATCTTGTCTTTACATCTAAAATTATATATTAATGCACAGTTTCCGGGACTGATTCTTCTTCGAATACAAAAACAGCTCATGAAATTATCTATAATCAAACAATAGTTAATGATAACTAGTTAATCGATAGCAACCATGTTCACTATGGAAATAAGCTAGTACGGTATAGTTCATGTTAAGAATTAACATTGAACTGCAAAAGAAAGTTATTTGATATAACTCTTTAATGCAACGAGCATTAATTGTAATTAACATGGGTAACTGATACGTTATCTAAAGGAATTTTCCTTTCTTGCAAGTTTCAGTGTTATGTTTATTAGGAGAGTTTAGTGAGTTAGTTTCCACAGGTAATTTATCTTTCTTGAGAGACATTTAATTTATATTTTCGATTGAGCAGGCTGATACTTCTTGGAAATTCATATTGAACATAATATCTGATGAAGCTACAGTGATAACGAAACGTCATATATTACATTGCATTAAATGTATTGGAAATATTTGTAAAATTGTGTTTTACTTCTTCAACCATGTTTCATTTATGTAGTAGAGTTTCATACTAGGAGTAGTTTTATAGGTGAATAGGTAATAAGCGAACTAAATGAAAAAAGGGGGTAAAAAAAAGAAAAGGTGAATATTTCATTTTTTGGGACTCATTTCAGCCCTTTATCGCTATCGGGTCCCCATATCGATATTTTTTTTTAATAACATAGCGTATAGTAGGTTCTTCTTCTTGTTATCGTTATATTGAATGAGCCGTCATGGTGCATTGTCATTGCAAAAAGACATTTCTTCCGCTGTAAACGAGGCCGTTTCTCCATGAATACTGCATCGAATCGGGCCATTAAATCACTGTAGTATTGTCCCTTCTGCAGATACTCGATGAGGATCACACCTTGGGAATCCCAAAAAATGGTGGAAATGACCTTTCGGCCGAGTCTCATCCACGGTTACAAAACGCATGAAGAAATCCCTTGGATTGCGTTGGATCCTGGCCAGACACTCCTCCGAAACGGCCACCCGATTTCGCGCCGAAAGTTTTGACAGTAGACGTCTGAAATTTTGACAGTTCCCATAAGAAAGGTTGCCCTTGCCAACCAATGAATCCACTTCAACCTTTGTGTGCCCTCTCTTGCCGATTCCGGTAACATTTCAGGTCGCCGTATTATAAATATTTTGAACAGCATAGTAAAACCATACTTTAGGAACGTTTTAGTTAATTGTTATTTCTATATACCTTGAATAAAATATTTCAACAAAGGGAAACTGTTAGCAATTGAATTCCTTCAAATTGGAAACTGCATATTTATCGACAAGAATTTTTTCCTAAATGGTTAGCGCAACTCTCATGTCTATCATTCAAGGTACAGATGATAGAAAGAGTGGACAAACAACTCCTTTTTGCTTTAGCGATATTACCAAATAGAATTCACTTTCTTTCTCCTCTTTACATCTAACGTATTGGTAACAGACAGACGATATCATATGTATATATGTACATACATACATGCAAGAAAGTTTTTACTTGCGCGTCTAGGAATATGTCTATGGGAAAATTTGTTAGCTTTAACTACACATTTTTTTTTCTTTTAAATTTCTTTTTAAATCACAACCGTTTATTGGTATGAAAACAATGTCCACATAGTAGTAATTCGAACAAAATACCTCTTATAACTTCTTTGCACAGGATACTTCGCTTGTCACGTAATAACACTTAATCTTAATCGGCAGCTGAATCTGTGTCAGATGAACGTTGATTCACGGAAAATTGAATTTTGCCGCATCGATGATCATGCATTGTAGAAATTGTTCACTTTAGAATATCATCGAATGTGGTTTTAATTTAATAGTTTCTAATTTGTCACGGTGGCAATGCTTTTTATATAACTAAATGACTAGAGATAAGGAAAAACTTAGTACTGTAATTAAATCGATAACTTTTTAAGGTTAGTATCGACCTACATCTTAGACATTTGATGCATGAAGGGTTGCATGCGTAAATAATTATAAGATGATACTTCGCACGTGTTGTTTTGCTTCTGTCTCTTTCAGCGTAGTATAGTAATTATAAAAGATAGAATTACAAGATAGTGTCTTTATCCTATAACTCAATTTTGGACACAGAAAATAAATTCTATAGTTATTAATATAATTAAAGTCAATTTATACTATAATCGATGATATCCAGTAACGAACTGCGTTTAATTTGTAATAGTTTAATGAAATTGTACAGCATGCATTGGTATGTTGTTTATCTATTTAGAAAGCTTCTTTTTATTAAATTCTGGGTACTTATATCACATTTATATTTATTTATGTATGCATGTAGTTCTAGAATAATACTTAAATTATACACTATTATAGACGAAATAAAAACTTTTTGTTTTTGGTCTAGGACGTAATATAATGATCGATCTTTTAAATCTCAGTGAAATCTTAAATTTTCTACAGAAATGGCGATATGCAATTATAATAAGTAATCCTGGCTAGGTAGGTAGGCCAACGTTTAACATAACATTGAATATTCAGGTCTAAACGGACAGTGATTTACAGATTCGATGAAACGAAAGTTCCAATTACCTATGCATTTATGTAAATATGCTGCATGTAAATAAGTGACTGGTTCGTGCTCTTGAAAATGCAAACAACTGATTGCATCCAATCCACTATCAATTTATGTTCAACTTAATTTATTAAATCAATATAGAAATTGTGTATTTTCTACAGTATTCTATATAGGATAAACTAGAATTCTCAGATTTTCTATTTTTATAACAAAATCATTAACATAGTGAAGATTTAAGAAAACATGAATTTTCTGTTGGGGAAAGCAATAGCTTTCAAGATAGCGCAAAACGACGACAAGCTTTATCATTCCTGGGTGATACTACAGCTTATACGGTAAAAAGTCATAAATTACTAAAAGATAATTTTCTATAAAATATTTTACATATTACATGTATTCCTCAAACACTGAATAGAATTTCCAAAATTTATTAAATTAATCAGTTGCAGGAAGTAATAAAATGTTAGTGTTATCGAAATGAAATTGTATACTAGAGCAAATGTTCTGATTGCTTATCTACGAAAGACATATAGTTCTTCTAAAGTAGTATTTTGCTCAAAGATTTCAAAGTGCCACATTTTGGTAACTCTTAAATTTTTTTTGATTATATTTGCACGAGCTTATATATTGTTATACATTACTTTGAAATGCATTTCCGCGAGCAGAGAGTGAACAGAAGGCTATAAAGATTGAATAATGGAAATTATCCAAAAATATTGAAGTTAGAAATTGATAAAGTAGGACTTCACTAATTTCTAATTTAGCTAATTGATGAATTCGTAAACGAATGCAAAACTAGCTTAAGCTGTAATGGTGCCTTGCGGGTTTGGTTACTAGACACGGAGCCCGGGAACCTCGGGACTATTTCTCAGGGTTTAAGTTTTTTTCTGTGGTTTTCTTCACTCATTGGCGAATGCTGAAAACGAATATCTTAAGACGCATCACAGGTGCAGGCATAATAATAACTCAAGGCCGGCCGACGCCCCTTGTAATTGGCGAAAGCTGTTGGGGGACACAAAGGCATATGGACAATTATTATTAAGACTATAAATACGGCCTACTATTAATTATTTTCAGCGTCAAATTTGGCATTAGCGATGTATCTTTTATACATTCTTTGATAAACTCCTTTTGGGTAGTGCTTAAATGCCACATTTAGTGATCGATGGGTAGGGAGTTATGAGTTATGAATCTACTGGGAATCTCTTGCATTTTACTCAGACTTAATGCTGGTGCATTCTTAGTTTTAGGAACAGTTTGTAAACGATATTATACTATTAGAAGCAGAATGTTCCTTTAATACAAAACGCGACAATTTGGTTTGATTATATTTTGCTCTATAAATAAATAATAACGTACTGGATGGCGTGAGCTTGTTTAATGGCTTGTTAAACCGCATTTACATTTTTCTGTAATTCTTGTAGTCCTTTTCTGTATCTTTAAGGTCGATTAAACTTTCTTATTTAAGAAATAATCTCAAACTCAAAAGCACAACTGAGAAATTTTCCAAAATTTCGAAAAGAATCTTTCAATCCGTTTGAAAAATGCTCGCAAAGATGCTGATAATATTTCTATCTCTATACATGTTTCTAATACAATTAAACTAAAATTAGTCGGTTAAGATATCAATAAAACAAGTCGCCAAGAAGATCAACGATCAACGCAACAAAACGCGTATCGCCTCATCAAAGACAGCAATAAAAAGAACTATGCGCGATACGCAACGTATGTACATTCAATTCCTTGATTGAATTTGATAGCCGGTAGTAACGATCGAATTGCCGTTTGATATCTAAGATAGAGGCGTTAATAGAGATGTTTCTCTGTTATGTTTATATCGGATTGCATCGCTATACAGTCCGAGAAAGGATCGCATCTCGTTTAGATACTATTTTACTGAGATTTTTCATCTAAATATCGATGTATATACATTTCGTGTTTGTTTAGATGCGTTCCTTTAGACGATGAAAGAATTTTGGAATAAATACTGGATAATTTTCGTTACTAAATCGAGGTCAAGCTTTGCGTAGATGATAGATGGCGGTATTTTAGAAGTAAATAGTTTACAATATTGTTTGGAAAGCCTCAATAAACAGCGTAATGTACTTGAAACGTTGCTGATGTAAATATTCAAATCGAACCCGAGGTAAGTACTCACGCTTCAGTGCGTATAATAAATTCTTGAATACTGTAAAACGGGTGATGATAGGTCAGAAAAATATTAACTCTCATCTTTATGCACGAGTTGATCCTGGATATATGTAAGTGATACTATATGAAGTATGCATGCAATTCCCCATGTTCACCGCGGTAGCGCTAGTATCGCAGTTCCACGCATGTTCGATAGTTAGCTTGTGTCTGTTAGAATAGATTGAAACCATTTAGACAAAACTGATTATCGAGTTTGTTTTGCAGTGATTGCATTCAATGACCAAGTTTGAACATTTTGTAAAGTTCGTTCTGTCACTCGACTTCTGAATTCAAGAAATTCAAAATCGTATGGGTTGAATGGTGAGGAGATGGGTGAAACAATTTAATGAAGACGATTTGCCATCTTACAGTCTTTTATAGACTATCACTAAAATTTCACGTTCATTACTTCATGAAATTGTGCCTGAAAAACTAATCTATCGAAAGCTGTGTAATCGAACTCTTACGAACCAGCACAAAGCAAAACGTAATAAAATGGTTATGCCTTTTTAAGCCATACACCTGAGGATGGGACCTAAGTTTCCTACAAAACCCTTGAATCAAAACGCCAGTCCATAGAATGAAGACACACTCCACTATCAGCAAAAACCTAAGTAAACCTTCATTGGGACTTCGAAAAATTACAGTTTTGTGGGATAGAGAAAGTATTCCACGTAGTGTATTCATAGCACGAGGAGACACAATTAATGCGAATTATTATTACGAAATGCTTAGAAAACTGCCTTGTACAGTACTGGAACTCAAGATAATTCTTGCCCACACATAGCAATCGTAACAAAACAGCTCCTGCAGAACTTTGGGTGAGACGAATCTGTTCACTCTATTTATAGCCTAGACCTCACATTTATCGATTTTCATCTGTTTGTACACCTTAAACTTTCCCTTTTTGCAAACCAGTTCGATAACGATAACTAAGTGAAATAGGGTAGAACAATCGGCTTTGAGAACTATGTAATCATGGCTCATAAATTGAGAAGAAGGCTTATTTGGGGCACAAGCTTAAAAGTTCGAACCAGAAAACACTTTGGAATGATTTGCATGATCTGAATATTTATAAGAAAAAGCACTCCTGTCATACCACCTCACTTACTATAAACGATTTAAATGATCATTTCGGCATCAAGTTCCAGTTCATTGTCTGATCCAATTGTGTTTAATTTTTGTAATTGTAATGTGAAACCGGGAGTTGGCACTTTGTTCTTGATATTAGTGAAGTAAAATTTGCTTCTATTATTTCCAGCATATCTTTGAATTCAGTTGGAACCGATGGCATCTCCTTGAAAATGCTTTCACTGTGTTGTCCTACAATATTACCAATTGTAACCCGCATTTTCAATTATTTTTCAGATGAGCGTTTTCCTACTGATTGGAGACAGGCTCATGTCATCTCTATTTCAAAAAAATAAGAACTCTGCAAACAATCTTGATTTTTGCTCAATTAGTATATTGCCTGTTCTGTCGAAGATCTTGGAGAAGATTATTGACAAGCAATTGCGTAGTCATCTGTCAAAATTTCACTTGTTACCTATTTTGCAATCTAGTTCTCGTTCAGGATTTAGTTGTATGTCTGCTCCTACTTGCATTCTCGATGACATTTTCTCAGTGAACGACATTGGTGATTTGACAGAATTGACCAGTCTTTTGCTAGATATTATTCATTATATTGGTCTTGGCGAAGTTACTACTTACTTGACAGAAAACAGGCGGTGGTTGCTAGTGGCCAAGCGTTTGATTGGGCGTCTACACGTTCAGGAGTTCCACAGGGATCCATATTAGGTGCGTTACCCTTTTCTATTTACACGGCACATATGTTCTTTTTCCATAATTTCACATGCAATCTCCATGTCTACGCTGATGATTCACAATTGTACAGATCCGCCCTAAGTTCTAGCTACGTTTCTGCACGACTGTATAACTCGCTTCCCCTAGATAGTAAGGATGGCTTTATATGTGCTGTTTATAATAATTTAATGAATAAGCTACTCTCCAGCAGATAAACATTTGCAGTATTTCAGTATGACAGATGATTGCAACGAATTATTTTCACATTTCTTCTTTGTTCTTGGGTTATCATCAACAACAGGAAACTTTCTTAGTCTACTGAAGGTGATCCAATTGGCAAAAATAGTTTCTGTTTGTATTCTTTTTATTTTGCTTTTGTTTCTGCATTCACCACTTACTTGAATTGCGATTCAATTGTTTCTATAAATTATCCGATATATTTTTTAATCTTAAATTTCTCTTAATTCTTTTAGGGTTCGAAACTGTAATAGGTTAAATACCTTGATAGGTTTCTTGGTCAAACTTTGTACAGAGAAATGAAACAAATACCTTTCAATTCTTTTACCATTCAAATCATCGCAAACATTACCACAAATTAACATACAATCACAATCAACTCATCAGCGAAAATTTGTCCACAAACGCAGCAATTGATTTGAGTCCGATATACAAATTACATCGTTTGTCGGATATTCAAATTATATGTATTTTTACCAATTATTCGTAACAAGCCTTGATTGCATTCGTAACTTCGTCGACCCAATAACCGGTTGAACAGTTCGTTGGTTTGCGGGAGTGGAACAGGGTCAGTTCGACACTTCATGCGCGGCTATCATCATAGAAGAGACAACCTAAAATTACCATTGTACTTGCATGAATAAAATACCAACGTGTTACATACCTTTGTCTCTTTCCAATATGTCTACATTGGACATTTCAAATTTCTGCCGTAGATAATACCAGCTTTAATTAATATCGTGTATTGTGAGGGACGTTGTTCTTAATAGTACCTTCATTAATAGAAAAGTAGTACGTCGCAATCGTTTTTTTTTTCAGCTAACAGAAATACGTACATACAAATACTGATTTGGAATTCGTAATATTTCCTTCGAATCTACTTCTTTGTAAGATCATACAAAGCAGTGTATGATAAATAAATTAAATTATACAATTTAAGCATTAATTAATCTAGGTTCTACTTCGCTATACGGTTATATGTTACTTAAAATCATATTGATATAAAAAAGAAAACAGCCAAATCAAGGAGGTATCAAAGCAATTTTCTGTTGGGATAAGTATTAATCTAATTATAAATATCACGTTCAAGTCCATTAAAATGGTATGCACTTTCGAAGTTTTGAGGTTGTTAACCTTGATATCCACTCGGAAAAATAAAAAAATCGGACTAGATTGGTATTTAACGAAAGTAATTGTTGTATTAACAGCTGCCAATATGTTAAGAGGATTAATATACAGGGCGTCTTTTTTTGTATAACCTCAAAGAGCAACTCGGCCAGTACCTCGCCTATGTGCATCCATGTGAGTTTAGTTCACTAGATCGGGTTGTTCCTAAGCAACAAAATCCATAATCCGGTCAAGCCATAATTTTCCTAACTTGGGTTCGTCAAGCTGAGCATTCCCAAGGTGAACCTGTCTCTCGCTGCAGACTGCCGGGCAGTCGACAAGAAGGTGCACAAGAGTTTCCTCTGCTCCCCCACACTTTCTACAGGAAGGAGAGTCGATGCATGTGTTTGTTCAGTACGCAGTGTCCAGTTAAGATCGCTGTGAGTGCTCTGAGTTTGGTCCTGTTCATAAAGACTGTCTTACGCAGTCTTTCCTCGCCTGGAGAAATCCCGAGAGATTTGCAGTATCTCAAACCGTCTACACCGTTTCAGTAGGACCGGTGATTGGCGCCGAGCTCGGACTTAACATAGGTCTTAATACTACCATAGGCTCTCCTACACGTTGGTTCAAGACCTGAGAATGGTCGTCCACTGGCATCTCTTGCTAACAAGTCAGCTATTTCGTTCTTTTTGATCCCCGAGTGGCTTGGCACCCATCTCAGCGTAACGCTGCAATGTTCCGCCAGTTGTTGCAGCCTTCCATGGCACTCCAACACCACCTCGGAGTCAAACCTGACAGTTTGTAGCGTTCTAAGAGCGGCTCGGCTGCCCGATACGATGTCCACCGCTTCCAAGTCATGTTCGTAGTCAATAGAGTTCTCCGGACATGTCTGGATGGCAATTACTTCTGCTTGATGGATTATACTCGAATTCATGCTTCGATTGACAATAAACAATGATTATAATAAATAGGGTGACCCTACCTAATATATGCTTAACCATGAATTCGACACAACAAAAATGTGCCCTTAAATGCCCTCTGAGGGCACAAGACATCTGTGCTCCTTACTCGTTTAGTTAGAATGAAGACCTGGATATCAAAAAATAATCTATTCAACAGCTTATGTAGAGTGTCTTCAGAATTTAAAAAACCGTAGGAAAATGTGTATACATAATACATCCATCCAATTAAACTCGTATACTGTGTGTATGTATACGAGTTTGATTAGATGGATAGCATATATTGCAATAAACACAGCTGTCGATGTTATAAATACTAGAAGATAATACTGTCTACCTTTCAAACGGCATGCTAAAAGTTCAATAATATGCTTACGTACGAATATTTCGCCTGTGAATAATAAAGAGATTTTCATTTCAAATATCTATATAATTTTTTTCTCGGGTCTGTGTTTCATACTTTTTATTTTATTTCATGGACACCCTGTATAGTGTAGTTTTAAATTTTTTTTATTTGGGTACTTACGATAGAAAATAATAAATGAGATAAAATAGGCCATATTCAAAAAGTTATAACTGAAGCAAGTAACAAGGTTTACCTCGTAAATCTAGCAAGTAACGTAGTTGAGTATAGGAAAAAGTTTGCGTATTAAGATTTTATTTATTTCTTCTAAGGGTAATTTGAATTTCAAAAACAATTTTTACGGAAGTACTGCGAACATAATGCTTGGCATGAGCTTCGAATCCATTCAATATTTTTCTAGCAATAACAATAAACTATAAATGCACATTTAGTATATCTTTATTGCTACGCAATTAATAATTATTTCTGTCAACATACTATAAAGAAGGAAATAAATCATACAACGATTTAATCGCCAATTACGGAAGAAACATTTGGCGTAGCGGGATTCCAACTTATTCTTATATCAATACCGCAGATCGCATAACTCGTCGCTTCATTAAATTTTATAATTGTTTCATTCCTTATATATTTAGTTGTTATGCCTAACACGGTTACTAATTTTTTATTGATAGATAAATCTATCAAACTAAATAAACTGTTAAACGTTACCTAGATCTTGCTTAAGTGTGTTGTCTATTTTTCGTCTAATTTACCGGATTAATATGAGTAGTGTTCATGTATGTACGTATATCGCCTCCAAGTAACATAATAAACACTAACTTATATTTATCCGCTAATTAATTGGCTATTTTCAACTCCAATAAGCTATTGCTTTAAAGGAAGACGCGAATTATGTGAAGGTCTGCTTTCGCAGTAATGAACTGGTAAGTTGTGATTACTGTGGTTAACAGTGATTGTAGGTCAAAAAGTGCAACATAAGTACACGTAGCTTCTCCACTGAGTGCTAGTGTAAATGAACGTTGTAAATTAGTTTTCTTTTTTCGTTTCTCTGTATACAGAAAAACATGTCGTCGTTGACATAGAATTAAACTTGTTGACATTTTGTAAATTCTACATTCAAAATATGACCACACTAAAGAAGAGAACGATGTAAAAGTAATTTAAAGTTATATATTTTTGTGAGTCGCGCACACTTTAAGTTACTGAGTAACATTCATGTTATACTTTCTAATACTTCGACGATAATCTACTGGTATTAAATTTGTATGATTATATTATTAAAATATTTAATTGCATTGTGACTATTGAGAAGACGGGATAATTGTAATTTATATAATCCAATCCAGGAAGTATTATATACCTGCCATATATGTGCATAAATGCAAATTATTTACTACACTTACATAAGTAGAAATAAGTATGTTATATTTTAATATATTTAATAAAAAAAAACTTAGGGACCATTCCACACAAGGAGCAAGGGTATAAGGTATTATGGACAGCTGAATCCAAATCCTGGCTTCAAAACGTCGATCGTTTGTGAGGTGGAAGACTGGAAAAAGAGTGATTAATGTGTGGTTCCTACTGTGAAACATGGTGGAAGTAGTGTGAGGGTTTGGTGTTGTTTTAGTGATACAACTGTAACTGATTTTTTAAAAATAGATGCTATCCTACGTATGGAGGGTTATCTGAAAATGTTAGAGGAAAATGTGGCAAGCGGGGGAAGATTATGTGGTCAAAATTTAATATTCCAAGAAGATAACGAACCCAAACATTCATCTCGTTTATGTAGAACTTATTTGATGTCAGTCGAGGAAGAAGTCAAGAAGTAAGAAACTCAGATATTTTAAAGGTGTGTATGGGAATAAATTGCTAGTGGATTGCGTGTCTAAAAAAGAATGTTTTATTGGAAAATCTGAAACTGAGCCTCCTTCCTCCAGTACTACCAACACATTACCAATCTATTGAAAAAGGCATCATTCCAACCTAGAGTTATTTATAGAATATTTGTTAAATGAAAGATTTTTGGCACAAAAGGAAAGATGGTAAAGAAAAGTAATATAGTTATCAATGCATAAAAATGGATAACAACGGTTTTGAAGAAAATTATCACTTATAACGATAAAACCAGTAAAAGATGTGGAGTTAATGCGTGTAACGATATAAGTGAGTATAATAAAGGAGATTATACACTATCAGCAATTTTATTTCTAAATCTTAATGCAACTAATTTAGATCTATAAACATACTATTCGTCAAATTGATCTTTAGGCGCATTGTCAACAGATATACGTCATCAGACACACGTATCTTCCTCGCGTAAATATTCGACATCGATATTAAATAAGGATAGTTAGATTAACCAGCGATGTTTGCTCATATCGTCAAGCAATGACGTGCGCCTAAAGATCTATTTGATGAAGTATACTTATTAACCGATAATAATTTAATAATTGAAAATCTAAATGTCTCTATTACAGATTGTATTGACGAAATTAGTGATCAAATTGAAGCTGAGATTGAAGACGAGAAAGTTGTGACCAGTATTTTAAATATTTTATAAGATCATAAAAGATTAAAAGATCTTGAGAATTGTTTTGACTTGCTAGAGTCACTAAGAATATCACTCACGCTTTACTTGAATCCGAATCAAAAATACTTAACAGTAAAATAGAAAATGCGAAGCAATGACAATTATAGATTATTTTAAACAAATAGTATATTATAATATTTTAAAACTTACGTCTATTCATGTTGCGTTAGTTGCAATGTTATAAAGTACGATATTGTGTTTTATAATACCTATACAACCTGTGCCTAACCTATTTTCTCGTTTAACTGTATTTGAATACATTGCGGGAAATTGGACGGTTCAACCAAATCACAATTCATATTGATACAGGAATATATGGCCATGATGTATCAAGTTATTCGGTACCAGTTTTAAAGGAATCTATTTTTTGTGAACTAGTGGTTCGATAATCTCCGAGATATAAAACTAGTTCATATACTGTTTGTGGGTGTTAAGAAGGGAGTGACATTTAAATAAGAAAATGCTCATTTATATATCCTCCAATTCTTTAAATTATGTTGGCCGAATCTAACCTCTAATAAAGCATAACAGAATCTTAACTTCCAAAGTTTACATTTGCGAGGTGTTAGTTTTTCATTGAATATAGAATATATAATACATACATTCAGAATATTTTGGCAGGATATTTCTAAGAGATGGGTTCTTTTGCGATAATTATTATGTCAAATTATTTCGGATATTGTAATGCTCGTGACTACGACTATGATTGCTCTAAGTTTTGCTTATATTTACGACTGCTGTTTCTCTATTTCTTTCAAGCTTTTATTCTGTATTACTTTTTGGGGTCTGGTTGAATGGAGTAGCATTTGCTAGACTTCGCCAATTCCTACTTTTGTAGTTATTTTACAAATAAAGACAATTTATTATTATTGTTATTATTATTAAATAGTAATCATCCTAATATGGGCTCCAGGAGAATTTCAAATAGAACATTTTAAGTTTCCGATTTTTTAAATCTGTCTATTGCTTTGAAGTCCGTTTTTAGATTAAAAAAAATGGATGCAGCTTTGTTACCTTTTTTAATCACCTCTTTTCGCTTTGCCAAGCGAATAAATCCGAAATTAACAACACTTGCATTTTTATTTATATTATCATACTAGATACATAAAACAGGTGTTTACTCCTGTCAAAAGGTTATTGATCCATATACTCAAAAACTTTTTCCTGACACACACCTTTGCAAACTCTTACCAAAATCTTACACATGTAAAGACACATTCTTAAAGTTCATATTGGCTCGCCACATGGCAGTCGGTAACATCAGAAGTTACATTAGTATTCGAAATGAAAATCTATCTAAATAACGATAATACCTACTAGCGATATGTCTGCTGAAGTACCAGTCGTATTGGCATTAACGCACGCACACCCATAAAGAGAGAGTCTTTCTCCAATCGTCGCGGTCATTAACATGACTTTAGTTCGGTCTATGGGAGTGCTAATCCATTGTCGAAAGTGAGTGTGAAATGGAGATATATGTACATATACATATGTATATGTGGGAAATATTATGTAAACGATGTTAATTTTCATTTCTAAGCATAGATAAGATTATGTAGAAAAAGGATTGTTAGCAAAATAGATTTAGAATATCTATTTTGGTCTCTATTATAAGTTCTGTAAATTCACATATAAAAAAAAATTTCTTCCAAAATAAATGGAAATAAGTGCAGATTGCAATTGAAAAAAATATGTTTTTAATATTTCTCTATAAACACCCACAGAAAGGTACCGCTTATTTCTTCTATCTAGTCGAGGCAATACCTGTTTACTTTACTGTAAAGAGACAAAACAGCAGTATACAATTAAATATAGAACTCAGACTGCGATTCGCAGTCCTCCCTTGATTGAGAAGAAAATTTAATTATGCACTTATCCTGAAGATATACAATCTTGTAGTAAAGAAAAATACAGAATACGGTGTTTGTCGGTAATATTTTGAATAACATAATAGATTAACATCTGGTCGAATTAGTTCTTCAAAATACTGAGGGCCGTACACAGTCCTCCAGGACTTCAAAACTTCCAACCCCCATCGTTTTAGCTTTTAAGAGAAAAAAGCATTCTAATATCGAAAACATTATTGTTTCATTAAGAATAAGGCACCCTTATGAGGATCATAGTTCGTCATCATTAGAAAAAAATGTGCTCTACAAGGATCTCAGGTTGGCCACTTCTCATCTACATAATTGCATTAATGGCACAAAAATTTAAAAAACAAGGTTTAAAAATTTCTTGAAACATTTTGCAATCACAAAAAGTTAAAGCAGATTTCCAAGAGATTACATCGCAAAAATTACTGTTTTCCACAATGGCAACATATTTATGAAGGAGCAGTAATATATTCGATAACTACAATGAAATTGTGAACAGCAAATCAAATAATCAAATGATAGTAAAAAATAGCAATGCGTTATCAAATGGTTTTGAAAAAGTAAAGGTGCTGAAACTATCTTTTTCTCGAGACGAACAAAACAATACAACGTATCTCTGGGCACAGTTTATATTTATTGAGAAATGGGATTGCAAAAATTTACTTTTCCAAAACCATATAACAGAGATTCACATCATATACATAGGTAATCTGCAAAGTTTCGAACTTAATGCAGACATTTTTTTGTGAATTTCAGTTTTACTTCTCAATATAATTCCTTGGTAAGTTTTCGATCAAAATCTTTGCCCTACGAGCGAAACTTTGAGCCCAGAAGAGTTGCTAGGGTCAGATCTGGGGAGTACAGTATGTGGTGAATGAATTCGAGTCCCAATTTATGAAGTTTTTCCACAGAGTCCACTGAGGTATGACACAGTGTGTTGTGTTGTCTTGATAGAATAAAACTCTCTTTTACCGCAATTTTTATCTTCAGCTCGTGAAGTAATGGTGCATTGTGCCTGTCACTATTACTTTTCCTTTTTCAAGATAGTTAATTAACACAACTGCATGACTATATGACTATCCCAAAGGACAGTAACGATCATTTCCCCAACTGATTTAACATTATTTGCCTCTTTCGGAGCCAATTCATCTTTCGCAGTCCCTCCTTCAACTATGCCTTGGTTTCAGGAATATAGCAATGTATCCAAGTTATATCTACAATTATTCAGGGATGCAAAAACCTCGACTTATTTCACTTAAACTGTCTTAACAGTGCTTTCGAAATGTTCATTCGAATACGTTTTTGGCCATGAGCGAGCAAGTACATGAGTCATGCTCAAATCTTCAGTCAAGGACGTTCTTTTGTGATACTCACAATCTTTACTATCTCTCCAACTTTAGTCCGAAAGTCGTCTAGTCTCATTGGTGAACTTTTTCGATGATATCATTGGTGATTGCAGTTTGTGGCCGCCTCGAACATTCATCGTCAACCAAGCTGATAGGACCATAAAATTCAACTGCGGCAAATAATGATGTAATTTAATTTATGTAAACGTATTGCCTTCTAAATGAAAGAATTTTGTAACAGCTCGAAAATCAATTTTTTTCATTTTCACAGAAACACAAACACCAACTGACAAAAACAACTGTTAAATAATAGAGCGTCCAACATGGAAGAAATTTTCAACGCACCTTCATGGAGAATTATATTACCAAAATATTTTGACGCGTAATACCATTTGCATGTTGAAGCTTGAAACTTTTCGACTACCGTATGGGGTTAAACTTAAAATTCCAGGGTTGGTTATGAGCATAATAATCAAGAAACCTTCCTCATATATTTACCACCTATTATCGTTTAAAACCAAAACGCGCTTAACGAAATCGTTAGCATGTTTTCTTCAAAATTGGATAAGAGAAACTGGTCTAGTTCATGGTTTGATTATATCACTTACATATTTTGCCCAATCTAAAACAGAAAGTTTGTCGAATCCAAATTGATAAATTATTCTTCTCAGTTAGGAAGAGTTTTATTGCTTAGATTTTCAATTAAAGAGTTAGTAAGCAAAAGAATAAATAACACTGTTTTTTTATTTCTTTGATTTGACAAAAGCTCTGCATGTACAAGGTACATAGGAATTAATTTTTCATTGCACATTACACTTGCAGACGCTTATGGGTACAAGGTCCAACAAGAGATTCTGTCGAAATCTTCCATCTTTCTTCTTCTTTCGTTCAGATAAACCGCCAACAACAATAAAGATTAATTCCGACTAATTTTTTAATTGATTACTTAACCTATACATGAGAACGCATGTAATCTTTTATGAGAACAGGGACTTTCTCATTATTATTTGGCGTAATACGCACGTCGTTAAAACGAAAGAAAAAACAGGGTGTGATGATACGTGCTGCCTTAATGATCGTTCCAGCTATCAATCTTAATTCGAAACAATCAACTTTCTAATTCGCCGCAATAACGCGTGTATAGATGCCGATTGAATTGTGAGGCTATAATATACGTGACGATGAATTTAGAAGTGATAAAAACGCTCCAAACAACGGATGAAAATATGTCGATAAAATTTTACTACATTTTGACGATACTACATCTGTTCGTAATAAACAAGCTGTAGTTAATTACAAAGGCCTTTGTCGTCATCTTTAAGCACGAATTTAATTACGATGCCGTTACGTAAGACCTCAACTAACGGGGCAAGTTGCGCCACTGTTATAACGCAAATAAATAAACTTTCAATAAAATATAAGCAAGTAAACAAAGATGAAGCAGGCAAAATTTTCAGATTGGTGAACTTAGATTTATGCAGAGATTTGCCTACAGTCTGAATGTAACAATAAAATTTATAGTTATAAAAATGATTCATGTTTAGTAATTGTCTTTCTAATGTATTTCGTAAACTCTATATATTACGAGGGCTGTGTTTTAAGTTTTGCATGTAGAGCTGGAATAAAATCGTAAACAGCCTATAAAGACTTTAACGTTCAAACCAATTCTGAAATCAGTTGTTCCACCCGTTTGTAGGTACAGTTAAACTTGGGTCGTTGAAAGCATCAACTGCTCTTCCTGACGACTGGAACCTTTGACGACGCAGTGCGTTTTTGATTTTCGGTAAGATAAAAAATCGTTGGAACTTAGGTACGGACTGTACGGAGGATGATCTACATATGTTCTACATATTAACTAATCTTCATACTTAGCACTGCGTGAATCAAAATCAGAGTCAATAGGACAACACAATTTCCCTTTGATGGAAATCTGTGTACTTATGAATAGCTTATTTATTGGTCACAAACTGAATCTGAAAAATTACTCGAGTATAAGCACTGTTTACGAAAAATATATTCACAAGTAGATTATATGAGGACTGTTTTTTTAACCTCCGATAGCTCATAAAAACAAGATAAGTATAAATAACAAAATGAATTTATTACCAAAAATGAATATACAAACATGGTTGCTTTTCTACGTACTCGTCGTGAAGATTGATGCATTTGTCAAATCTAGACGAGCCTTTCAATACCCTCTGCATATAATGCTGTCACGAGTGAGTTGAAATGCTCCGCAATATTCTTTTGAAGTTCCTCTGTAGTCTGAAAGCTCTGCCCTCCACATTCAACTCATTGATGGTAAACTTCTGTTTTTCTCAAACATTTTGTCAACTTGTTGAACAATATCTTCTGATGCGACAAACTTGCATCCTTGTCCCCCTTGATCGTGAAAAACGGCTCGGCCTTTTTTAAGTTAACTATAGACCATTCACGCACAACACCATCCGCCATAAAGTTTTCGCCATATACTCGGCTCATTCTTCGATAAATTTCAGCTGCACTATTCCCTCCTAATTTAAGTAATCGAATTACACTACACAATTCGCACTTGGCGGAAGAATCAATTGTGGCAGCCTCGTTTACGTGTCTGCAACTCAGCTGCAAATGGCATATTGACGTTGCAAGTGGTAGATTTTATAGTAGGGGAGATGCGCAGTCACCTTCTGGGCAGCCGCATTTCCAATTACTTGCGTGAGGCACAAACGAAGTTTGGAAAAAACAGCCCTCGTGATTTATATATTTAAACATTCATTTTACTTATGTTCCTCCACTTACTACCAAAGCAACAATATATGATAAACGCGAAAAGTAGTTGATGCATTGTTGTAACAGTTTTCAGGTTCCGCCGTGTTACTAAGTTTTTAGTACCTTTAAGAATGCGAACCACAGTTGTTCGCGAAACGTCAAGAGCTAAAAACTTAGTGACACGGCGAAACTAGAAAACCGTTACAATGATAAACGACTGTGAAAGGTTGCAATATTAAGTAACTGATACAGATTAGTGGTTTATAAAATTTGATGAATTATACATACAGTTTCATATTACATACTGTGGTTACTGTTATTACTTTCCGGGATGGTTAGGGGTGAGATAACAGATATGTATATATATAGGCGTAAACGGTATTTCTATTTACGTATATTTAGCTGGTTTTCGTTCAACAACCACACCGCAAGGGGACGAACCTGTTAGAACTGATACTTGGTAAATTATTACTACCTAGCTATGGTTGATCAATGTTTAGTTCTGTTAATGATAACTTAAGCTGAAAGAATTACACAGTCTTGATCATCATAATAATGAACATAAAATTTAAAAATACATGTTGCTACAGTCCACTCCCGTAAGTTTCGTTCGATTAACTAAAATTATTCTAAATGCTCTGGAAGTAAATATTGCAATTAACCTACCAAAACTACTTTATAAATAATATAATAATATATAATAATAATAATAAAACAACATTCTCTGGTTGATCTTTCTACTGAATGATGGAAATATTACAAACATCTGATAAAAAGATATTTACTTAATCCGTTCATTAAAGCATATACACTTGTCTGAATGGATTACATGTGGCCATTAATGAATCTTAAACAACACGCTGACTTTCTATTGAGTGGGAGGTTGCGTAGGAAGCCAGATAATCATAATGACCAACATGCGAACCATGGTAAAAGCCTAAAACTGGTCACCTATATAAACAATATGTAGTTATCTATATAATTTCCATTCTGAGATACTGAACTTACTTCATTTATTGTCTAGTATCTCCCTTAAAAGCGTCTAACCGCAGCAAATTTATCGTTTATCATCATTTTTAACCAGAACGTGTTTACGTTATACACTGATTTTATAAATGGCAGTTATTTGATTCAGGAATTTTTTTCGATACACTTTAAAATACTGTAATATACCACACGTACAAAAATTTATTGGCGAACTATGTAAGTAACTATATGGAATAGATAAAATAGTTCTCTTACCTTTTGTAGATATTTCTTTCTTCTTATCTTTGGAGGCGAATAGATTTTTTCGATTAGTTAGTTTAACGTCATTCGGAACCGGAGGTGCCGGTGTTTTCTTAACTGAAATGAGAAAGAATTACCATTAAACTTATGTAAATGCACGTGTTAATGTGTGTAATGCGTATTAACAAAAGTTTACGAAATGTTTAGCACATACTAACATCAATTAATATTGCGCCAGACCTGCCAACGCTAATGGCTACAGTAATACTTCAAGAAATGCCGCGTTATCGCGTGTACTATCTAAGACATATTGCTATTACACGCATTAAATGAATGTTATATATTATGCGCTACATAATGAAATAATATATAGCCATGCACATGCCTGTTTATAGACATGTAGATGGCACCGAAAGACACACGTTTTTTGAAAGCCCTAAGGTAAATGTAATATTTTTATTTCTAAATTTTAAGGTATCGTTAGGTAATTGTTTAGCGTATTGTGCTTACTTATGTACACAAATAATTCGTATAAGTAAAATGAACTAGTTTTATTGTAAATACCTTTTTATGAAACATGTGAAATGCATGTTTGAGAATCATTGTATATATGATTTAAAGATGCATTTATAGCTTCATTTTGAAAAACAGTTCCAGATTATTGTTGGTTATTTCGATACAGAAAGCCGATTCCCATTTTTTAATGTACAGCGAAGTCCTAAAGTATTCTTCCCCCAGCTAGCTTTTACCTCGATTCTTATTTTCTATAAATTATCTTTTAATATTAGCGGCCATTTCTGATGTCACGATGGTAGACGTGAGACCAACTTTCTTATCTCAGACGTAAATAATTTTAGATCTTTTGTAAGAAAATGGAAAAACCAATCCAAGGATACAGGATACAAAAAGGCATCTCAGTAATAACTTGAATTATAAATTTACAATTATTTAATGAAATTTCTGAATGACTTTTTCGTTTTGTAATAAAATTTATATTATTGCAGTGGATTTCTTTAAATATGTAAGATTATTTTTTATAAGAAGAAGATATGGAAAAGCCAAAGAACAATATATTAATAAGAAAAAAGGTTACATCACAAATTGTGTAAGTTCGCAATCTCTAGGCTAGCTAAATTTTGAAGAACTTTAAAAAAATGAGGAAACGTTGTTGATTCTGTCTGAGTTCATAACAAAATATAGGAAAAACGAAAGAAAAACGGGATCAATCTTACAGTATCTCAAATAATTTAATTAATCAATGGCTGCCGGTTTCGTGAACATTTGCACATCATCACATCAAGACACTTCAGAAATGGATTACAGAATCAAAACAGTTGCAAAAAAAAAGAACATTATAAAACTAAAAAGACACAAATTTAAAAATGGGTAAGGATGTCCACAACAAATTAAAATTCGAAAAACGCCGCTATAATAGAATTTACAAAATTTCAAAGTGCGGCTGTCAGCTTTGTGCTGAGATAAATTTCAATTACGAATATATCGAAAACTAAAAGAGAACAAAATCCGGTGATTACGACACAAAACGGTACAAAATGAGTGTACTACGATGGCCTAATAAAATGTGAGCATTCCAAAGTACGGTTGTCACCCTAACACGCCTAATTTCCAAAGAGCATCTATTGGAACAAGTACTGAAGTATTTAACTCAAAAGGTATAAGAGGAGGAGATAAAACCTACCATATGGTAACTGAGGAATTAGAGTAAAATATTTTATATGTAGAAAACGTCTTCAAGTAAAATAGGATGATATTTGTACGATGAAAATTAGATGACTAGTTAAGAAAAAAATACGTTTAACAGAATAAGTATACTTTCCGATAAATATAGTTCAGTTAATTCTCAAAATTAATAATTACATTGTTATGTATTCCATGGTCCTCTATTTCTTTTCTTCTTTGTTTAAATTATATACATGCAATTGAAGAGTGAATGTATGGATTGCTAAGTGCCACTTTAATTCAATAAATCTACATCAAGCATACGCTGTTCAACAAATTGGAAATTTTGATATTGTTAATGTTTGATTTCAAATGGATGAACTTGTAGTGGACTGTATTTAATTTCAATGTTAATTTATTTGAATAATTGGACGTGCGTATATTTTAATGCTACTCAAGTAGTATGTTCATTATTAATTAAAAATAAAAGGATAAGTGCAATTAGGTCTCTTATTCGAAATTAAAAAAAAACGGGTACAGTAACCATATATAGTTATTTCATCTACTTTTTTCTTTCTCCTGTAAAAAAAAAGCGATACATTTAGCACAGATCTTGTTCATGCCGGGACGTTTCTACAAACAGGCATAATTAACGCCTGTAGGTTAGGCAGCCCACTAGACAGTACGGTAATATGAGTAGCAGAAGCCTGGTTATAATTCTCCTAGCATTTACTACACAGGTATACGGAAGCAATTATACTTTCATATATCGCCAGTTAGAAGTTGGCACTGATCGTGTACCCATACAATCGCTGTTTGTAAGGTTCTCGATGCGTAATAGTGGTAGTACTTGGTCAGTTTCCTTTGAACGTTTTACATCGTTTTGTCTCATTATTCTATTACAATTATATGTTCACTCTTGCTACTTGTTTTGTTTATTTTTTTCCTTTGAATTGGAACTAACATTTTTGTTGTTTCATATTATTGTTGGTATTATGGATACTTTACTTTGTCTTTTGATCATACAAAACAAACTGCATATGTTCTTGAGGAAAACAGAAATCCTACAAAAATCCCATTAAATAGTAGATAGCATGACGAATTCCCTTGGATTGCGTTGGATCCTGGCCAGACACTCCTCCGAAACGGTCACCCGATTTCGTTTTTGCTCCGGTGTGAGTAAACACGGTACCCATCGCACCGACAGCCTTTTCATAAAAATTTCGTATAGGATGTGGCCAAAGTGTTCTTCTGAGATGCCTGTTGTCTCTGTTATCTCTTTCAGCTTCAATCGGCGATCGACTAACACAACATCATGAATCTTGTCGACCATTTCATCGTTTGTAGCGGTTTTTGGGCGTCCACTGCGTAGTTCGTCGCTTGTGCTTGTGCAGCCGCGTTTCAACACGCTCACCTAGAAGCTGACAGTTGAAAATTGTGGAGTACATTCGCCATGAACCTCTAGCAAAATATTTCGAATTTCCGCATGAAATTCGATTTTATCCATTTTTGCGAAAACGCTTGACTTGCTACACAAAACACTCTCTTAAACAACTATTGACAGTAGACGTCTGAAATTTTGACAGGTGCCATAAAAAAAGGTCGCCCTTCCCGACCAATGAATTCACTTCAACCTTCGTGCGCCATCTCTTGCCGATTCCAGGAACATTTGAGGTCGATTATATGTTCACCCACTTCTTATTTTGTTTATTTTTTTCTTTGAATTGAAACTATTATTTTTGTTGTTTTATATTATTGTTGGTATTATGGAGACTTTGTCTTTTAAGCATAGAAAACAAATTGTAAAATAGTGCTATCGGGAAATTCTATTCCAAAAAATGATGTTTATTTGATAGACAACTTCATATAAGATTATACGACACTTAATAAAAAACTTATAACTAATCCTATAGTTTTTCCAAAACGAAAAACAAATATGATTAAAAAAAAATATGATCGCGATATTTTGGTATATATTACAGCAGAACAATCTATTCACTCTAAAACAAATTACAGACAGACTAAATAATTCATGTTAAACTCCAACAACCCTCAGAAAGGGTAGAGCAATACACATTAAAGAAACCTGCCAATGAGAAAAAAATAAGCAAACTGACTGTAAGTAATTCAATAAAATAAAAACTGCACAATTTCTTAAGGAGAACAGTCCCACAAAAATCCCATTCCAGTAGATAGGACAACTCGATCGTATATTGCGATCGCTCCCACACCCTAAGTAAATTAATTCGATTGGCGGTACACAAAGAATACATGTCCATTTATATGCAGGTCACTGTTTAATCCCATTCTAGCCAGTAATGTATAACTTCGGCTGAGCGTATAGAGCTGGCGTTACCGGTATAATGATATCTTAATGTCGTGCATTTCATGTAATTATAACCAGCTTTCTAAACGAATTAAGTCAGCTGAACTATATTAATTGTTTTTCACACCAGACACCTGATAGAAATAGAATTATAAGGTGATATTCAAAGACTAAAGCGCGCCTCCGTGGCAGATGGGCGGTCGTGAGGTGAATCCCACCTGCCGGGAATGAATTTTCTTATTTACATGATTATTCAATAACTGTGTCACCTAGGCAGTTAGTAGGTGAACGACTACAGACGTTCTTTAGGTGATACGAATGTAAATGTAAACGTTTAGTGGGAAGATTACCTAATGGAACGGTATTTGGATAGCTCAGCTTGTTTTTTTATAAACAACTTTAGAAGATTTAATACACATAGTTTCTTTAAGGAAAGAGGGACGCTGAAGCAGAAAGACTTCTTCTTCTTTGTTCCCTGCATTCCATATCTCAATTTCATTAACTTTTTCTTCAAAAATTTTTATAGATGGTATTACGCAATTAGACTAAACCCTAAGTTTACATAGAAAGTTGTATAATCTTAATAAAGCTTGACATTTGTCTTCGGTAAAATGTGTCCTTGTTACAGGAACCATATTAGTGCTAGTACATTTTCTTTTGTAATGACACGGTACATTAAAACAAGTCATTCGCCTTCGTGCATTTAGAACAATACATGGAAATATTCGTTTGTCTAGACAATATATAATTTTACGCTAAAACTGCTGCAAATTGTGAGAAAGTTGTGTACGGTGCGTCACATTTTTTCTAGATCCATAATTAAGGATAGGCTTTTTCAACCTCCATAGAAAGAAGGATGGGAACTTTATAATAATAAATGTTTATATAATTTAATTTCAAAATGATATGTAGCATTTATAGTACATCTTAATGTTGTTTCTCACACCATATACTCCAGGATAACTGACTGACCCCAACTATAATTTTGTATATTTTTAAGCAATAATACGATTATTTTGTTTCAGTTTACGGTTGTATTTATTTCTGTTTGATATTTAAAATAGTATTATCAAGAATACCTATCTAAGCAGATCAACATCAAATTGAAATCTGAATTATAATTGGATGAGGCGATAAAATGACTCAAAACAAGATAAAATTACTTCCTCAATCGCTTAATTTTATCGTTGAAGTAAATTACGTGGTTGTCATAATTTAATTAATCAAATGTTCAAAAAAATGTATATAATCTTTCTATTTGGCTGATTTTTATAATTATGTATTTTCCAAGGAATACCAATTACCATACTTTTCAAAAATATAATATTGAATCAGGAAACCGCAATATTAGGGGTAACAACAAATTGGGTGGAATTAAGACTTTTAGTACCATGCCCTTTAGGAAAAAATAATTGACATTATCACGTTTGCTCAGCATTTGGTTTCTCAACGTTATAATGTAATCATTGGTAGCCTTGAAATTGGTCTTCTCAATTATCGATTTCTACAAAGGGGGCGAGAAAGTATTGTACTATTAGCTCATATCACCATTTGTTATTATATTTTTGCATGTGAAAGTGACTTCTCTACTTTTGCTTTACAAATCAACTTAATTTTTATAAAACCCTGTTCGAAACACCAAAAAACAGTTTCACATTGTGATATTCGGCAAAAGGGACAATTCGTGATGTTTATCCAACCGCATTAGATGTCCGTAAATATCAAAGGTGGTTTGCTAAGTTCACATTGGACTAACTTTTCTGACTCGTCTTGTTCTAGAAAACCAGTACCTCTCGACTTGTCGTATGGATAAAGTTAAAGGTAAATCCTTCAAAAGGTCAAAGAGTTATCGGATAAGCTTAACAGATGTTGGTCGGCAATTTGAAGAAAATTTGAACCAGATTGGTAAAGTTAACAATGATTTACTACTGCCATGACATAGCGCAGAAGCATTTTCTGATCGTATGGTTACGAGAGATGAAAAATGGATCCTTTATGATAATCCCTAACATAAAAGACAACAACTCCTTCTCTCAACCAACCCGCATTAACTACCTCAGCTTAAGCTTACACTGTAAAAAGGTACTATTGTGTGTTTGGTGGAATACTCAAGCATAAACCAATTGGAGATGGTAGAAGCAGATCAAATCATACCTGCAGAGCGTATACTAGATCAACCAAGCGAAGCTTTAATTGAAAAGTATTCAGTTTTTGCAGATAGAAAAGGCGCTGTTCTAGAGCATGATAATGCAACCCCCGCTCTGCAAGGAAAACTCTGGATAACATCATAGAATTCAGATGAAAGGTGATATCTCACATATATTATCCTCTGATTACAATATGTTCAGATCTCTATAACTTTTTTTAAGTGGTAAAAAAATGTTATAACTACGTGAAATGAGATAGAAGTCAAAAATAGAAAGTTCTAATTCATTTGACCAAAAACAGATTCAGAATTAAAAATTTGAGATAATGAGGATGATTAGAGCATTTATTCTAACTAAAACTATATTACAAAATTGTTTTAATTTGATTGATATTTTCGGGTGCTTCTTATAATATTCTGGAAACAATAGCTAGACAAGAAGAAAAGGTTCTATCGAAAGGCATAGATGATTATAATAGGCTTTAAGGATTTGTTGAAAATAGATTACCATTGTCGTAACAGTTCTTCTAGTCTCTGACGTTTCACAAACAACTGTAGTTCACATTTTCAAATATACAAACGTCAACAAACAACACGTCACCTAACGACCGGGAACCGGTACAGCAATGACAAACGACCGTGAAAGACTAAGATACTGGATAGATTACTAGTTTTTGAGGGTATAGAGATAATCAACCATGATGATAAAATTACCAGACAATGCTATTATTGTAATGGATAATACACCGTATCATGATCGAATGGCAAATAGGAGGTGTTAACTGTTTCATGCAAAAAAGTTACAATTAAAGCAAATTGTTGCATTTAGTTTATTTATATTAAGAGATAAAGTTTCTTACAGGTTACTGCCTTACCACGTGAAAAGAACCCAATTGAAATGATGTGGGGTATAGATAAAAGGTGTTGTTGGTAAAAGGATACAACTTTTAAAATAGCAGACGCGCAAAAACTTTTAATGGAAACAATCGCAAATATAACTGAGGATAGATGGAAGAATTGCATCTTTTATTATGCATTTAACAATTTTTTAAGTAAACGTACAAAACGCTATTGAATAATTTATGAAAATGACTGTAGTTCCAATCTAGTAATTAATTGATTACTTAATTAATACTATAAATTTATATAAATAAAGAAACACTCAGAGTCTGTCAATACGTTATTTAGTAACAGGTAACCGCTTCTAATACTCGGGAAATAATAGCAGTCAGTGGGCTTGTTTATTGAACGTCTTTTGACAATCTGAAGCTGTAGTATTGAGTAGCTGTACACATTAGCATTATTATGTTGGGAATTGGAAACTTCTTAACAAAAACCCAATGAATAGATAAAACGTAACTTGACCCATAATACTCAGGAATCAAAACAATATGGTTATAACTAGAGACCGAATTATATGCAAAGTGCATACGTTTTATTTTATTTATTTATTATATTTTACGTCTATATGTAGACATATTTCTTGGATTACAGTTAATTAAGTATAAAACATCTACAAATAGACGTAAAATATAATAAAAAAAATATATGCACTTTGCATATAAACCGGTCTCTACTTAAGACTGTATTATGTCATTAATAGTTTTCAACGTCTAGTATGTAAGTTTATTTATCACCAAAATTAATGTTGATATAAACTTTTACTTGCGCTAACACCTAACAATGAATTAAACTTTATGTGCTAATGTACTGTCGCAAAATGTTATACATTAAAGTGTTAACGACCTCCACCTATGTTTACGAATCAGTTCATAAACAATTCTTATATGGAACCACGCTGCACATATTTCTAGGTCATTATTTGCCGAATATATTCATGAGTTCTGTTTAAGTAAAAAAAATATAGTACGAAAAAAGACATTGGCATTCCTTGTACCTGATTTAAATTACAACTGCTCATAATCTTTATTTCAACTGTAACGCCGTGAATATTAAAAATGTACAATGAAATACATACCCAGCATTTCATTTTCAGTATATAATTAACGCATTTGTTTGCAAAAAAATGTAGCCCGTAAAAAATTTAATACATATTAAGTTTATATGAAAAAATAAGAACTTACCTTCGTTCGAATTATTGCGATTGTTTGTTTTCGGCGATAGTTTTGATGCAGTTAAAACCTGCGTAACACGTACTACTTCTCGTTGTTTTTTCGTAGAACCTGTAACAAATTACGAAGATTGTTAATTAATTAAATATGCAACACCATATGATTGAATAAACGTGTTCCAGCTTGAGCTGATCGTCATTTTTTTTGGTGCTGAATGCAGAATGTTATTTGACAGAAGGAAAAGAAAATTGTCCATTACATGTGGTAATTCAAAAACTTGTTACAAAATTTTGGAAAGCTGATACAGTAAAGACGGAAATAAAATGCACCATCGTAGAAGAAAATATTAATATACGTTCTAAAAGTACTTTGACTCCATCTCTTTAAGCAATTCAAAAAAAGCTACACCTCTCAAATGACAAAAGTTAATAATGTGATATCGGCTGATATAAAAGCAAACCTAGCTACTACAACTACGGGTTTAAAAATAAATTCTTCGAGTTTCTGTAGACTGCAGTATTCTTTCCTTTTTTTTTAATTACGCAACTTTCTAAGACACTCACTCTCTTTCTCTATTAGGTTCAGGTAGTTTAGTTTGAGGTTGAATGGAAGAGCAGGTATTGTATATAGCAACAGCCTGAAATTTTATGTGTTGCAATATTACTACTTGATAATTGAAGGAAATAAAGACATCAATTATTATTACTATAACTCAAGAAATAAAGCCAGATGACTTTTCAACTGAACGGATTTATAAACAAAGAAAATTTATTGAATCTGGACCGAAAATTATCAACGAAAAATACTGGAAAAACCGTTGCATTTACAAAAAGGAACTATTCGGTATGAAATGAATACGTACGCGTCCATGGCCAGTGTCAGTAATAAATGAACTGTTTCCGGAATTTCACCGTGTCATGATAGGGTATAAGAGAAAATGAAATAAAAGTAAAAGATAAAACAAGAAAAAAAATGGATATTCGGTATGGTTTCTGGGCTGGTGGAGTAACCGCGTAATTTTTTGAAAATGTATACCCTTGAAATATTATTACTAGGTATTACTGAAGCCGGATATCGAAACATGATAACAAAAACTTTTTGTTTGATGGATTGGGAAGTACGCATGTCAAGAACATTTTACGCCAACGGTTTTGTAATCGAACGACTACCCAAAGAGGAATCATCAATTATCCGACTAGATCCTTTGAATATCTTTCCTGTGGAGTTATTTAAAGCAAAAAAATTACGCTATCAATCCAAAAATAAATGATCACTCTAAGGAAAGCATTAATTATGATATTTATGAAATTGAGCCAAAATGTTATTGAAAATTTCGGCCAAAAAATGAAGGCCTGTCATACTGCTGAATGAACTTTAAAAATATTGATAGATTTTAAACAATTTGTGTGTTTCATTAGAAATTTAAAATACGATCTCAAACTGGAACACCTTTTACTTTGTAATTACTTAATAAATAAACTTATCGTTTAAAGTTGACCAAATTTTACCGTTAATAGATGAGATGTTAATTACTACGATAGATCCTTTAGAAAGTTTGTAATGCCTCCGTATGTAAGATGTAGCATCGTTACACAGATTTTGTTTCAGAATTTTACGTGTTAATACATTAACCTTATGCTACTCTGGAAACATGTTGTTGAACAGAATTTAGTAATAGTAGTTCTGCTAGAGAAACTGCCCTGGATATGTAAATTAGCTTTTAAAAAATAAAAAAGGTAATATTCAAATCTCGATATATGTATCATATAATTTTCGTGTGTTACTGAGGAACCAACTGTTATTATGTTGGCGCTACTCATTATAATTCTTTGAATCTTTAAATATTCGACTTTAACTACTTATGAGAGTGCAAACAAAATAAACGTAATTAGACTAGAGGTAACTCATATATTAAAAATGAAAAAGTGAACATTTTAGTGGGCAACGCAAGTAAACCACAGATTGAAATCTCTACGATTTCATACATGAATATGAAAATAAGTACCCAAAGTTGACAAAATTCAAGTCCATATACTTTTGAAAGTAAGAATATATCAACCACTGATTGATTTGAATTAGCACATATTTTCCGAATGAACATTTAATTATAATAATAAGAACACACTCAAAAGTTAACAATCGGAATTATATCTTAAACTGTAACAACATTTATATAGAATTAACTGACTTATGATATTATAAAATACCTTCCAGAATGCTGTTACAACAGTTGTAAATAGAAAAATTATTGTGCCAACCTAGAAAACATTAATGTTTATCCTCAAATAAGATAGAGATAAACAAAAAATGGTAGTACTATTAATTGTGGTGTTTTTTAGTTCGTTTCAAAAGTTTTGTGGAGTTTCGTTTCAAACCTCCTACTGTTTCTATTGGCTTCTGGTTACAGTGCCACCTAATTTACACATTTTGCAATGAACCAAATAAAATTCCGACAATAAATTCAATGCTCCGAACCCGTGCAGGACCTTGATCTTGGTTATACATTTACTAAACATTCGCTAAAGACCTACATACGTTCGTTGTTACACAAACAATACACTGTCTCTTTGGTTTGTGGTATTTTATTTTGAAATAGGGAGTGACCGTCGTCAATTAACTTAGTCAAATATGGGGCACAATGGAGAAAGTTGTACCAACCATAGAATTTGCGTATATTAACATTGTATGAAGCTCATTTTAGAAATCAATTGTAATTATGGTAAATTTATATTTTAATTTACACAGGTAATACAATATTTATTTTATAATCTTGGGAACAGTAGTTTTGGCTGAATAATTTATTTATTACGCAAAACAATATTCTTTTAGCCTCTTTTTAGAAGATCGCGGAAATTTCTCGTTGAATTATTCAATACGCGTTATGTAAATATTAATTAGTTTCTAGAATAGCAACAAGTATGTGGAAAAATGAAAGGTTCCAGCATATTCACTTATACTTTCTGATATAAATATCGATTTCTCATATTATCATAAACCTGTATGGTAGTAATATATCGGCAGAAAATGAAAGCTGAATATGTAATGTCAACAGAAAAAATGCATACAAAATGTACGCGGGGCGATTTTTGTTCATATAAACTCTTTAAATGATAAATGTTGTCTGATAATTGTTAATTTTAATAAATTTTAAGCTTACTACTATGACTCTCACTTCAAATTGCTTCCAATTGTTTTCTCCTAGACCTAAAAAAATTGATGATTTTACCATAACTTAATTTTAATATGCTTTACTATAGTTATAGCACCCTCTAACAATCTTAGATTAATCTCAAATTAATGTTATTACTACTAATCTTAGAGTATAATAAAAAATATACATTAAAAGAAATTTCTCATCATTTTTTATTATTCTGGTAGTCGGAATAAAATATTGCATAAACATTAAATAGCAAACACATGCTATCTAAATCATTTTTAATTAAAATACAAGCTTATTTAAATACAAATGAAAAAAGCTTTGAGAAGTGAACGGATAAGAAATTATCCACAACTTCAATTAACAACCGTAAACCAAACTTACATGTTCAACTATTCACCAAATATGCAGTTCATATTCACATGGAATTCACTAAAAAATTGAACACTGAAAAATTCAAAACATAGAGTGCATGAAAATTTGCTATTAATGTAAGTAGAATTTCATAATAATCATAGTAGTTATGTTATTGATCGCCTTTATAGTGTGTACGAGTTGCGCCCAAGAGTTTACCTATTATTTATATCATTAAATATCAATATATATGATTAGAACCACCTATTGGCAGACTTGTTCTAATTAATCAGAGCAATAAGAAAGTACACGTAACAGGCGACAGACTAAGGGTTATGTTTGGATTGGGGTTATAAATAAATGGTAATGGCACATACATACATACATACATACGTAAAATAAAATATTACCATAATTAAATAATAGTAAAGGATTAATTTGATTAAAATATGGATTTTCCAAATTGCTATATTTTAGCTCTGAAAAATTCTGTTATATATGACATATTATTTATTTATTTATTTGAAATCTGTTTTTAGAGTTACTGCTTATCAGTGTCATTGTCCAGATAGGTTTTCATGAATTTAGATTAAATTAAGTAGACTTAATTTTAGTCGTTTTTAGAATATTCTTAAGGCTGAATAAAACACTTTTATTTTGAGAGCGCATTACCGCAATAATACTACGTATGAAAATGGATCATTGACTTATTTATTGCAATCATGCATGCAACAATTTCATGAAAATTATCCAGATGTCATACCGTACGGTATGTTTGCTGAACACAGAGGTGGAGTTATTGAATGTTTTGAAGCTAAACACTGCATTTGCAAGGAAAAATCTACTGGACGACTGACAATTTTACATTTTTTTTTTAAATTTAAGTGACTTGATGACGTTAGCAACGAATACAAGTAAGTTCTAAGATTCAACATTTTTCATTTTCATTATTTTCGTTTATTGTTCAGTGGTGTAAAGAAAACATTAACACATGCATCCGTATAGAGTAATCGTAACACAACAATTATTCCCTATTGATATTTCGCACACAATTCAATATTGTCAACGGTTTAATAAAAATCTTCGTAATTATGATAGTTTAGATCTGGCATTCATATATATATTAATAGTCAAAATTACAGGGCCTAAGCAACAAAAAACTCACATAATTTTGTTGAAACTGCTTTACAAAAAAATGTGCTTTGGGCAAGAATGTCTAGACCCATCATAGTTGGTCCAATATTTTTTCATGAAAATATCAATGCGGAAAGATATCGC
Source organism: Trypoxylus dichotomus (assembly GCA_023509865.1). Lineage (NCBI taxonomy): Eukaryota > Metazoa > Arthropoda > Insecta > Coleoptera > Scarabaeidae > Trypoxylus > Trypoxylus dichotomus. The sequence goes on from CM042078.1 coordinate 32,347,779, forward strand.
ACTTAAATTTTGTATTTATAAACCAGTTACATGATGATGAATCGGAAAGAGGCCATTTTCAACAAGACGGAACACCACCTCCACTCTAGCTTATGACATATTGCCATATATAAAACAATATTTTGGTGGAAATGAAAACATAGACTTCCACGGTCAGAGTCAGTAATAAGCGAATCATATCCGGAATTGAACCATGTCATGATGAGATATAAAAATGAAATAAGAGTAAGGGAAGAAAGGAAATAAAAAGAAATAAAAAAAGGAAAAATGAAAAAGGGGGTTCTTTCTTTTTCTTTTTTCTGTTTGCCTTCTCTCTTTCCTTCTCTTACTCTTTACTTCACTTTTTCTTTTTTTTACCCCCTTTTTAATTTTCTCCTTTTCTTTCTTTTTATTTCCTTTTTTCTCTTACTCTTCCTTTATTTTTTATATCTTATCATGAGATGGTCCAATTCCGGAAGTAGTTCACTTATTAATATTTTGGTTGTAGACTTAGTAGAGGACGGCGTAACCCCTTTAGATTTTTGGACATCGAAAAAATAAAATTGATCAAAATCGGCTTCACAATTTGGAAAAACTGAAAACAGCCACAGAATAAGAAATCCATAATATCGATCAACACCAATCACAGCAATTATTTGACAATATTAAGAAACGGGTTAATTTACGTTTCGAATATAATGGTTACTTCAAATATGTTTTACAATTAACAATGTGTAATTGTTGTATTGAAATAAAATTTACAATGCATTTTTGAGCTGCTTTACTTTCGTTATAAAAAATATTTATTCATCACTCTACATAAGGCACATAGAAGCGGCAGATGTTCAGCAGAACACATTGACTATTTTAAGATTAGTTAGGTAAGTGTTTCTTGATATGTGTTGTGTTAATTATAAATTGCAACTATTAAATTCTTAAAGAAATTACGTATTTTCCAGTTAGACACCTATGTTCAGGAACCTTACTGATAATTATCTGATAATGGTGAGTCAGATAACGGTAACATGCAAAGTGTATATATTTTATTTCTTGCATATCTTTAAGTATAGTCTGTATGTAGACGTATTACACTGATTAAAGTCGATTAGCATTAATTAATGATTACACAAATTGCGTATTTAGGTATTTCTATGCATATTTTTAGAAAAGATATTTCTTTCTTCTTAAAATCCGGTCTTTAGTAACACGCGAACTTAGTCTAAGACGTAACTTGCACTACGTTGTATTTTTTGGAATTTTGGAAATTCATTCATCTTATTAACAGCCAATTAGGCTGGGTTAACCTATTACATGCGTAATCCCAACCATTCTACGTGAGTTTACGCTGCGCGATCTCTCGAGACAGACATCTTTGAAGTTATTAATAAATTCTAATTAAACTATAAACACACCCAGGTACAGACTTTACAGGTCTCTCTAATTTCACTTGTACTAGGATTCCTTGTATGCTCGAATGCGGAAACTATAATCCTAACATTTTATTCATATATCAAGGATCATGGAAACTACATACAGACGCATCATGTATGTTTGTTGCATTTGAGGCGGCGAATATCCACTTTACTGGCGATCCGCGGTTTTCCGAAGAGGCATTTACGGAAAGAACTACAGTTCTATTTTCGAACGGTGTTTATTGGGAAACCTATTTAAACAGCTGTTCAGGAATGGCAAAAGTGCAGTGGAACGAACGCATTAATTCATTGTTTGTTTAGGTTATAACGCGAGGCGATAAACACGCGGACACGGATAAGTTTAGGAGAGACGGTTTTGATCGCCTACTACAACTTGTCGAACAAATTCAACGCGAAATGATTCCGATGTATCTAGGAAGCTGTCAAATGGATTGCAGCATCGTAGAGATAGCGCAGATGAGACTGTTATGTAAACATTATAATATATACGCGCACCTATTACATTACCAAGAAAATGTAGCAAAAGACGATTTGCAATGATATAATAGCAATAAATAAAGTTTTATTGGAATTGAAGAATTGTTACTATAAATATTCTATTTCTTGAGCTTTAATTAACAGTGATTTGTGATTTAATTGAGTGTTAAGATAACATCTTGGGCAAAAATATTCCTTTAAAATCTGAAGCAATGCTTAATGTTTATAATAAACTACTTTTAAGATTACCTTGCTTTTCTTAAAGCAAGATTATTAATTTTCCATACCCTATTAATCGAGTCTATTCCGTTAAACAATAGATATCATCACCAGTGTTATTATCTTCATATCAATAACAGTTATCGTAATTCAGATGAAGCAGCAATTTGATGATCGGGTATTCCATATATTTTAAGATCTTATAAGACTTTTCTATATATAGCAACTAATAATAACCAACATAGATTTCTGCTGTGAAAATTAGTTTAACTACTTAGAAAACTATAGTATAATCCTAACAATTTAACTCTAAACGCTATTTTGGTGCAGTACAGAAAAAAAGGCACTATATGAATGTAACAAAAGGAGAAGTGATACTGGGATTTTTACGTCTCTATTTTGTTATAACATGTATTTAGGACATTTAGCCATAGATTTCTATCTTCTCTACTTTCTTTACTGTGGTACAGCGCGCTTTCAGCTGTACTTGGTAACAATTGAATGAATCATTTTTCATACGTCTTCTGCATCCATTTCATTAAGTCCATCGACTGCGTATTTTACAGAGAAAAAAAGGAAGAAATAAAAAAGAAAAAACGTAAGAATTATACCTTTTGGTCAATATTAGCAGTCTATGGAAGCACTTACTCCTAAAAATAATTTTAAATGCGCAAATAATAGTTTACCTCAATTTATTATTGGAGATTTATAAAAATAGAGTAGTGCACCCAAATTGCTACCCTGCGGTACTCAACAAGTAGGTGAGAAATGACTCGAGCGATGGCCTTTGTAGCTAATAAATTATGATACAATATAGATAGATACAGAGGTAAGATTTAAGAAGTGATTACAATAACGGAGAGAATCCAACTGCGTGAAGTTCCTGCTGGTCATCATCCAACCACTCCAAGAACTGCATAATAACAGCAAGATTAGACACTGCAGATCGTTTGGTCACAAAAATATGCTGATGTTTGGATAAGAGAGGTCGGAATAAGAGGCAAATTTTGTTATACAAATAGATCTTGAAGATTTTAGCAAAGTAGTTAATGATTGAAATAGGTCGATAGTTATCTACCAAAGAAATATCACCTCTTTTTCTGAACAGGAGTGACTCGCATGATTTGCCATACATAGGGGAAGAAGCCAGTGAACAAAGATAATTTAGAAAGGATACTTAGCGACTAACCTAAAATAAAATAACAATCCCTCACTATGAAACCAAGTAAATTATTATCGCCCATAGTATAAGAATCCTTAATTCTTTTCAAAGCATGCAGAACACCGGACTGTGCATTTGATATTAATGAAAGAATTAATGCACTGTAACGGTCTTGCCGATGCAATTTATGAAAAACTATATACGGAGTTGAAGAAACTTTGGAAATAAATTGAAGGAATATTGATAAAAGAAAAATATAAAAAAGTTTTAAAGCAATATCTGATTCCAATTAACGAACAGCTCATTTTACATCACGGTAATAACCATAAACATGCCTTGAAGCTCTGCAAAAATGTTCTACAATAGAATCAAGAAGAAGGAGTCATCAAAAATATGCTCATTGCGATAGCTAAATCATATTTTTCGTGACATCAGTTCTAAAATTGTGGCAAGAATTAGATAGAAGAGTATGCCAGCGGAATCTAAGTTTAGTAAAGCGTTTATAGAAGTACGTCTATTATGAGAAAGGTTAAAATTAACGCAAATCATTATATTCAATAAGATATTCAAAAAATGCCAAAATTCTGTATATATGTATTTCTTTTATAATAAAACTTCCGTTTTAGAGTTATAATTTCTAGGTAGACATGTTTCTCTTTTTAGAATAAAAATATGCTGTTTTCTTTATGTTGATTTATCCTGGTGATCTTAAACTTATGAGCAGTAGTGTATTCAGTGTGATAGGTAAGCCTTCTGCAAAAAGATTGCGATCCTCTCGCTTACGTCTATTTACTACCAACATATATGAAGTAAATTCAAACACGTATAGACTGAAAATATTGAAGACTAAACAATAAAAACCTATGCGTATATGCCTTAGTTGATTTTCACCGAAAATAACTACAAAATATATCCTGTAGTAAGCACACACCTTACTCTTAACGATTTATGGGCTGTAAAAAGGGGCCGTAAACAAGCAAAGCTGTTTCAGAAACAACAATGCAAATAGTTAATACATCATTATGGACAGGGACTACGCCACCAAAGCAGAGAAGTGGGTGGCCACAAGAATTCCAAGAAATCTACTTGTGTTACTGCTTCAGATACTTTTCTATTGTGGGTTTATAATATGTATATATATATATATATATATACAGTAAACGCTGGCTCATGTAAATACCCGGTAGTGGAAACGTCGTGGTCATGTAAACAGATAATTGTTACTATAGGATCAAATGGAGCACCCTTTAAGTAAACAAACTTGCATCACGTACAATTCGATAATGTAAACAGTTTCGGATACCGGTTATTTCCCGATTTACGTGCGTAATTGAATCAATCAAAAGAATGTTTATGTAAACGTTTTCAGCGCCGGCACCGGTTGTTCCCCGATTTATGTATGGGATTCCTGTAAGCGTTGGCTCCCTTACCTTTCATGAAATAAAGTAGTGTGCAGCTAAAATCACGCCAGAACAGACATTGCATTCACGTCCAATAAAAGAACATTTTTAAAATTAAGTGACAAAGTGAAAATCATCGACGAGATTAAAAAAGGTGCGGGCGTGACTCAATTGGTAAAAAAATATGGAGTATCTAAAGCCACAATCTGTAAAATTAAGCGACTCAAGTCACAAATTTTACAACGTGTGTCAGATACATACAGAGGTCCGCGAAATCACAGAATTTTAAAAAATGCACAAGTACCTAGAATGCAAAATCTTCTATATAAATGGTTTTTAAAACAAAGGGATAATCATGTTCCAATTAGGGGTGAATTAATTAAAGAGAGAGCAAAATTATTGAATGAAAACCTAAAAGAGACCGAAAATTTTGTAGCCGATGATGGCTGGCTAAAAAGATTTAAAAGGAGGTATGGAACTCGACTGCTTCGATATCTGGTGAAAAATTATCGGCACCGTCGCAACTACTGCAACCGTTTAACGAAAAGTTAATGAACAAAATCAAAGAGCTACATTTAAATGAGGAGCAAATATACAATGTAGATGAAACCAGTCTTTATTGGAAATTATTACCTACGAAAATCTATGTTGCATTACACTCCGGGTAGAAAGGCGGAAAGGCAACTAAACTTTTCTAGTGTGCACTAATGGTAGTGGTACACACAAAATAAGGCCACTAGTAATAGGAAAGGCAAAAAATCCACGTTCATTTAGTTAATTAAGGTTAATTAACACTAATTAACTTTAATCAGTGTAATACATCTAGATATAGACTTAAAATATAATAAATAAATAAAATAAAATATATGCACTTTGCATATAATCCGGTCTCTAATTATAACTGTTCAAAATCCGTTTGGATGACCAAAGGTATATTTCTGGAATGGTTCCACAAGCACTCTCACTCTCAGGTATAGCAATAAAACTGCAGTAATAAGTAATGTAATTTAATGATACATATTCAATTTGTAGGTGAAAGATTTCTTAAGACAGCAAAATCTTCTAATAAAGGCAGTGTTAATCTTGGATAACGCACCAAGTCATCCTCCAGAGAAACAATTAAGAAGCAACGATGGCTCAATTGTTGTTATGTTTATGCCGTCCAACGTAACTGCACTTATTCAACCAATGGATCAAAATGTATATGTATAATAAAATTGTATTATCGAAAATTTCTACTTTCGTCTGCGTTATGAAAAAATCCTAAAAATATATCTGAATCCTTAAAGCAAGTAACTTTACGTGAAGCAATTTTAAATTTAGATATGGTGTGGAATGCAGCAAACAATCACAAAGGGTTGGAAAAATTTGCTTTACTCCAGTGATGATTATGACGATGAAGACAATGTACCGCTAACCATCATTAGAAAACAGTTAATATCTGATGCCGAAGTTATTGACAGTGCATCACCGGACGTTCTCAAATTATTAAAAGCAATAAATCCTGATATTGTTTGCACGACTATCGATGTTAGTTTATGGAATGATGATAAAGAGATGGGTGATGCACATGAAGAGGAAAAGGGGGTGAGTAAAGACGACGACCCTCCGATTGAAATAAAAGATACAGTGAGTGACGAGCAAGCTGTAGGAATTTTTAATCAAGCGTTATATTGGACTGAAGAAAGAGGCATATTATATTCCGATATCTTAGTGCTCCGTAAACTACGGGCAATGGCATTATAAAATACCAACCGTAAATTTACGCAAACAAAAATAGGACATTATTTTTCCAAATAATGTAAAATTTATTTTTTAGTGTTTAATATTATATGTAATATGTTATTCATTGTTCATAATTTATTTTTTAATAAACACATATTTTCTTTTATGCAATTTCTTTATAAAATAAGGCTCGCTAATGTAAACTTCCAGTAATGTGAACTGTGCTTGACTGATATCGTTCACATAATCGAGTGTCATATATATATATACAATAAAGCAGATGCATTTAAAACATAAGCACATACCTCTCCTTTTAATACACTTTGATTTTCCTAGCAATTGGAAAGGGGAGTTTTTCGCAGACGTGGCTTTAGAAACGTCCTGGCCCATTTCGAGTAACTCGTATCACTTAGTGAAGATCTGTTCTAAATCTTTCCCTATGACTTCAATTTTATATCTCAAACGCCCGGTGCTTTAAGTTCCATATGTCTTAACTATATCACGACGCTCTATCAGTAACTATACGCACGTAATTAATTTAAAAGATGCGTTCAACCGCGAACAGTTTTAAAGGTCGTTTACGGTAGCCAGAAAACAACCCTAAGAATTTCCACATCGAAAATAAAGGATAACTGCGCAATTTATTTGAACTAGTTTTATATATAGAACATGTACGCCATAACTTAAGAACCAAACATGTGTGCACAGACGAACAAATCCCGGCTGTTGGGCGTGAACAAAAAGCATGCAAAAAAGTACGACAAAAATCTTGGGATAAGACAGGTGCGTTACTTAGCAAGAGTTTTAGCACACGTACAGGATGGTCCAATTTACTTGCTATCGCAGGAAAGCTCGCTAAATATAATAGAAAATTATCTATCGTGTTTTGTTTGCTTTTTCAAACTTTGTAAGTCGATATTTTGTTTTATATTCAAGTTGGTGAAAAGTTGTTTACATCCCTTGAATATAATTGTATTGGCAGGTTTTTACAGTTTATAGATTTTCAAGTTATTATTTTTCTCTTTTCAATGATTATGTACACTACATACAGTAACTCACAGTAAAAATAATGCAGTGGTATACAATTTGGTACGAAGCTGAAAATGTTAGGAAAAGTAAATTGAATATATCTACTTTTTTGAAATACATCACAAAAATAAAACAAAACCAAATCAAACAAGTATTACGAATTCTAACCAGATAACATTACAACGGTTACATATTAACATCACAGTGAGAATGATGCAGCTCAGTACATAATTTTTATTCGAATAGGGAAAGTCCATAGATGCACGTATACTTTACCTCTTTACCTTTAGAACTCTGAAGTGCGATTTTATCACAAGCAGCTTCTAATTTAGAGTAGTTCAACATGGGTTGACAGACAACGTTGGAAGAGCGAGAATTAGTAATTTTTCATCATAAGAAAAATAAAGGTCAATGGGAAATTGCAAAAATATTAAATATAAGTGTATCCGCGATACAGCATATCATTGAACAATTTAATCGCAAAAACAGAATGAAGAACAAATGCAAAATAAGTCCAAAAAGAAATATTTAACGAACATGACGAGCAGTGGATTATTAGACAATCTAGAAATAATAATAAGTTAACCCTGAGGTATGCCGATTTGCACGGACTAATAGCCAGGAAAAAGAACCGCTTATAGGCCAGAAGGATAAAAGAAGTTGCTTACAGTTTGCATTACAGGATCAAAATACAGGTTTCGACTTCTAGAAAACTGTTTTATTCTCCTATGAGATAAATTTAATCTGTTCGGCTCAGATGGGAAGGATAATGTGTGGAGGCAAAAGAATGAAGAATTTAAAATCAACTGTGAAACATGGAGAGGGACATGTAATGGTCTATGGCTGTGTTTCTGCTGTTGGTGTTGGCAGCCTTCATTTTATTGAAGGTACTATGGATAGGTTTATGTACTTAAACATCCTTAAACAGAATTTAGTGTCTAGTGCCAGGAAAGTTAACACAGAAGATGATTTTCGATTTTATCAGGACAACAAACCGAAATATTCTTCATGTGTGGTGCTGGAATGGTTGTTAAATAACTGTCGCAGTACGGAGAAAACTTCAGCTCAGTCAGCTGAAATAAACGTGATCGAAAATTTGTGGTTTATTCTTGAAACAAAAGCACATAGTCATCGAATATCGAATAGGAATGACCTAAAAAATGCTTTGTCACATGAATGCAACCGTATTTCACCAGATTATACGCGTAAGTTACTAGAATCTGTTCCAAAATGATTACAATTGATTATAAAATCTAAAGGAAACCAAACTAAATATTAATTGCTTGTTTTTTAAATTTCAAAAATAATTAATTTATTATTATTGTAGGCGTATCATTTTCACTGTGATGTTGAATATGTAACCCGCTGTATCTGTTACTTGATTAGAATTTGTAATATCTGTTCGAATTAGTTTTGTTCTATTTTTGTAATGTATTTCAAGAACAGTAGCTTTAATATATTTAATTTATTTTTCCCAAATAATTATTTTATCAAACATTTTTAGCATCTTACCAAATTATATACCACTGCATCATTTTCACTGCGAGTCACTGTATATATGGGGACGATTATAAAATACAAAGTATAGAAACACTAATATTTTAACATCTTGTCTTATACATCTCAATTGTATTTTGATAGATTTATAGCAAAGTTTACACAACCAATACCATATTATCGTACACTCTAAAACTAATTTGCACCTGCCTTGTTTTATATTTTATGATAGTCGGAACTGAATTAATCCCTACTGTAATCAGACTCAAATAAATTTTAGGAAAGAATTGTTTATAATGTAAGACAAAATTGTTTCAACAGATAAATTATAAAAGTACCCGAAAATGTGGCCAAGTATTTTGAATAAAGCACCAGTTTAAAGTTTGTTATCGTGCATGTAAGACCGTAGTTGAAAATGTCAATTGAAAAACATTCAGCCATTATAAATTACATGGTGAAGGCCATTCAATAGCACAAATCTCTAAAAAGGTAAAGGTATTAGTACCTATAACTTTTAAGAGAATGCAGAAAACAGGTTCACCTTACAACAGAAAATGGTCAGGGTGAAAGTGAACGATGACAGCCAATGAGGATCAGTTTACTAGAGTATCTTCAAAGCGAAATAGGTTTCTCGCAGCCCAAGAGATTACTCAAAAACTCAATATTTCAAGAAGAACGCCAATATCTTAGCCAACAGTTAGACGGAGACTTCTTGCAGCAGAGTTAAGGGGAAGACAAGTTTTGAAAATGCCATTGCTGGAAAAACAAAATAAGAAAAAGAGACTCGAATGGGTCATTCAGCACAAAGACTGGATCTTTGAGTAATGGCATAGAGGATTATGGACAGATGAATCCAATTTCCAAACCTTTGGTTCAAAATGTCGATCATTTGTGAAACGGCAGACTGGAAAAAGAGTGAATAGCCAATGTACTGTGAAACATGGTGGAAGTAATGTGATGGTTTGGGATTATTTTAGTTGTACAATTGTAGGCGATTCGATAAAAAGAGGGTTTTATCTCACAATTTTACAGGAAAATGCTGTGCGAAGTGGGGAAAACTATGTGGCCAAAACTTTATCTTCCAAGATATCCATCAGTGCACGCTTTTTAATCTGCAACCCTTTATTTCTACTCATATTGTGCAAATAAGCTCAGCATAGCTGCGAGGATAATGATTAAAATATAACTGAGCTTCAACTATGTACTACTAACGACCGCACAGTCGTAGGGATTCTTAGCGTTACTCTGTTTTACTCTTAATAACTTAAAGCAAAAATTAATTTCTTCATTGTAATTGATTCTCTTCCATGGCAGCTTCCTTACCAACCTTTTACAAATATAAGTTGCACAACACTGACAGGCAATTTAAAAGAATTGGGCCTACTAATATCACTTATAAAACCAACGAGTGCTTGTCCGTAACGCAACACGAACAAATAGAGCTTTCACTTTGCGCAATTTATGCTTTGTTACGCAATAAAAATACCCAAGCCGTCTAACGATTCTTGTCTGTGCAACATGTTAACGATAAATACTCATTCTTTCAATAAGGTAAATACCCGCTCTGGTAGACACAACGCAACGTTAGAAACAAAACGAAATTCCGGTTGTAAACCTAGTAGGACAGGCAAATGGTTGCACTTCTGATGTTTTATATACCGAAACGGAATACCTCGGCGAGTATTGTGTCTTTACATAATGCGAGATAACTGAACAATGTCAAGTGTACAATAAACATTACACTGCTGCAGTACTTATTGTGTAAGCGCTATACGTAGCCAGTGATATCTTGAAACACATCGAAATCTTGCGGTAAAATGTTGTTTTACTTTAAATAGAAGCGAAATCGTGTACTAAAATAAACTCGGTAAACAGTGGTTCTGCTGGAAATATTAGATTTTAAAAGATAAATCTACAATGTGATTTAAGAGGACGTTTGAGAAGCAGCACGATTTTTATGTCTGCTGTAAAGCATTGTGTGGACAGTTATAGATTTATATTTTATATTACCAAACCAATAATGTCTTGTACTGGATTTCTGTCGCTGCAATAGTTACACTTTTCCCTTTTAGAAGCTATTAATAATACTTCAATATCATTAATATAATAAAGCTAAACGTTCTAACTGTTATTCTAGTAGTACACTGTATAATAAAGACTTTATATTCTACTATTCTGGTATCTTAACGAAAATTACGTGGTTCGTTCTAGTAAAAAAAAGGTTATTATAAACCACTAGAAAATACTGAAATTACATAGAAATTATATAATATAAAATTGTACAATAACCAAACTTGTACAGTTTTTTTGCAAAAAAAAAGATAACTACTCATACTACTTATCTACCACCATGAAATTATCTGCAATGAGTTTGTGGTTACAATGGAAGAAATCAAAGAGGATATTATTTAATGAACTTGGTTTTCTGTAAATATTCATATTAAACGACTCGATGGTCCATAGGTAACAGGACCTGCAGTTGAATTTGCAACTCAGGTATCGCACGTTCGAAACCAACGTTCGTCAAGTACAGTGGTGGTACCCTTTTTGGGGGATCCCACATACTTTCTCGTCACCATTTTAATTAACGGCGCTTCACCCTTTACGACAGGAGGAGGAGGGGGGGATAGTAGTAAGGCCATGATCGCTGAACGATAAAACAATGACGCTAGCTTTTGGCGGACTCAACTTGTGTGAGTTTGTAGTTTAAATGTCAGACAAATAAAATAACGTATGTGTCAAATTAATACGTTGCGTACACTTTTCGCCGGCGTCATCTATTAGTTAAACCGGAAGAAACTTATGCATACACCTGGTAAATGAACCCCATCAACCGGAATTAACCTATTACAGTGAATTTGCGAAAGTAAACTATGTACATGCAAATGCAGCTCTCTGTGTTGGATCGGAGTGCACGTACTATATTCTTTGTTATTGTTTTCTACGAGAAAACTGCACTTAAGTTTTCAATAACCGTGCACGCTCCGTATCGAAGTTTTGAACTCGTCGAACGTAGCACATCACAATATAATCAAGCATTCAGGTTTATGACTTCGCTAATAATAGAGCGTGCTGGAAACAGTAACTATTACGAGAGGTTAGTAAATTGTAGTTTAAATTGAAAGCCAATCTACGGGCACTCACCGTTAGAAGAACGATAATAATAGTCGCTGTTGCACGTGCAAAAACTATTAAACGTTAGTTAAACCCGCACCTTCTTTAGCGATGCGTATAACTGACTGATTGTTAAGACGTAGGGGTACGGGATATTGATTAAAGCGAACAGTTGTATGTGATAGGAGATTTACAGAAAGCTCTTTAACGGTCCGCAAAACATTTTAATTCCCACACATATTTCTTCGATGCTTATCAATTTGGTGAATTTTATGATGTAATGAAGCCATGTATGATTTGTTATCTAACTTATTTCTAATTCAATCAAGAAAATTTGGCAGCAAGCTATTCGAACCAGAGTTTATTATGAAAGATTTTATTAGCACGTAGCTTTATAACTAAGCTTCGTTTGATAAACATTTTACAATGTTGCAATTTTTTTTATATGTACTTTTCAATAGAATGTATGAATTGATGCAGATTGATGTAGAATAAATTATTAAAGAAATACTTGGCATAAAAAGTTGCTTTCTTTACTTTAGCAATTCCATTTAAAAAAGAATAGATTGTAGGTACTGCTGTATAACTAGTTGCCTACCATGTCACTAATACATTGATAATATACTTTTTAAAGGAACGGGTAGGTAAAATGTACGTTCTAATAAAAAAGAACCAGTTATAACAGTTCAAGCTGCTACTAATCAATGTTAGAGGAGAATTTTCAACAATGTGAGAAAAATATTCCAGGAAGAAAGCAAACTGAACAGCAACTGGATGAATATAGAGCTAAATTAACAGGTGTTGTACCATTAGTCACAGCACCTTGTAAACTAATAAAGCATATGACTAATTTGGATCTGGCAAAAGAAATAAAATGTGGAGTCTGTTAAACTGCAGAACACGTTGTCCACCTACCGTACTGCTATACAAGACTAGCGAGTGCGCGACTTTTAGAGACAGATTCGAAGTATATACGAAGCGAGAGAGAAATCATTCACAGAGTTCACAATATGCTAAAAAAAGCCGATGCCAATGAATTAGTAATAAACGAAGTTACAACAGATGTTAAAAGATCACAATGGAACACGTTCACAAGCCACCCCCAATGTAATCTAGCTTAATCTGATAGGATTAACCCTGAAATGGAACAGTGACAGATGTAATTTTTGAATTCTTGGGTTTTCGTACACGCGGATGCGCAATTTTATTTAAAGATACTAAGCCACAGCGGAGGTGATTCTATACCATTTACTAGTCGTATATCAGTAATAACCATTACTTCCAAAACAAAAAGTTCAAATTATTTGCACAGCCTATGTTGAAATATTACGATTTTGTTTTTTGAACGGATAAAATGGAAAGAAATAGAAAAATAACTTAATAAAATTTCCACACTTATTTTCATTGCGATTATTGTTAATGTTTGCGAAATTTTAATATCTCTAAGTTGTGATATAACTATAAGCTTCTTGTACACGTTCAGCCATATCTTTTTCTATACTTCTGTTATTAACGCCATAGGTTCCTCTTAGAATAAGTTTTATGGCTTTTCAATCGGATAATTGCGTAAGATTGTCTTTCTATCTTTTTTTCCAAAGCGTGCTCTTGTTATTCTACATTATTAACCTACGAAGCACGTTTGTAGAATTAATGAAAATGACTAGTTTTAAAGTGTAATTGAATGTGTCTACAATTTAATATTGTCACTTTCAAAGTATGTTTCTTTGGAATGCACATAGTGTCTCCAGCGAGTTTTCCATTTCTGGTAACAATTCTGGAAGTCTTGTTCCGTTAGGCTGTTTAGAACCTGCATCAGGACTCGTTGGATGTTGTTTATTGTACCGTAATGGGAACAAGTTGGAAAAAGAAGATAATCACATGGAGACACGTCTGGACTGTAGGTAGGGTGTGGGAGTACTGGAATGTTTTTCTCTGCCAAAAATTCTCATCTCGGCATAACAAAGCTGAGCAAATCCCGAATCAAGTCTATGCTTACCATCTCTTTTCACTATCATGGAATTGTCCACAAAGAATTCGTACCACAAGGCCAGACAGTAAATCAAACCGCGATGTCTTTAAACATTTGCGAAAAAGAGGCTTACAACATTGTCAACTCATGGATTTTGCATCATGATAATGTCCCTAACCACAGATCATTGTCGATTAGAGAATTTTTGATGGAGAAAAATTTTCCAGTATTTCCATACTCACCCTACAGTCCACACATGGTTCCATGTGATTATTTTCCCACGGAACAATAAACAAAATTCGAAGAGTCGCGACGCATGTTCTAAACATGCTAACGGAGTAAGACTCCCAGGATTGTCGCCAGGAATGGAAAGCTCGCTGGGGACGCTGTGTGTATTCCAAAGGATCATACTTTGAATGGGACAATATTAAATTGTAAATACGTTCAATTAAACACTTTGAAACTAATCATTCTCATTAATTCTCAGACATACCACATATTTATTGCCTTATAAAAACGACTGTTTGATCCTACATAAAAAAAGAGTGCAGCACTTATTAAGATGTTTATATAATTTGCATTAATCACCCTGAAAATTTGACCACTGATTTTTACACTACACCTAATTACCTCTTTTCATAATGTTTCATTTCTCCAATTTAGAATTTTTAGAATGCTAATATTCTACAAGTAGAGAGTATTAACCAAAGCTCCAGATTCTTCTTTCAGAATACTAAATTTAAGGAAACGGAATTTTGTAAAGTAATGTAGATACATATACCACCCAAAACATATTCAAATATCTTCAACATAAAAACAATTCTAGAAAATAATTTGCATATAATCATTTTTGTACAGTTCTTAAGTACTCGTCCAATTCCTAAATTCTGAAAAGTTCTTCAAAAGCACATATTTTTTCTAATTTTTGAAATGCAAATTTTTGAAATAAATGAAAGCTGTTGGTTTTTGTCTTAATTTCAACCACTTATAGTTGTATACCTGAAAATATAATTACCTATATGCCTACTATGCTTTCTTTAGGAGTCGTGATGTGTGCCGCTTTTAGAATAGCTCGCGTTATTTCGGTAAAATTTAAGAGCTTCTCCATTAAAAACGACCACTAAAAGTGTGGAGATCTTATTTTTACACCCATGAAATAAAGACGCGACTCGATGACATTAGGAACAAATAAAATTACGATGGTACAGCTCACAGTAACTACGCTTCGCTTGAACATGCACTTTATTTATATTACGCATCTTTTTTATCAAACTACGTAGACCTCTTCTAAAACAAATAGCCGTGTACGGGAGAACGCTAAACAAGTCTCAACATCCTGCTGTAAAAATCAAATTACCCGCGTTTATTTCTCCAAAGACAAGGACCTCGAACCTATCTCAACACATGCCCGTCTCTTGTAGGTGTCAAGGTTAAACAGACTTCATTTTATATTGTGGTAAAGGGACGAGAAGCGGGCCAGCACATGTTGTTGTATACATTACATATAATTATGTGTTTATGAACGGTAGTGTAACATTACTTCGACATGTGGATGGAAAATTAACAAAGGCAGAAAGCAAGACACATGACTGGATAAGATGTGGCTCAATGCTAGAGAACGGACGTTTGTACCATTCTACGTATGGTGAAATATGTTTTAGTAATAATATTCCACAAAACATAGGCAAACTGGAAGTCCGCAAGATTTATAACAAATTAATCGTATTAATTAATGATAACGCTAATACTGTTAATCATAATGTTCATCAATTCATGAATTGAAATGAATTTTAATGTTGAAGATACAAAGTAGAACGTCGTTCAACGCTATTCACAACAATAATTATAAAAACTTGGTCTAATTGGTATAATTATAGAACCTATTTTTCAATTTACAAAAATGGAATATTATTTTCTTCCTTCGCATCCCCCAACAGCTTTCGCCAACTACAGGAGGCATGGGCTGGTCATGAGTTATTAATTCATCAGTGCCTGTGGTGCATCTATTTGTTCCGAGTATTCGCTAATGGATTGAGGAAAGCCACGGAAAAACTCAACCCTAAGAGAAAGCCCGAGGATTCGAACGCCGTTTCATTATTTAAATACCGCGGTATTCTAAATACTTATCTAAGAGTATACTATACACTCACAGGGAAATAGAACTGGCCATGCTGAAATGTGTGAAATTCCTTCAATTAGAGTTTTTATTTTTCTTGTATTTTTTATCAATACGCTAAGTGCTTAATCTAGTCCAACATAGCCCCAATTTTATGTTTAAATAGTAAAATTATTATCTCACCAACATTAACATGTGCCTCTATATGTCAGACACTAACAGAAGTACACTTTACTTCTGATCATCTATCTATGATAAAATTCAAGTCGGATTACGGTTTTGGAATCAATGGGCACATCTTCCACCTGTACGTTTGCATGTGAGTAATATTATTGAGCCATGGAACCAGTCTTTCTTCACTGATTAACCGTATTTTTGTCTAAGATGACCAACTAATGATTGAAGTAGAAATAAGAAGGAATGTACGAGAAAAGAAGATGAACGGCATTCGAACTGTATCATTTCTGAGAAGGTACCTTTTTATGGAGCTTATCGCACCTTTGGTTCAAACAAGAAAGACATTTGTCCAAAGATCGAAAGGAAAACGAGTATTTGAATCTTGTATTACACCAACAATAAAACATGAAAGAGAATCAGTCATGATTTGGGATTGCTTTGGCGGTACCTCTGTAAACGATTTGGTCAAAATAGATGGCATCCTTAAAATGAAGATTACAGGAAGATACTAGAGAGGAATGTGATTTCATCTGGAACACAGTATTTCGAACAGCTAGAGTACAGAGAGAAAATTGTTGTTATGAAGTGTCCACCCCAAAAGTCCAGATCTGAATCCGATCAAGCATTTGTGGGAGGATATCGACTAACAGGTTTGAAAATCTGCTCCAAATTCGACAACAGTACTTTGGGCGCAAATACAGGATACGTTGAGGAAAATAGAACGGCTAACACTGGCAAAGTTTTAGCGGTTCTGTTACTAACAAAATGCCAATATTGTGTGTGGCAGTAAGAAAAGCGAAAGGTGGACACATTGATGAATCGCAAATTTAAGTTAATTTATCTTTGCTAGAAAATTTATAAACACATTGCTTTTGTAACTGTTTATACAGTTCTTTGTTTAAGTACAGAGTAAAGGTTTATTTTATAATTAGTTTTTGTCTTGTTTTTGTAATATTTTAAAGGTGGATAAACACTCATGGCCGGTAGTGTATATGCAATCGAGCTGTAGAACAACTTCAGTATCATATTACCTAAATATTTTGAAAGATTAGAAGGAATTAATAGCTTCGTGTTATGAATTGCGAAACAAATATACAACTTAAGTGCAAATCTTACACTGTATCTGCGAGACAAATCGTCTAATAAGTACGCAGCATCAATAGCGTGGATTGAGAATCGTTTAATTTCAATTGATCAGGTCATCCCTGCATGTTTGTGACTATAAACCGTTACGTACAAGATTAATAGATTATCATTAAAATTAATATATCGAGTACGTTAATGCTTGGTTTCCATAACAAAATAATTTAGCAATGTCATTGTCAAACAGCATACAAATTTTCGGTCCGGAAGAAAATTACTTTTAAGGTGCTTGAATTTATTTGATGTACGCAGAAAAATACTCGCAATGACTCCACCCACCAAGCAGTCGCTGAAAGCGGCTAAATTGATGTTAACCGCTATCGAAGAACTTCGAGACGAAGGGAAGCCGGCCACCGTAGACACGATCACGCAGTATATCGAAGATGAATTCTCGGTCTCTAATAGAGAGGTTGCCAGATACCTCGGCAAGGCGCTGGAACGGGGCGTACAGTTCGGCGCTATAAAGAAAATGAACGGGCGGTACTACCTGGGCAGCGTCATGGAAGGTATTCGGGAACATCGACGACGTCGTCGACGACGCAGCAGCGGTCGCCGACGAAGAAGGAGACGCAGAAGGAGCATGGATTGAAATGTTAGTGTGATTTATGAATATCTAGATGTCTGTCAAAATTTTGAATTGTGCTAATATACCCTTAACGACTTCTTATATTATTTCCTCTAATTTCTATCTATACAAAAAAAAAAACAATCGCGTTACTACATTCAAAGAATAATACCAAATTTGTGCTAATAATTTAGTCAATCCTCTCATGTCATTTACTATTCGAATATAAAACAAATACGACAAAATGAAAGATATATTTAGGTTACTATCAGAAATGGTAATAAAATTAATTAGGCACATATTAGACTAACTATTTTGAATGATAAAGAAACGTTTTTCACTCGGTGTGAATGCATATCAAAATATAGGAAAGGGGAAAGAAAACGGGATCTAAAATCTCTAAATCTAAAAAAAACCTTCTAAATCCCATATCTGGCCTCCATTTTCTATAGAATAGGTAATGGACTTAAGGACCACGTTCAATTGAGTTTTAAAACCCTTGAACCTTTAAAGAACTTTATACTAAATAATAGAGATCTATGTGGTAAAATGCACAGTTTACATGCTTAGCTGTGGGAATTGTGATGCGAAATACGTAGGTAGGACATTCAGATCTTTTGAAGTTAGGCTCAAAGAACACATACGTTATCTCCAACCTTCTACTACCGGTTTCTCTCATTTCGGATTATATTTATTACAGAGAAACTGCTCTTTCGATAAAACATCTAACTTTAAAGTTCTCCACTTCGGTAACAAGGGTTTACGTTTGAATAACTTGGAGAGCACGGATAAATTGTCTTAAGTACTGAGTTTCCTTTCTTCAATATTTTGAATGGTTTTATTAAATTTTGTATATTTACCCAGTATATCAACGTATTTGCATGTAAAGTCAAGATGAAAGCTATGTAAAAAATACTAATTTTTTTCATTTGGAAAATTATGTTTTCTCGAAAAATTTTAGTGCTGTTCTTAAATAAAAGATCTTTAAATTATACATGGCTTTTTGCTATCATACATGGATAGAATAAATTACAGGAAAACAAAGAAATAGTAATAAGAGAAAATACTAAAAAGTTGGAAATGTGAAGATGCAATTGATGACAGTTATGACATTGCATACCTACAGTGTTTGTTTACTACTTAATTATGATAATAAAAAAGCGTATTCGAGAGAGCAATGCCATTTTTCTGTAATTATTCTTTGAGCTGATCATTTCCACATCTGACAAAACCAAAACTAAAACTTCAAATTACGTTTGATATTTATTGAGAGGTTTGACAATTTAAATTACATTTGATATTTATTGACGTATCTTAACTATATATCGGTTTAGCAACTATTTTTTTTTCAACTATTTTGAAAACTTGATTTTCCATCGTACATTCACAGTTCTTATTTTGGTATTATTATTTGGCATTTAAGGCGCGAAAGAAAAAATACAGCATAGTTCGATGTTCTTATGCGTTCTTGATATAAGTCGCTAATATAACAGAAAACTTTATTCACATAAAGACCACCAAAAAATATTCAGATTATAATTTTGAAACGATTTATTTGATGTTTCAATGCTTTCTACACTTTACCATATTTTTAAAAGGAATTTATTGGAAAGAGGAAGTAGAAAAGTTGAATTAAACTGGCTACATAATACACAATCGTAGTTGCTGATGCATGTATTATACATATTAGAACGAAAATTTTAAGGCTCAAATATTGGTACAATTTATTGAAAAAAAATCATATTGCTTTAAGAAAGAGAAATTCCCCGTAGTGATAAAAAAAACTAAAAACAATCTCAAATCAAATAATGTAATATACATTTGTGCGCAAATAAAACCGGCCATCCTGAAATATGTTTTAAAGATTCCTCCAATTTTTTCCTTAATTTCGACTACCCACAGTTTGATTCGCTTGGTTTTTGCGGATCCTCTAATCTTATATATCTAATGGCTAACAATGGAAAAAGAATTTCTACATGGGCGAAGAAGTAAAAAACAATTTTACAAATATTTCCAATATATTTAACACAACGTAATATATGACATGTTTCGCTATCACTGCTTACTACGGTAGTAATAGAACATATCTAATGAAGCTACAGTGATAGCGAAACCTGTCATATATTACGTTGTGTTAAATATATTGGAAATATTTATAAAATTGTATTTTTCTTCGTCGTCTATGTAATATGGATTTTCAAACAACTATCGGTGAACTCGAGCAGAACAGGTGGTATGCAATAACCCCTGAGCTTAACAATATTCTTAATCTGCACAGAAACTTTGAAGGTTTGCATTTACCATCTACGGTTGATGAGAAAATTATCAAGTAAATCAATAATGAGTTCGTTTATAATTGCGCACTTTAAACTGAAGAAAAGGTACAGTAAGTACTTAGTTTCGTATAATTTTAAAATCTAATACTTTCACAAGGATGTAGTCCGTGCATTTTTCTCTTATTGTGTTTTCTATTATAACCCTAATCAAGGTTTACTATCAATAACTATGTAAGTGTACGTAAGTGTATAGAGGCGGCTATTTTTACTGGGATTTACACTGATTCATTTCAATCTCAGGAGCGTATCGGGTAAGACAAAGAATGCATTTTACTAACATCTATCTTTTATCTTTGAACTCCTCATCTACTTAGATTGAAAATAGAGAATATACATATATATTGCAATTGATTTTCTCGTTTTCTTTTGCATTTTCTTTCATTCGTTTCCATTTTTTTGCGTTTTCTATTGATATGTTTACATGTTTTGCACGTGATTTTGTAGATAGTAACTTTTGCGAAGTACGGCCACGCCTTCGATTTCACTCTAATTTTCCCTAAAAGCATACTTTTATCCTTGTTTAGTAATGGAATCGTATTGATTTTTGGGAAGAAATGGTCCCCTTTCAGGGACTGTTTAAGAGAACAAAATTTACTATCGCATAGGGAAATTATATTATTTCCATTCGCTAAATAAAGTGTAAAAATAAATTTAAGTAACGGACAAATTACTCCATGCATTGAGTCGGACGTCCAAAACATCATAGTTATCTTGAGATCCAGTTAGTAAGATGGGTCTGATATCTAACTACAATAATATCGAAGAGCAAAACAACCACGTGCAATGACCATACCAAGTCATCTTGTATATGTATTCAGTTGCCTTAGATACAAGGATAAAAGTATGCTTTTAGGGAAAATTAGAGTCAAATCGAAGGCGTGGCGGTACTTCGCAAAAGTTACTATCTACAAAATCACGTGCAAAACATGTAAACATATCAATAGAAAACGCAAAAAAATGGAAACGAATGGAAGAAAATGCAAAAGAAAACGAGAAAATCAATTGCAGTATATATGTATATTCTCTATTTTCAATCTAAGTAGATGAGGAGTTCAAAGATAAAAGATAGATGTTAGTAAAATGCATTCTTGGTCTTACCCGATACGCTCCTGAGATTGAAATGAATCAGTGTAAATCCCAGTAAAAATAGCCGCCTCTATACACTTACGTACATATGTATGTACACAAGTACATGTCTCGATCACAATAATTTCAACCTCTAAGTGAATATATAAATACTAGATGTTTCGTTAAGATAATGAACTAAATCCTTTGATAAAAATAGAAGTCAAACAAATAAGGTAGAAATTCATTCCTCAGAAGTTATAACCATCACACTGCAGCCCTAACTTTTTATTAAAATCTCATAGGAATTACATATGTATGTATATATATGCATACGCACAGCACATACATAGCCTAGATACACGCCTGCAAATTACTTACAGACTAGGCTCGCCGTCTTGCCGTTATCGTGGTTAAGATAATGACTTGAAATAATCCAAATGTAGCCGGTCTGCCACTAAGTTTAATTAACACTGGTAACGCAACGAATAATACTTGGGGTGAGCGTTTACAAATAGATGCCCCTAGCACATATGTACATTGTGCATACACATTTGTTTGTTTTATACATTATAATTGGAAGCTATAAAAGCGTTCATGTGTGGTGATAAAATATGTATTTTTATGGAAGGATTTGGTTAAAAAGACATGCTCTTTCAATGACATATGCTAATTCTATAGTTCTGCAAATCCATCATTTTCAGTTCAAAGGGTCTACTATAATTCTTTGTTCTATCGAAAAGTTAAAAGCCAATATACCAGGTTTATGCATAAGTTTAACCAAGAAATGACGCTAGTGAAAAGTACGCAACGTATTAGACACATACGTCATTTTGTTCGTCTGATATTTAAACCACAAACACATACAAGTTGAGTCCACCAAAAAAACGAGCATCTTTGCTTTATCGTTCATTTGCGGCACAAACTATCTTTTCTCATTTAATCAAAAGAAAAAGGCTGTTGAAAGTCATCGTTTGCTGGTAGAGATATGGTGAACACGCTTCATCGATTAGAATATGCGAGACATGGTTTCGACAATCTAAACATGGTGATATCAATGTGAAATTCAGTGAGCGCTTTGGTAGACCACAAAAATGGGAAGACGAGCAATTGCAGGAGTTATTGGTAGATGACCAAACTCAAACTCCACCGCATTCAGCAAAAGCATTACATGTGTCAATCAGCAGACGTTTACGGGCCGTGGGGAAGATCAATAAACTCGGTAAATGGGTACCACAGGATTTGAATGAACGTCAAATGGAAAATCGCAAAGTCACATGTGAAATGCAGCTTCAACGCTACGAAACGAAATTTTTTGTATAGAATTGTGACGGGTGACGAAAAATGGATTTATTTTGAAAGCCCGAAGTGGAAAAAAAATCGTAGCTTTCACCTGGCGAAGCCGGTCCGTCAACGCCAAGGCCAAATCGCTCCGGCAAGAAGACCATGCTCTGTGTCTGGTGGAACCAGAGCGGTATTGTGTATTATGAACTCTTGAAGTCCGGCGAAGCTGTTAATACACAACGCTATCGCCAACAAATGTTTAATTTAAACCACGCATTACTCGAAAGACCACCGGAATGGACCAGAAGACATGGCAAAGGGGTTTTGTTACACGACAATGCGCCATCTCACACAGCAAAACCAGTGAAAGACACCTCCCCCCATACTTCCCAGACTTGGCCCCATCTGCCTCTTCACATCAATAGGGCACGCACTCGCAGAGCAGTACTTGAGGAAGTTGGAAAATGGCCCTACGAATGGTTTGCCGCAAAAGGCAAGCAGTTTCTCTGGCATGGTATGCATAAATTGCCTGAAATATGGGGTAAAATACGTAGAAGCCGATGGCCAATATTTTGAATGAAAAGAATCAGTTTCCGTTGACAATTACGTATTTCTATTTAGTAAAAAATCGGAAGAAAGTTATGCATACACCTGGTACATGAACCTATTTAAGTCCATTACGAAAGTATAGTAGAATCTGGTACGGAAATAATAACTTGTATTGCCAACACAGAGGTAAACGAAGTTAACAAGAATTTGGTTGTTCTTAATAAAGAAAGTCCACAATTTCAGTTATAAATGAAGAAATTATCTTACTTTAACGATTAGTAAACAAAGGTGGAGTCTAACACAACAAAGTGCCCTCCTTGTCTTTCATGGTGATAAGCAAGGCGTTCTGAAAGTACCGCAGGGTATTCCTAATAAATTTTAGATTTATTTCATCACATTCAGTACGTTTACGGTGTCTCAGTTCATCCAAGTTATATATTTACACGTTCTTATAAATTTTACATTACTAAAACAAGTAACCATTTGGAAACAAATCGGCTGGTATTGGGGGACCAGAATCTTTGAAATGCGTGATTTAAAAAATTATTTATGACATTAGTAGAATGTGGCGGAGCCTCCTCTATTTGATACCAAGGTTTATTAACATTCAGATCTCAGGTGATGGAATGATGTGGTTTCGTAAGGTTTTCGTTAATAAAAAATTGACCAACAAGTCATATGGTATATTATTCTAACCCAGATATTGAGTTTTTGGCAGTATGATACCAATCGATATGGATTAATCGAAAAAAGTTCTGAGAGCTTCATCATTTAGTAAAGGTACTTCATTCAAAATTTCAACGTTTTCATTTAACAAATTGTTTTGCTTGCTGCACGATTCATCAAAATGCCTGGCAAGTGTAAAGTGACGCTCTACGTAACATGCGTTCTGTAAAGATTAGTGAATTGAATTTCAATTTGTCAAAAATATTGGGAATAGTGTTTGCACAGAGTTTAGTCCTTTCAAGATAATCGAGTGAAAACGCGTTCCATCTTAAACTATTATTCTCCTGGTATTACGTTATAGTTGCTACCTTTTCATCATGTTCATGATTTACATATATTATCTGCTTTTTAATAAAATGAATTTGGAGATTGATGTATGAAGAAAAACACAAAATAGATTAAAGAAATATTTTACATAAAAAATCATAGCAACTTTTTTTAAAAATAACAAATTATAAGTACTGGTATATACTTGGTTTTCTACTATGTTGCTGATCCATTGCCAATTGTCTTTTTAAAGTTACACGTAGGAAAAAAATATATAATAACAAAAAGAGTCCAGTATAGCTAAAACTAGGCTTGCAGAAACTTCTTCAATTAAGGCACATAATGATCTCAAAGTATACAGAACCATTACACCGCAGATTGAAGAGCAAAAATCAAATTGCCTATGTGTAAAAACACGCTAAAGATCTGAAGTTATTGAGACAGATACAAGAAATTGCCAGAAGATACGCGTGTTGAGTAAAGGAATAATGCAAAACATGTATGTATGTATATAAAATAAGTTCGCTACCTAGGTCTATTATTTGAACGGGAAAAAGAGAATTCTTACGGGTCTTTTTATTGCGGTTAATTTCAACAAGCTAGTTATTAGTGTATCCTACTGACCTGCGGCAAATATACATATAACGTTGCAATTATTGCCTCCCTGGACCCCGCTCAACTTGTACGCTGGAACCTACGTCCATACAATCTCCATCATACATATTTATTAAGCGCCTCGGAAAACCCAATATTTACATAATTATTAGATTTCAAAGGAAATAACTGATATATTTCTAAATTTGAATCTATCGGTGAAATCTTTATGCTTAGTAGAACTAGTATATTTGTAAATTATGAGTAAGGAAGACACTTCAGTTGTTACAGAGGTCATCACAAAATCCTAATTGGTCACTAATCGAACATTTGCATCCTATATTGCATGTTAAGACTACGGCACTAATATTCCAAAACCAAGATTACTCCTTTCTTGCATATTATTTCTAAATGCAGTTCAACTATATGCTTTATCAACACATTCAAACTTGCGCGTATACACACTCATTTCTTTTAAAATTTAATACTTGGATTTCCTCGGAGTATCTAATATATATAGTAAAGACCGTATATTTGAACTATAGACAATGTATTTATGAGCTAACCCTAAATTGTCATTTAAATTCATGTAAACTGGCACAGAAAAATAATAGCGAAAGATCAAAAGCTTCTAATGACGTCCAAATGTCAAATAGATTTAAAAATGTCAACTTATTGTTTGTATTATTTCAATAGGATTTATGCAATGCATCTTCTTCCTTATGAAAATAACTGCAATATTAACTGTAAGTTATAAAATTGTGTCGGTTTATCAACCTGGAAACTATTTCATGGTATAAAGTTAGGTTAATAGAGTAGATTCCATTGATAGCATGCTCCCCTTTTTAGACATTTTACAAGACATCCAATATACAATTTGAATAGAAACAACTTGTACTTCTTCGCAGCTATATCCAACGATGATTTTTCTACCATAGAAAACCTCCGCGGGATCTTAACGAAGCAAAACGAGATGTATTTCGCGGCGACGTGAGAGTCAATCAACCATTTCCCAGTCAAAAGCCTGCATAGTATTGTAGATGTTCCACACCAATATTGCTTCGGGCATCCGCCATCAATCTTCATGAGAAACGATGACGATTCCCTAGTGAATGGACTGACTTTAATCAAGTTTAACAGTACCTCTTCTATATAGTCTTGCTTTTTCTTCGGATAGGCGACAGGTAAATGTTTAGACAGATACCTACACACTGGCGGCAGAATTTGAATGAAAAAAGAAAATGGTAAACGGCTATTTCTATGTGGATTTATTCTTCCCGTTTTGATAGTTAAAGTAATTAAATAATAGATTGTACCGCTATGTCAATAATGTAATGGAGAAACCGCTAAGTAGACAGTTGTTACAAGAGATAATGGAAACAGTAAACGCCCTGAAAATTGAAAACCAGCGGGACATTCCATCGAATGTGCTATTAAAATTTTTGCATGCATTAACGATATGATTATAGCGTTGTGCACGATAGCGCGTCTGACGTAAATAGTCTTCTTTTTATAAATAAAGGTCATCGAAAATCTGCCGAATCTCCGCTTGATGAATTGGATATGAAACTGGAGCTCTCGAATTTCGCTTTAAAAAAGCAGATCGCTGACGTAAATAGCTGCTTACGTTCTAAATTTCTCGTGAAAACTAGAACGATAATTTCAAGGGATTATTGCATTCTTTCGTTGGTTTTTAAAAGTAACTGTGGTAGTATAGAAGCTTTCTCCCTAAATCGCTTTCTGTAAATTGCTTGTAGAATATTTTATCATTTTATTAGTTGAGTCGTGGTAGTAATTCATGGCATGGTATAGTATCATATTGACCTAGGCTGAATTTTGTTAATTGTTTCAGGCTCTTGGTATTTTTTCTTTACAATCAGTCAAAAACAGATAAATTCATTTCTTAAATTAATATGAAACTTCGGCGTTGACTTTTTAATGACATAATTTTCTTTATAATTTCCAAAGTTAAAATTTAACGAAATTTTTTTTTATGTTTCCGGTAAGATTCGAACCTGCATCTCCTCGTTTTTCAGAGAAGTACCTTACCAATGGGCCATGAATATCGTGAGAACCAATCACTTTGAATAGCTGGACGTGGTAATATTTGTAGATACATCGTACGTAATGCCTGAGCAGGCACAATATTAATGATGCCAATATTTTAATGATACATTATAATTTTCTAACGTTAAAATTTAATGAAGAGAAATTTTATGATTTTCGATAATATTCAAACTTAAAATTATGGATATATATTAGAGCTAGATTGTGTGATACATTCCTTTTATTCTAAAAAATGTACTACGGTATGTTTGAGAAAGATCTTTCAACAATTGTTTAAAATGTTCCACTAATAAATACACGACTACTAATGAAAGAATAGAATGCTTTATCGATTCATTCCTTGTATTTCGATCATCAATGACGTTATGAAAGTGATCTCAAACTAATCGAAATCCACCTGTACAAGAAAATCACTTATCACCAATATAGCTGATCCAAATAGCAGCGCAATATGTTTAAAACTGGTCGCTGGTAAGTCGTAAAAAAAATTAGCACTGTGCGTCGATTAGTTTGATTATGTGTTGCATGTTAAAATATGTGATATGCGTGCAAATCAATTTTACCTCAACGAAGCTTCTGAAATTATAATTATGTCTTAGCTTGTTACTGAAACTCTTAATACGAAATTTGTTTGGCATAAGCTATTTGAATAACATGACAAATGTCAATATGACAAAACGAACATTTTAACTTAATAAAATATGTCTATTTGCAACAATCAAGTAAAATTAGATTCAACCATGAATGATTTGTCTTGTTTAGTAGAAACCATTTTGAATAAATTCTAAATGACAATACAATCATAACAAGTTCCTGACATCTATGTATCTAAACGCATATTCTGTCAAATTGGCAACTAATGCAACTGAAAATAGTACAAGTTACGGCAAAAGTTTTTATTGGAACAGACTGGTAAAGGTAAAATTTATTTCAATACTTTATATTTCTAAAAAAAGATAGCTCTTATTTCGCAGACTATTTAAGATGGAGTATTTCGAGAAATAAAAGATGGTAAGTAAAATACATACATACAAGGTGACCCAAAAGTACTTTTCAAACTAAAAAATAATATAATAAAATAATGGCCAAGTTTAATCAATGAATGTTTATTTTTTATTAAAATACGGGGTTTGGGAATTTATTTCTTAAACATTATGTCTTCTAAATGTGTTTCGTTATTTTGCTGGCACACTTCTAAACCCGAGCCAAATTTATAATGTATGTATAAGTGTTGCAAGTAGCATAAAAGCACAATTATTGGATCTACATAGAAAACAGAATCTATCAAACATACACAAATAAGCTATGAAAACGTGATATTGAGAACTAACAAAACCCATCCCAACACCAAACTATGGAATCAAGAAACATAAATAACGGATAAATGAAAATAAATAAATAAAGAACACTATTTCAAAAATTCCTCAATGTTGTAATAATATTTTGGTGCTAATATTTTTCTAACACACCATTTATATTCGTTTAACGGTTTGCTAACCACTTGATGATCAAGTTTCGGAAAATAGTAGTTACCTGCACGACGTCTTGTACGATGCTGTATATCTTTGTGTGTTCTGTAAATTAATTTATTTCAGTGAAAATATGGGAAAGTTTCTAATAAATAGCATGGTAAGACCATTATCTTGCATCTGTCTACATGAATCCTTTGCTTTTAGTCCTAATATTCGTATAATTTAGTTTTGGGCATTAAAAACATCCGTAGCACTAGGTGCTGTACCCTACAATAGTATTTCGTAAATCAATTTAGATTGCACTTATGAATAATGCTTTTCAGGCTTAGATATGAAAAACCACAAAAAAATAAATATAGTTGTTACATTAATAATTCCAACAGGAGCATTCTTTAATTAATTAAATTAGGATTGTTAAAAGAGTGCATCTCGAAGCTTTCGTGACAAATTAAAATTTGTACAAACAGAATAACGAGTTGCTGAAATTTCTGTCTGCTAATTAGCTGAAAGAGAAACGGTAATGCTTTGTTAATTAAAGATAGTAAAGTCACAAGGACGCCGTAACAAATCTGAAATGCTAGAACAGCGTGCAACTTGTAAGTAATAAAATTAAGTATCTGATGCGAAGCTTAACATTTATATTTTTCCGTAAATCAATGTTAATAACACTTAAGAACCGTCAAAAGTTATGTAATCTTTACTAAAATTATGATAACTAATAGATACTCCCCTTAATTTACGACTTTATGCTACGAAATTATATAAACTTATACTTTATATGACACGGCGATCTTTCTTTTTATAAAAAATATTGCAAACCCACTCTCTTCAAAGCCTGTATATAAGTATCATGTGGTGAGTATTAAATGTACACTTTCGGAACTTATTAAAATAACCAAGCAAAGAATATTATGCAAACACTTACACGTCCTAAACTGCGCATGCCGTCGCTTCTCAATGTCAATTAAGTTAATAAGACCTTTTAAGTGACATACTTATTTCCATTCAACTCGCAAGGCGACCGAACATGCCGATAAACAGGTATAATGTATGTGTAGGGTACAAGCACAAAACGGAATGGATTTATTGGTAGTAGAACAGGAACCAAATAGAGAAAACCAGCTTATACATTCACCTACGCCAATATATATTTTCTGAACGTAACAAATGTTAGGTTAATTAAGAGAGCGAAGAAGTTAATATGGACATGGCATATGGTGTTAACTGCTAGAAACGGATCATTATGTCGACTTCTAATCAAGTACACATCGTAATTTTAATTAAGTACGTGAATGTCATTAAATCGCCACGTCTATTTTTGCTCAAACATGATTTATACGGATACGATTATCGGATATTTATCGTACGTTACCAGCGAAGTTGAATTCTATTAATAAGAGAAGGTTTCCAGATGTTTCCCCCCGATTTTGATAGAGTTTAATGTTTTAATGGCATGATACTAAATTTATACAAAAGATGACATTGTGAATGTACACTATCGCTCATAAGATTAAGACCAGTTATCGAAAAACAGCAAAATGTTTCAAAATAATAGCAATATAACTACTTCAACATATAATCGGTGATCGAGTACGACTAGTTGCAAATATATTTACGATAGATGTTTATTAAGATTATCATCGTCGAACGCAATAAAGCTTATTAAATTAAAGTATTGTAAAATTTTCTCCCTTGGCCAAACTTCTATGGACGGTAGTGTACATACGTTAATTTCTTATATTTTATTTGTGTGATGGTAGAAGGGTGTCATAACCAGTAGAGTTATAAATGAGTTTCTTTACAATGTTTTTGGGGTAAATACAAGTATTTTTTTTAAATACTTGTTAATTATCATCATTATTAAAATAGCATCATATTAATTACTATTATTTAAATGTACATATTATATAGTTGATAACCGAATACATCACTGTATTTGCAAACGTTTAATGCGTTTAACGCACGAGTCGTCAGCGGTCAGTGTATGCGGATTGCCCTTTTTTTCTTTCTCAATGCAAAACAACGTCCGCACTAATACGGCCTATATGGCTCGAGGCAACGGTTTACCTTATACGATCCGGACAGCTATTCCTACAATATAATCCGCTATCCGGTGCACAACAACCCGATTCCGATCAGTGAGCGAGACAACTTTGAAATTGACCTGACCTTCATTGCGGACGATCAATTCAGAGTGGGTTACATAAGACGGTCTACATACGACTATCTACCGCAGCAGCTACCTGTACCTAATCCGACAAGAAAACAGTATGGTGTATGGTGCATGTATCGGAAACTTCAAAATTCGCGGTGTCTGCGGGAAAAGTATGATATCTCGTTTTTTTCTAATATTTCAAGTTTGTGATCTACATTCATCTAATTTAGGCACCAACACGTTTTTAAATATTTCAGGAGTAGTACTAACAACTGTTGAAATAACAGATCTTTGCATTTACTCCGGATCTTCAAAATCTATCTAATGGTGTTAATTAAATATGAGGAAGTTCCGATGCATTTTCTCAGAAACTGTTCCGCTAAATATTCTTGAAAAACTCTTGTCTTTCAATCTTTGCATACTGGAACATAGAGAGCGCCACTTATCAAATGTGTGTACTAAAAATTAATCTTCATTTTTAGTTATTCAAAGTTTCAGTGCGGTACGTGTAGTGTTGTAGCTACAACGAAGTGTCAAAGTTTACAAATTAGTTGAAAAATGGAATTAAGTCTTTAAAAACTATCTACTATATTATTCCAGCTCTATATGCATTATGTGCAAGGGCACCAAGTTGTTAAAGCCAACAGCTTTGGAACACAGCGAGTGGTAAACGATCTAGTCCTCAATATTGTTTTATAATAAATTTAGATCACACAGTTAGTTAAAGAATTTTATCAGAAAGAAGGGCCTACAATCTTTGCACTTATCATTCCGACTAACATACTAAAACAAAAAAAAAAACGAGATTGTGCCTGGATTCTATATCCAAGCGAAGATTTCATTCCGTCTAATAATATGAAAATATCATTGGCAACTGTTAAGGACTTAACATTGTTTTCTGTGTTTTATCAATTTTTTACTGCATTTTATATTATTTTCTCTTCTTTGCAACTGTATGGGTTGCCATTATTACCTTATTTTCATTTAGAATATTACTTTATTTTCATTTTTATATTTATTTATTTTGCTCTCTTATATCCAATTTTATTTTAATATGTATGTACATTATGCATTGTATATGTATGCAAGTCAGCCATTCGCATTACGCTAGCTAAAACTGCCTAATTAGAAATCATTCACTGCAACGTCGTCGGATATGTAATGGGAGTTTTCTTGAAATTTAAGGTACACAAGCATAGGCAGTCGTCTCCCGCGCGACAGTCGAGGTATTAGCGATCGTGCACTCTCGGTCACCTTTCGTGCCTCGTCGTAACGTGTACAGTAATGTCGTCGTATGATTATTAGAGATTTCTAAGATTTTCTAGTTTTGGCGGGAATCGTCGAGGATTGTCTATACATTTATTTCTGGCGGGAGTCATTTGGTAACGTCGTCGAATCGCATGTATAGATTTCTTTAATAAGTACAAATTATTGATTTTCTATCATCGTACGTCGAGGCTACTGTGTCCATTGTCGTCTATACATATTTTTAGTCTTCGGTTAAGTTTGTGTCGGAAATTATTTTGGTGAGATTGTCGGCGCGCATGTATAGACATCTTCTACAAGTACGATCACTCCGCTTCTTGCTGACGGTCTTTTGTACGTTTGTTCGGTCCTTGTCGTATCGGGACTTAGACACTTTTTCATTTAGTTGCTCGTCGTAGCGGACGAGTTTCACGGACCAGTTTTCTTATGTAATGTCGGCATCATCGCTCCGTTTTACTTGTCGGTGCGCAGTTCGCACATTTGCTGGTTACTGGCTTTTTCCCTTCTTTGGGGCGCAGTAGTAGAGAGCTAAAGATTGCACATAGCGTAATATTTCAAACGAGAACGCCTGGGTAGCTGTGACATTACTTTTGTTTTGAGATCGGCTATTATCGCTACTGTTGCCCTCGACCAGGCGTTCAAGCTCTAAGAGATAGGGTGGGTTCCCCTATAAATGTGAAAATAACGAACGTATTTGGTTCAAGTACAAATACATGCCAATAATACAGGGCCAAGTCCCTTAGGCAAATTTAAAACAAGGAAAGTATATTAGGCTCCCGGAAAGGGATATATAAATAAGCATAGCACCCAGGTGCGCTTATAAATTTAAGAAATAAATAGGGTTGGCTCCCCTATAAAAAGGTAGTGGTGCATGCAAACAGATAGAGGCATTAGTACATGCCTCTAACATAGCTTCAGCGAAAGCATATAAGAGTTTAACCTTTTAAACAGAATTAAGACATAGCTTTGCAACGTACATGCTGAGGCATTACTTTATGTTGCTACCAATGAAAACATACCTATACGCATGCTAATGTACATTATATGTATAAGAGAGCTCGAATAACTGCAATTATTGCAAATATATACATCTTACGTACATCGTAACTGTACATAGGGAAGAGTGGAAACCGTGTACACATTTTATTTTTAAATATATTTTTTGCGCATGCGCATTGAGTTTCACTGTACAACCTATCCTCTAGTAAATAAGCGAACATACTCTACAAGTAAGTATTGGTCAAGTAATTCAGGAATTTACGAGCAGGCTACAGCGGCGCTGTTCTTCAAACCAGGAGAACGTAACAGCAACCATACCTAGTAAATTATTTTGAAGGTAAAGTCTTTATTATTACGTTGATGTACAAGTTCGTAGAGTGGTCTTACACATTGGGTTATCGTTTAATGTAAATATCCTTGGTAAACTCTGAATTTATTGCATGTCAATAGAGCAAGTTTTTTTCCATATTTGCTAGCGAAATGCCGAATAACATTGGATAAATTGGAAAGCAGAAACTTAATGGATGTATTCAAATCTCTCTGTAATTGAATTCTTATTCTTTCAATCTTACTCTAAATTAACACCATATTTGTAACATATTCTGAACTTTACCCTTTCTAATGTGTTATCAATGGTGATACTGAATTTTGTTATTTAGTTAAATTCGTGAGCGATATATTACATTAGTTTTACAGTAAAATTTTACATTTTGTAGACTACTAATACATATCAGACCAGTGGGAATGTTTGTGTAAAAACGTAAGAAAAAAATGTAAGAGTAGCAACACATGACAAACGATAGGCTCTAATAAAATGGTCCCAGAAAATGATTGGAATTTAATGCGTTTGAATACGATGTAGATACACGTTATAGAAGGAAGCAATAAAGTTTGATTAAGAATTATATAGTTATAAGAAACGTAAGTCAAAAGTAGTTGATAAGTCGACGAGAATTAATAAACGGAAGAGAACTTTAGAATGTTGTTACGATCACGAAAACGATAAAAATAATTTAAAATAAAGATCGTGGGAATGATTATACTAAAAGCGACACAAATAACATAAAAAAGGTATACACTTCAAATGCAAATTAAGTAGATTGAGGAAGACTACATCTTTAATCAAACGGAGATGTCAATGAACTGAAATTAATTTCACTTGTTAACAGCGGAAGAACCGCAACTGGAAAATACTTTCACAAAATGGCATACGTGGGGAAATTTCTTATTGATTACATAATGCATTCCTTTTTAAACTAGATGCGTTTATTTTGTTACACATAAACAGTAGCTCACGTAAGAGTCAACTTTAATCTGTAAGCATTTCCTCTGTCGTTATAAATTTTTTTAAGAAAATAGAAGGAATTTCTTTATCCGTGGAAATTTACTCGTCAGGAAGCGATGTCTCATCCCTTCGAAAATTGGTGGATTTTCAATTTACTCAATGTAGTTGCAGAACGATGAAAAATTCAAGGAAAATTGTTGAAGCGCAAAGGTTGCAAGTTGTTCCATATTTGGGTTTTTCAAGTCAAGTAATGAATATATGTATAAACTTTTTTATTTAAACTCTTTTTGGGATCACCTTTTATAACAATGCGAAAAAAAGTATAAAATTTACCTGGCTCTAGCCGCAATTAAAACCATACACGGTTCCTTCTGTTTTTATCAATACTACAAGCTGAAGTAAAATCTGAGTATGTATTTCCAATTCTAATTAAGATCAAATGAATACAACAAAAACAAGTACGTAACGCATTGTGAACAAAATTCAAATTTGACATTCTTTTTTAATGAAACATTGAGAGTATTTAGAAAAATTTTTATTTGAAGATAAATTGATTTCTGGAATAAAGTTTTGATAATCGAATTTTCCATTGGCCGTCCATGAGTTATGAAGCGCCTGTGGTGCGTCTTAAGAGCCACGGAGAAGGAAACTACAGAAAATCTCAACTCTGAGAAACAGTTCCGGGTTTCGAATCCGGAATCTCGAGACTGATAGCGAAGCGCGCAAGCCACTGAGCCAGCAGCCCTATTAATTTTAGTATTTTATTCCCTCTAACAATTTTTTCAGATTTTCATAAGTATCTGTCATAGAAACACCATAATTTATTGAACTAGAAGGGTAAAGGTTTCCTTTATAAAACAAAACTCCTTTTAGGCTAATTCTTTAACGCATCTATGAATAATCTCCACGAACTGGAGTTACGGTCTATTCCAATCCCTTGAGAAAGTTTATAAATATCGCTGTAGTAGACCAAATCACCATTCATGCTACAAAAACCAACAAACATTCATCTCTTAGCAAAAATACTAATTCCTGTTCCTTTCGCGAAAAAGATTCCTTTGCTGTAGTCGCGACCTAAGAAGTTTTGCCTGTTATTTTAATAAGCTCAAGTCCCACACCAAGTCATTTAATTCAATAGTCGCTCGGATGAGGTAGATAAGTGAGAATCTGTTGAATATTCAACACTTTTAGAGCTAGTATTATTATTAGTTGTAGTTTAAGTCTCCTCATGCGGTTGAGGAACTGGATGATGTTCGTCATGTGGGCAAAGTTTTTGAGGTAAGAAGTGTTTCTACCTAGCCATGTTTTCTTTTTTTACGGTCTCATCAAAGCAAAAAACAATAATCACCAATAGGTTCTTTGTACTTAGGATGTACAAGTACCATGTACTCGCTGCAACTCATAGTTTGTCTTTTGATTGAAGTGAAATTCAAATACCTGCTGATATATTCTCGGAGTTAACTTTTATTATCTAATAGAACAAATTTGGTACATACATAGCAAAAATTATTTAATTGTGTCTTTAATGGGAATGTTACCAATACATGAAAACTGAGAAATCTTGAAAATTTCATGAGTTATTGATGCTAGTGAGGTGAAGTACACCCAAAACCCGTTCACGTGTCTATCGGTTCTAGTTATACCAAAAGCCGATACCACAACTTACCTGTCTTAAATCAAATAGAAATCAGACAAATTACTATTGATAATACCAATAGATTTTATTAAATCATTAAGAAGTATATATAAACAGCATAAAAGATAATAATTACCACTTCGCGAAGTAATAAAGAAAATACCATCTGAATGTTTGTACTAATAGTACACAAATAGCAGAGTGTAATAGCATATCTACATATCACAAGCAGTAATTTGAAATAAATTAGCATATTTTAGCAAATACATTTCGCAAATACAGTATGGTAGGTAAGAAGTTCCATTTCGCAACCATATATACACAAATATCATAAGCACGTGTTTACTTAGAGGATTCCCAACTAATGTACTTCTGTTTATGTTTTCTATTTTCTGATTTTATTCGTTTATTTTTACACGTATACGTAGAGTTTAGTAAAACGTCAAGTCGTTATTTCGACATTTAGATTTAGCAACCGTTTCATGAGTGATCCGCATTCGTGAAAAAAGATTGTAATCATTCCGAATAAAAAAATCTAACCATGGTATTTTAGCGGATCGTAAGAATGGTGATTTTAGTGCGGTCAATTTCCGAGTTTTACAGGAAAAATACGACCCTAAACTTTGTATACGTAGTAAATCCTTTTATAAGTTAATATAAGCGTAGTAGTAAATTGAAGAGTTACAAAGTGTGTGTAAAATACACTGCTTATACAAGTTTTCATCGGTTACTTTATTGAAGGAAATTATTTTATATTAAACAGATCGTGGTTTCAGAAGGTAACGGCGGATAGGAATGAGGTTTCAACAACAAGAGTATTTTTGCACTATTGCATGTAGCAACCTAGCCTTTTCTTTTTAAAAGCGGCGAACATATACAATGCTCAAAACACTTAATTCACTTAACTTTAGAACGTTAATTAATACAGGAAATTTGTATTTTTGAGTATCGTCCGAAATAGAAATATACCACGATCTAAAGAGAGACTTGCGTAGACACATGTCTTTTTGGGAACTGAAAATGTATGCTGGTTACAAGGACAAGATCGGTCATCATCAACATCATAAGCCGATCGATACAACCTAACTTCGAAGTGAGTTTCCTGTTACCGCTAGAGGGCAAGAAGAAACCGTTTGCGTAACTTTAGCTTATATGCCCAAAAACCGGCGGCTCTTACTGCAGAGCATAAAAGACTTAATAGAATATGGGCTAAAGAGCATGTGAAGCAATGAAGTGGTAATGGAAGAGAACGAATATTAATCCGTGACGAATACAGATTTATGTTGCAGCCAGATAATAAAAGGAAACTGATTTGGCGTGAACCCAGCAGATGTAATAATCCACAATTTGCACAAGAAAGGCCTTAATGAGAGGGTGGTGCAATGGGATAAACACCGGTTATTATACCGACCTATATTTCGTAGAAAATGCGGCTCTTGTTAGCTAGAGATATCTTGATGAGATTGCGCGACGCGTTATTCTTGTGGCAATTGGAACACAGAAATGAAGTTAAAAAAATTGGTTCAGAATCAAAAAAGCATTGAAAAAAAGAACACTAGTTCAGCATGGTAATGATCTCAAGCACTCTTCGAAATTATGAAAACCTCTTTTACAACAAAAAGAAGAGGCAGTCATCAAAAATGTGGCCTAGCAATCACAATCACTGAACCTCGATCATGTATAGAAATTGCAGGACGAACTAAACAGAAAAGTACGCCAGAAAAGCATTTTTAGAAACACCTTTATTTGGATTGATTAAAATTAATGCAGAAACCTTGGATAAAAAATCATTTAATCAATGGGAACAATTTGTATCTTGATGAAATTACGAATTCTTTACATTTTACCAACAATGCGAGTTCAAATCGCTTTGAACTCATATTCAGTCTCCTAGTGTTGCTGGTAGTACGTTGGGCCGGTAACCCAGAGGTCGTGGGTTTAAATCCTACCTTGACTGATATATTTTCACGAATTCAAAATGTTGATAAAATGTAAGGAAAACATAATTTTATCACTACTAATACCAACGAGAGCTTCATATTAATATTAATTTAATTTGTGTTTTTTTTTCAAGCAAATTTCGTCGCGAATAGTAAATAATTGGCGAAACTAGATGCAACGCTTTTATCTCAATATTAGTAGTCTACGGAACAAAATAGATGTTGTTTCAAGAATCGCATCACCCTGACTTGCTCTGTCTCACAGAGCATCGGTTAATAGCGAAGAAACTTGACCAAGTTGATACTCCAAGTTATACTAATATCATGTTTCTGCAGAAGTGTCCAGATAGGCAGTGGTATTTTGATCAATGTACGGACGCATGATGATTTTAGCGGTAAATGGTGGTTTCTGCTTCAATATGAAAAAATCTGGGGCCGAGGCTTATCGAATGCTCTCAAATATTTGTGGCGAGACCACTATTACTCGCTAGAACGTGTAGTGAGCAGTTTCTACACTTCGAGAACGGTGATTTTGACATCGAAGACCGGATGGCGATGAAAGAGAGAAGGTTTTCACAGATACAAAATTGGAGGCATTGCTTCATTAACACTTGTGCCAAACCCAAGAAGAATTGGCAGCATCATCGAGAATGACTCAACAAGCAATTTCAAAACGTTTCAAAACAATGGAAACGATTCACAAACGAGGAAGTTGGGTGCCGCACGAGTTAAAGTCGAAAGATGTTGATCGGAGTTTGTTTGCAGTGAATAGCTGCTTGAAATGCAAAGGCGTAAAGGAAAAAAATGAGTTCATTCACGATAGCCCCTAGCACAGAAAATCATGGGTTTCCACATCGTATTTGGTGGGACCAGCTCGGCGTGGTGTATTATGCGCTGCTAAAACCGTCTGTAACTATACAGATGCTCTGTACAGAAAGAAATTAAAGCGTTTGAGTCAAACATTGAAAGAAAAACGGCCACAGATTGGCATTGCTCAGCCTCATGTTGCTTGGAAACGGTGAAACGGGAAGTTCTGCCTCACATGTTGTATTTTCGACATTGCTCCCTCGAACTATCACTTGTTTCGATCAATGGCATACGGTCTGGCTGACCCAACATTTATGTTCTTATGAAGAAGTCAAGACTTGGGTCGATACGGAGATCGCCCCAAAACATAAGCACTTTTTCGAGACAGGATTCGAACTCGCCCAAAAGGTCGGAGAAAGTAGTGGCCAGCGATTTACAATATTTTGAATCGCAAATGTATAAAAATGAAGTCTCGAATGTCGGAAAAAAAGGATGCTGTATGTGCATAATCTTCACATTTTTTTTAGTATTATAATTTCTACAACATACACATATTCTTCCTCATTAAAAATGTCTTGTTTCTTTTTAATTAAATGTCGATACAGATTTTCCAAGACAGTCTCAAATGTATGGGCGGCAGTGTAATTGAAAACAGTAAGTTTACAAATAGTTCAAGCTTCATTAAATTCGTTCCTCCGTATCTGAAAACTTTCCATGTCTATTTCTCGATTTCCTTTATGCCGGTATTTGGTTTATACTTCTGGTCCTTATGGTTTGAAGAATTATTACCAAATTGTATGCTGTAGGAAGTTATTTATTATAAGCAACTACGCAACCTTTACTTCTAATGTAAGAACAAGCAATCGCTCACGATATTTTAAAACATTCACATCTTGGAATCTTTCTTGGTGCACTTCAATGTTTTTTTTTTGCGGAAGTTACAATTTTGTTTACATCTTACACTGAGAAGTGAGGAGTAATCAAATAGAAAAATGCGCTTTGCAGGATGAACGGAAATTTCAACACCTTGCTTAATCACATGGGAAACATTCTCCTCCATTGTGTTTATATACAAGACGTTGTTTACGTTAGCTTAAAGAATCCCGCGGTGCTTTTAAGTTTTATAGCGTCTTTCCGCAGTATTTCTTTAATATAATACCTGTCCAATTACTTTGATAAATAGGACATTAACGCTAATCTATCACAATTATTAACTTACAACGTATAACACCATGCAGGAATCGATTGTGACTTTCGCAATCCATCATGAAATTTCAGTATAAAAAACTGTACGGTGCAGATTTATGCCGAAAATATTAACCTATTTACGCGCTGCATAATCTAAATCAATTTTCTTTATGACTGCAAAGTTGATGCAAGTTTTGCGTGTTAGATCCATGAATAACGAAGTGTATTGAACCGATTGGAATTTATTATTATATTTAAGATGGAAGAGTGGTAAGTATATTGTTATGCTCTCGATCCGTGGCTATTTTGAATTGTTCTAGTTCCGCGTTGCAAAAGAACGAGGCTGCAGAAGACGTAACGTTAGTCTTAAATATTTGTTTTACTGAACGTTAGCATCGGCAATAAATTTTAAGTATCAACATCGACGTTGAGTTAAAACGTTTTTGCTGGAAAATTCAGCTTGTTATGAAATTTCCTGTGCACTTTTCAGGGGAATGGGAAAATGCTTTATACGAGAAGCGCAGTAATAACTTTCGCGTTAACGAGCGTTGGACTGTACAATGAGTCACTCAGACACCCTCCTTTTATACCCGTCAAGTGTGACTGGAAACTATTGACGCGGCTTGAAAGAGATGTGTATAGGGGATGTTGAGGTTTTTCTGGGGTCATTTTCGTGGAGAGTAATTTCTTCTTTTTCTGTAAGAAGTAGTTCAAAAAGATTGTTAGGTTAATTACATGTTTTGAAAATCTGAGAAGTATTAATTCTACTTTCATACCTTCTTTGATTTCTAAATACTAAAAGAGTTATTAATTTTACTAAGCTCTCAAAAGCGTCTTTATTGAAATTTAAATTCCTGAATTGTTAACATGAACTTACTAATTAGGTAGTAGTTTTCCTAATACATAAAATGTGTCTCACAGTCTGTAACACAAGATCCGGTAGACGTTTACTTAAAAAAATGTGTAACCAAGGCAAACGAGGTTCTGTAATCAGTAAATAATTGTTATAAAGGACTTATCAGTATCGATTGAAATTGCGATAAGTGCAAATATTTAATATGAGCGCTGTATATTCCTCTCACACCGAAGTTGTGCTTCTCTACACACACCAGGACTCAAAAATGGATATAGCAGCTGCTGTTACATACAAGCAGAAGTCTTTGTTAGAAAATGAGTGCAACAGCATGGTAATACAAACAGTCGATAATCTACCTGAATGAAAGGCAAGATAAGATCACTGAACAGCCATTTACTGCAAATTCGAAATTCATGTTGCATCAAGCTCAGCTGAGATTGGTAACCAATTAGCATTAGCAAGGGCATGCGAAAAAAATCTTTGGCCCGGAGTTCCTAGAAAGAAAGCAACTCGTGAATTTACAGTGTTAGAAAGGACCGTTAAACATCCCTAAAAAGTTCATGTATGTAGGGCAATGATAAATTACAATTTCCTTGTAACGTTTTCATTTTTTTTTTCTGAAAAATTTAGTCCCGGTAGGAATTTTTTTTAAAAACCGTTGATAATTACCAGGAAATTGTAAATTATCATTATCAACGGAAGTTTTATATTAATTTAATTCAATATGAGGTTTTAAACCGCTACAATTGCTTATTGCAAACCTAAATGCGTAAAAAATGGTTGAAATTTATAGAAAATGTTTAGTAAAGTCTAAAGATTAGATTGGCGATTTCATTACTAATTGGGCATTACAAGAAGATAACGATCCTAAACATCAAAGCCGGCTGTGTACAGCTTGGAATACAAAAAATGGTATCAATTTGCTAGGATGGCCATCGAGGTCGCCAAATACTAACCCAATGGAGATCATGTGGGTCTACATAAAAACTAAGTCTTAAATCAACAATATGCTCAACAGTTGTCAATTTATACATGATAATGAAGATAACTGTATAATAGTTCTTATGGCGTACTTCTAAGAAGTAGGTAAATAAATCATTGAAGTGTATGTACACTACCAAAAATTGGCTATATACCTTTATGTT
The DNA here is from genome assembly GCA_023509865.1 of Trypoxylus dichotomus. NCBI lineage: Eukaryota > Metazoa > Arthropoda > Insecta > Coleoptera > Scarabaeidae > Trypoxylus > Trypoxylus dichotomus. The sequence continues at coordinate 32,389,421 of CM042078.1, forward strand.
GCAGACTGTGTGATATAAGTATTTACAACAAGTTCAAATCAAAAAAGTATTTATTATCTTATTATATTTTTTGAAATATTATATTTTTCCGAACTACCAAAATCTACAAGATGTTCTTTAGAAGAAAAGAGAGCATTTAATAACTATTCGTTAGTTTTCAACTACTAAACAACCGAAAGCTTTTTGTTTTTACAAATACGGACTTTTTTAATTTTTGAAACATTTTTAATACCTCATGCACTGTTTCTTACTCTCAAAATAATATGCTTCTTTAAGAGAAAACCTTAAAAATTTGCAATATAGTAAAAATAACTTTGAATTTTTGATGCAAGGCACTTTCGGTAAGAAATGGGTCATTAAAAATTCTCTTATTTCTCTTTTTACCTTTTCCTTTTTTCACCTTACACTTTCTTTTCTCCGTTCACTGATTTTCCTCTTATTTTTATTTAATTTTCTCCTCCTACACCTTATCATGACACGGTCCAATTCCGGAAACAGTTCGTTTATTACATATGTATATAATAAATGCTTTTTACAGTACAAAGAAGAGATCATTTCAGTTAAGAACAATTGTATGATATACATAATGATAATAGCAACTTTCAGTCAGTATCATACCATCAAAAATATGTATCTACCAGTCTATAACTATAACATAAAAGTAGAAGTCGCAATTTAATGTGAAAGAACGACAAATTTAAGCAGTCTATGCTACTGTCTTCTTTTTGAAGCTATGCTGTTTTTGTTGTCACGGCTTCTCAATCAGTTACAATTGTATATCTAATCTCACTCGTCAAGTTACCTGTTATACAAGAAAAACGTTTTATCTAATGCCTTCAAAGCAAAATAATCTCACAATGAAACATTCAAAATACATTAATGAGTTCGTCATCAACTTTTTAAACAGTAGAACATCCCGATAACATTCAAGCTCTAAGAACATATGTTGGTACTCACCTCTTTTCTGGAAACTTCCGATCTTTTCACGTTCCGGAAGACGGGCGGAAGCAGAACGCGTAAACTTATCTTTGGACGGATGCTGGCCCATGTTTTAAATCGCGATTCTCGTTTTCGACTTATCGTAGATTAACTAAATCATATCACAATTTTCATATCACATGTACAATTTGTTATGAAGTCATCGGTATTTAAGATAACGTCACTATTAAATTCGAATCTTTGCGTCACGATAATAGCGAGCAATAGATTGCGTTTGAGGAACTCATTTTTGCACCTGTTTAGAATTTTAAGAGAGTAAGTTAGTTGTTTTGCTATTTTTATTTGGTTTATAGGAATATATTGATTAAAAGGTCTATTGGACATGAATGGAGTTCATTCTGTTATCCCTTTTTACAAACTTAAAGTGCTTCAACAATTCCAATGAAATGAACGCAAATATCACTGCCAACAGTCATTTTTATTTCCTTCTCTTGACTTAAGTTTTGTGTAGGCTATCTCATTTGTCATATGTCAAATAAATCAACAGTTATTAAAGTTTAAATATTCTAAACAAATGTAGTAGATGAACCAGTTAGCCTACAGATATTATACCCTATTATAGACTAAGACCGACGTGTTAGGTTTTACAGTATAAAGCTTCTTCTTGTTAATTTATATCGACTTGTAACCACAAAATTTATTTCAACAGGATCTATATTTATTGTATACTATGCACTATATGTAAAACTGTTATTTTGGCAATCAATCATTATTAACAATGATTGAGGCGCAATTTACGGTTTCAGGATAAAACAGAATACTGTGTTCAGCGGCACTAATCGGCAGCCACTGTCAAAATGTATTTTAAACACAGTAGTATTACTGTTCGCGCCGAATAAACGGCGTGAACCGTCATCAAGAGCAGAGTTACAAAAGAATTCCATGCAATTTTTGTTTGATGCAGTAATGTATAAATTGTTAAACCTCGACTATAAGAGAAAAATCGAATTCGAACAAATTTCATGAAGTATTAATTAAATTGGTTCGCGAACGCGAAATTATGCAAAATAAGTAATTGGGAAGGTATAAAAATAAAGTAGTAAAAGCAATGAAAACAACTTGAATTATCCCGGTAAGAATACTAAAGTAGCAATTAGATTAGTTGATTTAAAAAATAAGTAGAGTATTGTATAAATTAATTAATTAACACAGCATCAATTTTATATCCTTCGCAGTGGGCAACAAAATTGCCGGTGACCATTTTCTTTATCATTCGCACAGTTAACTACTTGTACTAAGTTATAGACGTATTATTTTTGCATACTTCCAAAGAATATTGTGTGCTATAAAAGTTGTATACAGACAGCCAAAACATTTGTTAGTTCCATAGTTCTTCTCTAGAAAATGGAGATCACTCCCAAAAAACAACGAACAAAGATTGTTACTTTAAGTGAGCACACAACAATGACTGAAGCAGACATTGCCAAAGTGTAAGTTTGGGAACGGTAAACAAGATTTTAAAACGAATGAAACTAAATTGGGGCAATTAAAATGAAGAAAAAAAGGAAAATGTCGAAGAAGGAAGAAGACAACTGCGAAAGTAAATTAAACCCTATAGAAAATAAGTCAAGACCTTCAACAAGACTTAGCATATATTGGTGTTATTGTTCACGATCCCACCGTATGAAAAAGACTAGAAGGTGGAAGAAGGGTAATCAGATCTCAGAAAAAACAATTACTGACCGCTGCTATGATGAAGAAAGATATCCTTGGACCAAAAGATAAAGTAGTTGGCCTATTGAAGATTGGAGGAACGTTTTGTTCTCAGATTAAAGCCACTTTTTGGTACAAGGACAGTCATCTCATTTTGTTAGAAAAAATTACAATGAAAAAGTTACATCAGCTCAAATTGATCAAACGGTAAAACACCAGCTAAAGAAGATGTTTTGGGATTGTTTCTCCTACGCAGGTACTGAAGCACTTACGCCAACCAAAAGCATGATAGACTCCCAAAGGTATTTATTGGAAGTAAAACTAAGAAAAGCTGATGGCAATGGCGAAATAGTTTTTCTACGAGATTCGGCTCCATGTCACGTTCAAAGGTCGTCATAAAATATTTTAAGGATAGAAATAGCCGATAAACTCGCCGGATTTAAATCCTATTGAAAATTTGTAAGTTATTGTAGAGACTTCGTTAAACAGACTGTACAACAAAAATAAAATTCAGTGAAGTTATTGTTTCCAAACCCGCAAATTTCAGAAGACGGTGAAAAATTTATTCAGTCTATAACGTATTGAAGAGAATATAAAAGAGAAAAAATAGGGCACATTTCCTATTAAACTAATTTAAATTAGTACTTTGTTTTCTTTTTTTTCTTCAAAACCATTTATTTTGTAACTATCACTTCTGTTCACATTAATTCGCTCAATACTGTATAGTTGATTTGAATTGTTGTGGTTTGAACAAATCTTTCGGACTGAACATTCACAAATATATAAATATACCAAAATTTAGATTTTTATCCACGAGATTTTATGAAAAATATTATAACCATAAACAAGAGTACCGAAATATGATGGAGCTGCAGATAAAAATTAGAGGGACTTTTAATTAAAATTGTGGTAGAATTATCCTCAAAACGACAAGAAGGCTTAACAGAGTTCAAAAATATCTTCAGGTAACCGGCAATACCTTGGAACATTTAATATCATGTGTTATTTGCTATTCCGTTGCACACTTTTACAATATTCAAGCTTGCCGCTCAATTATCTTCTTCTCTCTTTTTAGTATGTAATACACCTTAATTTTTCCATTGCTTTGATATTTGTTATTATTCCTTTCATTGCCTACTTGATTGTGGTAGTAACAATTATTAGATAGCGTAACTGCATGCTACTTGTTTGTTTGTACATTTACAGTAGTAATGTGTTAACCATTTTTTTGTTCAAAAATTATCCTCCTTGAGAAAATGTAAAGGCAGTGTTTCTGGAAATATCGCTGAAATGAAAAGTTCAATAGTTTTCTGATTTCGTCATCTTAATTAAAACAAACAATGCCACCAAATTGCTAATCTAACCACTTAGTGTTGTTGTGAGTTATTTCTATCGTCTGCGGAACTTTCATATTCTGTGTTGTATACTGCCGTCTTTAGGGTAGTATCCTGATAAGGGCTGTTACTTGATACATTCATCATTAATTCAAAGATTTATCTGGCTATTTGTCGTCCTGTTCTTTGTAGTGAAATTCATCTGGTGTGGGGATTGAACTCGAATTTTCTAATTCAATGTACTTGATCACTAAGCTAATCAGGCGGACAGTAGACACACTGCCGAAACATAGGAATATGAGTGCTCCACAAATGCCACAAATAGTCCAAACAACAACTCTAATTATTATCTATCGTCAAATCTGCTATTGAAATTCTCTCATCTTACGAAACGATTAACGTCATATTAATAGAGGAACAGTGACGATTAAATAAATCCGGTCGCGATGTTTTCAGTAAGAAAAAAAAACTTTCGCATACTGTAAACTGTAGAAACGCAACACTCTCAAAGGTAGTCCGAATAAATAATAACGGAAGTTATGTCAAAGCGGAGTAGTTTCGTTTGGAGTCGCGAACCACTTCCTGGCTACTAAAACAATACGTATGAGGTTTGAGTCTACGATTTTAGTTTGAAACTTTTATTGCTCCGTTTGTCGTTCCACATTTGCTAAAATTCCATGGCGGACGTAAATAGACATTCAAATAGATTCAACGAGGATTTCTTGGTAGCCAGTCCGACAGAAAATAAGAATGTAAGCAAAAAAATATAGTCGTAGGATATTCGGATTTATTTTAAGCTCTGACAGGAGATCTAAAGAGAGTAAGAATAAATAAAAGTCAGTATTTATAGGATAGATATTGCACTACGGCAGACTAAATTAAATTAAATCAATTAAGTTTTAATTAATTTTAATTGACGAGTATTTTTTATTTTTTTTGAAAACTAACTTAGATATTTATTCCAAAGCTTCTCTTCTCAAATAGTAGACCCATTTTGTTTGTCAAATATTGGAGAAAATTAAAAACAAGGAGATAAATCGTTTACAGAATCATTACAGGTGTTATTAAACCGTTTATGTAAGTCTTATTACCATAATTCAATTTGAAAGTGACAAGCGAAAGGCAAAGTTAGAATGCAAGGTTTCGGTTTTTAAATTCGACATAAACGTCGCAGTTACATTTTGTTATTGTTATTGCCGTTTAGCATTAATATTATTGCGTCTAAATGTCAAGATGGATGTATAGTTATTATTGAATTCAGTATATGTAATCTTAAAAATTATTACCTGCAACAAAGAAAGGTACGTTGAAACAAGCGGTCTTAAATTCGAAAGGTTTTGAATTTGCTACGTTTTAGAATAACAATAGAAATATGATAGATATTATTGTAATTTTTTACAACAGCAACCTTCCTCGAAAATAAACTAACGTTATTTTATTGGCATTTCAATAGTAATTTTATAATTTCGAAAGGTTTACTTTTAATATTATATTCAGCAGATAAATGCAGAAAATATTTTAAAATGTTTAGCATTTAAAATGGAAATGATTTTGCTGGAGTTGTAAAACTAATCGGTTTTCTAATAACAGTGTTCTAAACGCCAAAGAAAAAACAGTAGTTAAAACATCGATATTTTGATTTATTAATAAGCAAAAAAACAGCATGGCATCATTTTAAGCTACTACTTTTAATCTTACGAAACAACTTCTCTCTTTTTTTAAAAGCTTTTAAGGTTGTGATGACAAAATCATAAGCAAAAATACAATGATTAATATATCTATTACGTTAGCTAAATATAGTGAATTGGCCAGTAAGGGTCGGTATTTGGGGGTATATTCCAGGACCAGACTTAGACGAATAATGTAATTCGAAATTGGACACAAAAATGCATATTATGTATTACGACGACGGATCCACATGCCCTACCCCTCACTTACTTCTAATTAGTTGTTTGATTAATATTTTGACAAGTTTATGTCTCAAAGTGTTGTTGTGCTGTGGCTAATTCTTGAATTGTGTGTAGTGATTGTTCATAAAAATGGATCCTGCAGAACAAAGAGCCGTAATAAAATACCTCCAGAAAAAGGACATGACGCGAATTCAAATTCATAAAGCCATTATGACAACTATTCGCGAGTCTGCAGTTTCTTATGATACAGTTAAACGCTGGTGTAAAGATTTTAAATACGGAAGAACATCCTGTGAAAACCATTATGCCGGTGGTCCTCCCATAATGGTAACAATAAACAAAAACATTAAAAACGTACACGATATCGTACTGTAAAATCAACGAGTACGCATCAGGGACATTGTGGAAGATACTGGCTTATCATACCATGTGGTGCACAACATAGTAAAGAATTAAATTTGAAAAAGATGGGTGCCCCAAATGTTAACCATTGATCAAAAAAAGAAATCGGGTGTTGATCTTTTGGAAAGGTACCAAGGAAACAAACAGAACTTTCTTAGTCGGTATGACCAGGGGATGAGTCACGGGTACATCACTATGATCCCCAGATCAAAGTGCAAAGTAGAGAGTGCAAACAACACGGTTCTCTTCCTCCATGCAAAATTTAAGGTCGTACCGTCTACTGGAAAGGTTGGGGTCATCCTGACTGACAATTTGCAAAAGAGGCAGAGCGTTACAGGGGCCTACCACACACAATTGATTTCTAAATTGCGAGACGCTATTAAAGAGGAACGCAGAGGGAAGTTAAGGCACGGTGCACTGCTCCATCAGGATAATGCTCCCAGCCATAGATCTGGTATTGTTATGGCTGCTATAGACTAAGCAGGCTTTGAATTAGTGAAGCACCTGCCATATTCGCTGGATCTGGCCACTAGTGATTGTAGGCTGTTCCCCAAACTAAAAGAAATCTTACATGGGGCAAAATTTTCCAGTAATTACGAAGTGATGCAAGCTGTAGAGAGGTGGTTTGCAGAGGTCGGACAAAATTTTTTTCCAGGAGGCTTTTGAGATGTTGGAGCACCGGTGTACCAAGTACATTAGTGTAGAGGTAGATTACGTTAAAAATAAAAAAATATAATGCCACTGTAGTTTTACTATAAGGGGGTCAAAGGTACAGCATAGAGATCCACCCTCGCATGTATCACGTTAGCTAAATCTGGTGAATCGCCACTAAGGATCTGCTTTTAGTACATACATCCCAGGCCGGACATAGACGAATAATACAATTCGAAATAGGATATAATAACGCAGTAATACGTAACAAGCTGAAGTTTATATTATATATTATAGGAATTTGTCCAACTCAACTATACAGCTGGCTTTCCCCTTGTCGCTTTCAATAACGGTGCTTATGTATGTAAGAAAAGCAATTGCATCTGTCGCGACGAATGTGGATGACGTTGAAGGGCAGGCATTTGCGCCGTTAGTAATTTAGTTAAATCGTAAACGCATACCCCTGAATGTCAATGTTTGATCATCACAATTGTAATTTTTGCAAGTTACTGCAATTTCACTATATTTCAAATTAAATTTCCTTCGGAAGTCATTACGCGTAGATCAGAAGATTTAGGTAGGTGCTCGACCTTTGCAATACATTAATTTAAAGTTAACGAAACACATCGTTTTTATTTCGCACGATTTTCGTATTTCTCTCGGTATTTTAATTATAATTTTACGGTTGGAAATGTGAAACTAATACTTTTAAACCTGAAAGGGTAGCTGTACAACGTTTTATTTAATTAATATTGTAACAGTACACCGCTAGTGTGGTTACTAACATGCATACGTAAATACGTGCAATAGCAACGGATTATATCGCACTAATTAAACCATATCATGCATACTTAATTAACTATTTTTTATGCTGCACGCATATTTTATAAACAGCTCAATATATTAGAGCTAACTTTCATTATGGGGTACTGTTACTCTATAGAGTATTACAGTATATATACGTGCATTTCATTGATATCAGTCTAGCCTGAATTAAATCTAACCTTTATATTAAAGAAAATATCAAAACGTTTCTTCGTATGAATGAATATCATTTATGCACGGAAATGTATATGTTAAGGAACATTAGTAATTATAGAGCATAGTAAATTATAATCAATAAGATTGGTGTCAGTGTCCATGAGTTTTTTCAGCTTTGGTACACCTGCAGCTTATCAAAATCTGTCAATAAATCGGCAAAACCGATGAATTAATTCACAACGTTGAAAACAATCAATGGATAACTCCACATAATTGATAATAAACTCACAAATATTTCTGTAAATTAGTACCAACATTTGTTTTACCATGTTGATGCACATTTTGAAGCGATTGTCGCTGGAGATGTACACCAGTTTTGTGTCTTACAAATTGAAGCTGACGAATTGTAGTACCACGCAGACGTATGATGGTAGTTAAATATGTACTGAAAATAAAGTTATTGCATATGCACATCGTTTATTTTGCTAAATATCAACCTATTCTGTTTTCTAGCCTTTGCCGCGCGTTATTGACCGAAAAAAGGATTGCCTGTATTATGTGAAGCTTTTCACTACACCATTGAATTTGTCTCAATAGGTCTTCGAATCTTGTAACCACATACTTGCAGCATATAAAAACCTTGAATATCGCTTCTATTTCTTATATTCGGTATCTATTCTAAGACATCAGCATCAGTCTGATTGTACTTACAGATGGATCCAAAGGCAACAATGGATGTGAATACGCCTTTTATTGTTGTAACAATGAGTTTATTTTTCCTTGAAGAAAGTACGAGGGTCATTTGGAAGTTAAAGAGTTTTATTACATATAATTAAACGAAACTGTATTTTACATAAAATTACTCATGCTACTTTTCTACGTAGTTACCGTTCAAATTGAGACACTTGTCGTACCGTTTTATCAGTTTTTCTATGCCTTCTGTACACTCAGTTGCTGCCAAGCTGTTAAACTAGTGATTAACGGTCTTTTTAGGTTCATCATCACTTCCGTAGCGTTTTCCACACAAAAACACGCGGTCATATGTGAAAACAAAACCTTCTTTACATCCCGAATGGGCCTCGTATTTTATAGAGTTGGTTCATGGATTTGGAATATTTTCTTCAGAACATTTATCTGTCTGTTAAAAATCAATATGTACTTTCCCTCCAAAAACATTACTTACTTACACCTTACTTAACTTATCTCGTTTTGGATCCTATAGTAGTTTGTTGTTGCGTTTCATTCTTGTACAAGTTCACGACTTTCGTAATTCTCCTTTTCCGGAATCTTCATATACGTTTGATCGATTCTCCTTCTATATTCAGCTTACAATTTACAACGGAGATGTACTCGTGTTTTCACCCCCGCAATTAGGTTTGACATTCAAATCTGTGTATACACGAAGAATGGTCGTCATTAAGCATCAGTTTGTATGTCCCACGCGAGAATTCCATAGTAGTGCAGAATAACAAGAATCCCGTCTACATAAATTTAAATCATCCGGAGCTATCTAGGTTACTTCATCGATTCAACACAGACCAGCATATACTGGTGTTTAGATTCCAACCGTGTAATAGTATTACTCTTTCTGTGTTAGTAACGTACGTGTTGCGTAGGCCTTACGACGTAAATACGGAAAAGCCGTAGGTTTTAACCTCCTAGTCTTCTTATGAAGATATACGTTTGGTATCCATTACCTAATTATCAAATGCTTTGGATGAAAAAAATAAGTTAAGTTGAACGTAGGCTTGCACGTGTTCTATAACATAATTATGTATTACTATATTAATTTATGCAGAGTGTTGCGGGATTCTTTACAACCGGTGCGATACATTTAAGAATTATGAATTTTATTTTAGGTTTATGATGCCAACTCCTTCGTGGTTTAAAGAGAATTTTAAGAATATTTTAAATTTTTGAAAAACAATAGTGAAAACTATTTTCTTTTTAGGTACAGTACCCTTTTCGTTCATGATTCGGCAAAATTTTACAAAGGAAAGTTAAAAACAATGAAAAATTATTATCCCATATAAAATTTTGCGAAGATATACCTACTTCGTCATTTTTTAGATTAAAAGAAAATAAATTTTTATTTATTTGTATGACAGTGAGCGGAAACAGATAGTATTTAAACAAATTTTACTTACGAAAAGTAATAATAGCATTGATCTACAATAAATTATTTATTTACGCATTCGTGTGGGAATGAACACAGAGATTGAGGAAAGATTGCATAAAAGCTGGTTAAAAAGAGATTCAACAGATCATATTTAGATATACACACGAAATTTCTATAGTTTCATATAATTTTGTAGTTCCTCTATAAATATTTAGCAACGGTATAAGTATGGGAATTATCTAGAATTAGATTTCTGAACGCAAAGAACCAGGAGAGACATTATTTTGTCAACATCACAATTGTTAAATATGTAGATATAAATACGAGCGAAATTTCTGTAATTCCACAGAGTTAGACAGGTATCCTACGAAATCATGCTTTGCTTTTCAATGTAGACTCTCTAAGCATCTTCAAAAGTTAACTTATTGGTGAATATATGTACATATATATATATATATATATGTATTCGCAGCTACCTTCTTGTTCAATGTGTTACGATCGGTGATCGATTAGTGAGATAGTACTATACAGTTCAAGAAGAAGGTAGCTGCGATACCACCGTCAACGAGTCAACGAGGTCCTATCGAGGACAGTCAACAAACGCGGAGAATCCGAGAAAAAGGAAATAACACATACTATCTACCAGGGAAATTGTTATCCGAGGAGGAAAAAAACAATTGTTATAAAAAAGTAGGGTAGAGGTAGGGTTTCAGCTTGTTTATGGGTGGTTTTGAAACCTTTTTTTGCCACCGAAAACGTTTAGTGCCGGATAGAATTTGTTGTACACGTCTGTTTGTTACTGGATAACCGACATTGTTGATGAGATTGTCTTATTTTCTCAGCTTTGACTCGGTTTGAAAACCGTACTTCTTTGTAACAATTTATTTTTTCCTTCCCGATGTTTAGAGACCTTTTTACACGGAAAGGTAATGCCTGATGCCGTAGGATGTATGTCTAACTCTGTGGAATTGTAGAAATTTCGCTGTATGTACAATAAAGGCAAATTCAATTTTCTTTTTCATGCCACCCCATCGGAACGTTGAATTCATTTATCAAATTCGAAAAACAGTTTGTATTAAAACAAAAATACTCATAGCTAACCGATATCTTAGGTTAAACTTTTGTAATAATCTTTATGATTAAACTAGGTATATTGACTATTACAATGCGATCAGTTTTATAATCCAAATCTATCTAATCTTGCGATATTACAGAAAATATTGCCTCTATTTCCATTTCGTTTTACAACTTAAGTATTTAATGTAAGCAACTAAGCGGCGACAGAACCAAATCTTCGTATCCCGTTAGTGCCCTCTCCACCAATCAAACACCAAGGTCTCACAAATCAATACATAACCGGGCATGATTTCATGCAGTTATCGAATTATTCGCGATAATTAATCGACAACCAATTAATTAAGGCAGACGAACAATACAAAGCAATGATGATAGACGGGGATAAAATTAAGCGAGTTCGAACGAACATTTTTTTTAATCACAGAATGGCCCATAAATTTCCTCTATGCATGTTATTGTCTGAAACTAATTCTTATGTATGCGAACGAATACGCTAATGTATCTAATTCATTTAATTTACCTTGTTTCGGTTTCGTATTGAGATTCTTAATATAGTAAGATGTTCATTTAGTATACGGTAGTTTGTATATCCCATACCTTACGGTATTATAGGCTTTCACAATATTAATTCCATATCGATCACAGATTCCGGTTAATATATTCAGAAATAAACCTAGTTTCCTATATGATAACAAAACAAAAACTATGCCACTTACATAGTTTTACGCTATTAACACGAATACATTGCGCAACAACTACCATTACTGGTATATACTCACATATGTATATAAATAGAAATGCTACTATACGTAAGAGTCGTAAACATGTTGCTTTTTATTAATTAACCGTGTCTGTTAAACAATTCCAATGGAGAGGTGGTAAATATTCGCATGATGAGGAAAAAAAAGGAAATTTTCACGGAGTTTACGACTACACAGTTCGCGCTTAACCTTGAAATGTTTATTTTCACATCGTCTAATAACTTAAAGCAACAGCAAGCTCCTACGGATCGTTTAGTGAAACTAATTATTAGAGAAAATGGATAGTTTTGTTAGATCACGCAAATTTCATGGTTTAATTTAAATTTTCGCGTTTATTAGACTCGAATCGTACACTTAATTAAGTGAATTTTATGTTTAATTATCGTAATATTCTTTAGAACGGCCTTTTTTCAGCGTACAGTACCCGCCATAAATATGGAAACAACCGAGTGAAGTATTAGTATAAGCACATTGCTATAAAGATCCTACCGTGACTCGTATTTCTTCGGGAATTTAAAAACGTTGGCTAAATGCAAGGAAATCGTATTTTTATCATTACTAATACCAACTTTTTTTCATATTAATATTAATTTAATTTACGTTGCTATAAAGATAGTACCATAAAACACTATATTTTAGACCTACATCTTATTAGCTTTGCATGTGAAATATTTTTTTATCTAATTTATTCGCACTTCCTATTTCACTAAAACTTTCGCCTCTTTATTATAATCTAGTTTAATAATCGTGGCGCACAGCTTAGACATCCTTTCAATAAATGAATTTAGTTTTTCCGAAGACACTTTATTTCTTCAACGTGTTCCTAGCTCCCTTAAACTTCATCATCTTCACATATAAGTCCAGTTCGTTTCAAATGAATTTTAATGGGCGACAAGTGATTAAGGCATCTCAATCATTTATCTCACTAAATAGTGTATTAGGATTTCATGAACGTTTGCCATTGTAGTAACAGTTCTCGTGTTCTGCCGTGTCACTTGTTCTTGTCCCTGACGTTTCGCGAACAACTACGGTCCGCATTCTCAAAAGTATACACTTGCTCTTTCGTTAAGAAGCCTTTACATAATCCTTAAACATGTTTTGAAAATCCTGTTGAAAAATAAACGGATCGGCGCGGAGTACACTCAGCGAAATAATTTGCCGAAGATATTAAGTAAACCAAATATTCTGTTGAAAGGTTCATATAGAACCACAGACATTTTGCCAAGTGTATTTCATAAATTGAAATATTCAAAATCTTACAAATACTTGGCATCGGTAGAGCGTTTATCTATCATGCCATAAATCGATCTTTTCTATTATAGCGAGGGCCCTACACCCGCACGTCGCGTCTCCAAACTTCTTTTATTGCTCTGTCTTTCATGGCTTTCTCTCATCCCTCCATGATGTCGCTGCCCTTCCCTTTCTTCTTCTATTTTGTGGCGTACAATTTAGTGTCGTCTCTGGGCATCTATCTTCACTCATTCTTTACACACGTGCATACCATATAAGCTGTCTTATTTTGATTCGATCCGCACTAGTAATAACTTTTCCTGTTTTTCCTCGTATCTCTTCTTTTCTTACATGTTCCAATTTTGATACTCCGCAGGCTTTTCTCGGGATGTCCATTTCGATGGTGTCTACGTTCTTTTTATTGCTGTTTGTAATCTGCCAGCTCTCTGCACTCTATGTTACAATGGGCTCCACGACGGCTTTATATATTTTTAACTTTGTTTCCAGTCTTAATCCTTTACACCACAACAAGGAATTTAAGGCCTGGGTTGCTTTTTTTCCCTGTTGTATTTTATTTCGTATATCTATTTTCGATGTACCTTCCGCACTAAGTATGTTTCTTAACTATCTGTACTGATTTGTTCTTCTTATTTCTCTAATTTGCAAGTCCTGGTGGTCATCTTCGTCTTTATACTCCACTTTCACATATTCACCCCTTGTCATGTTCGTTGTTAATTCCCAATGTTCGTATTTTTGTCTCAGTTTTCTAAACATGTAGTCTATATCCTCTTCATCACAAGCTATAATTACTTGATCGTCTGCGAAATAAAGACTTGTGGGGCATCTTCCATCTTAATTCCCATTCTTTCTGATCTTTTTCTTTAATTACTTAAAGCTTCCTGAATATAAATTTTAAATAATTTCCCCTACATTATTAACTTATTTCAATCCCTTATTCATGGGGAATGGTTTTGATCTATTTACGCCCATTTTGATTATGCCATGGGCATCTTTATAAAAATTCCATATTGTATTGATGTACCTGATATTGATTCCCGCTTTGTTTAAAACTTCAAACAATTTTTTTGGGGTTCCGCACCAAAAGCCTTTTCTAGGTCTATAAATACTAGGTGGGTGGGTAAAGTTTCAGCTATGCGTTTTCCCAATACCTGTTGTATCACAAATATATTCTCCATGCATGACCATCCTGCTCGGAAGCCGTTTTGCTCTTCTATTTCTTGTAAGCCACCTTCTATTCTAATCTTTAATATACGACCGTACAGCCTTCCCATTGTGCTGATTATACTTATTCTTCTGTAATTTTGGCATTTACTTTTGGCTCCATTCATGTATATCGAACTGATATAGCTCTGGTTCCAGGAAAAATCTGGTCTATTTTCTGTTAATAGATCGGTGCAGTATTCTGCCCATCTTCCTATTTCTATTAAATTTATTTTATTTCTTCTGTCATTCTTTCTTAATGTTTTTATTAGTTTCCATGCCTCTGACACTCTTGTACCACCCATAAGTCTCTCCACTTCTTCCCACTTTCTTTGTCATAGTTCTTATGCTTCCTCTACTTGTTTTTTCACTTCTCTATTCAGTCTCATACTTGTGGCTCCATCTTCCGCCTCTTGTGTTTGCATCTCATGCTTGTAAGCCCTCTTTTTCTATTTCACTATTATTTCTATTCTTTTCGTTTATCGATTTACCATATTAATTGATTGTTAGGATTATGGATGGATTAATTTTATTCCATATTTCAAGATATTTAGTAGATATTTATACCCTCAGACACGTGTGGAATACTAATTCAGGACCTGAATGATAGGGTCAAGTTTCAAAACATCTATTGTCAAAAATTAAGTGCATTCAAATCAGAAACGGAGTATAAAGAACAAAGACCCCGAACAAAGTCTTCTTTTGAATAAGAACGTAGTACCCGTATAACCCCGAATAAGCTCTGTAATTAGTTCAAAGCGACTGCCCACGTTGTACAAACCTAACCTTCGACGATACGATTCCATTTTGCGAAATTAAAAGCGACTTAAATAGTCGCGGTCGCATTGCTTTATTTTTAACGTTTCGCTAATTTACAAAGAACATTTTTCCCGCCGCATATTCGCGCCTGTTCTCAAGAGGATCGCCGGAATATACGCGATAACCGAAAGACTAATAACTGTAATGCGTTATTTTTATCATCGACATTTCGCGAATAGGCTAGTTTCTCAAGTGCCTATAAAATTCGATGGCCGCTTGTACTACTTAGTACTTTCGAAATATGAGAAAAACAAGTATTTGCATCGCACGTAAATAGGACCAAGGACTTTGCATTTAAATAGCATCGCTAATAACATAAGAAAATACGCCATAAAAAGATTCGGCATTCGTTTTCTTATGACGCCGAAATTTGATCCGCAAACTAAAATTATGTAATTAAGTTATCAGTGACTAAATTTTCGCATTCTGTTGGTCGTTCTTATCTTGGTCTAAATATACAAATTCTCTTGGTTAAATAAGGAACTGCGTAAGCAAAATAGAATTATTAATAAAATGAATGACTAATTTTTGATAATACCCTGGAATTTTTATTATAATATTGTCGTGCTATTTTCTACACAACCACAAAAAGAATTTCAAAAATCATTATTTAAATGAAGAGAATTTTTTTTGTATATTTAACGGAGGATTCAATTATGTACTTTGACAAAAAATGTGGATGTATACATATATTACCGTTAATAAGTTTGATCGTAACCTAATATATTGCGCTACACTCAGAAATATTTCAAAAATGTATAGGTGAATTCTCACACTAGTCTTCTTAGAATGGTATTTATAATCTAATGTTGATAGTGTATATTCTTAACAATAAGACTTATTTACAAAATTCATTCAAACAAGAAAACAATGTGTTCCTGTATTACATTTTATGATGGCACTACAGCAATAATGCGTTAATTGTAGGAAATTGGGGATGAATGCGATATGCCTTATAATAAGCTATACATTCAGTATATTGTCGAGGTACTAGAGACGAGTGTGCTTGCGTTAAGAAGACCCTATTTTATATTGTTAGTTTATTTGATCTAAGATATGCGAAAAAGAAGGCAATTGAACGAAACAAATGTTTCAAGTAGAATTATTGCTTGACAATTAAATATTTCTAAGTGTGGTGTGCGTAGGGCAATTAAAAGAAAGGAAGAGACCGGTAGGGTTTAGAGCAGAAAGTGGAGTGGAAGGCCCTAATCAACGACGGAACGAGACGACCAATACATCCGAGTAATTTTCCTAAGAAATCGCCGCCTTACTGCACCACAAATTACGACTGGAGTTCAATTTACAAACGCCGTCAGCCAGTAAGTTTGCCGACAGTAAAACGGAGACTAATGAAAGTGGGTCGTAGGGGTCATATAGCAGTAAGAAAACCACGGTTAAGTTATATACACAAACGGAAAAGACTAAATTGGGCAGAAGCTCACGAGTGTAAATGATTGCGAAAATGTGTTATGGACGGACGAATCGAAATTCGAATTATTCGCAAGTAAATGTTGCACGTTTGTTCGTAGCCATCCTGGAAAAAGAATGTCAGGCGAGTATATTTCAAGAAACGAAGAAACATCATGGTATGCGGTTGCTTACGAGGCGGAAGGACGACAAAAGATGTATTTGGGAATCCTAGAAATGTGAATTAATCAGGAAGGAGTTCATTTGTAAGCAAAATAACGTCTCCAAACATAGCGCAAGGGTGGCTAAAGCTTGCTTTTAAGACAAATCTTCTGAAAGAATCATATCCTTAACGGAGTGGCCGGTGCAAAGCCCTGATTGCAACCCCACTGAGCTCTTGTAGAATCACTTGGATCGTGAGATCCGGGATACATCTCGATTCAGGAATGCTCTGCAGGAAGTGTGGAATGCTATAGAGGAATCGTATTTGGAGCGACTAGTTCTAAGGATCTGTCAAGCAATTATTAAAGAAGCGGGTTACTTTGAAAAAACATTATAACAGTATAGTTTTTATTAGAATGTACTATTTTTACAATAAAACATTTTAAGTTAATGAGTGAAGCTTGTTTCTTTAATAAATTTCACGGAAACATTATCTGTCTAGTTAATTTTGTTCTTTCATATATATTTTGTTATTTCATGTAGTGTAGTATATAACTTATCAATGGTAGTATATATATGCAGACATAAAACATCAAAATTTGGGCCACGTAAAGTAATTGTGAATCGAGAGGGACATATCTTCATGCAGTTGCATCATTTATTGTTACACCCCACGAAATACAATGGAACATCTATGTTTTTAATAACGCACGCAAAAAAAAATAATATTTTAATTAAAAAAATATATAACTCTTTGCTACAATTAAAATAAGTTTGAAATAGCTTTGTTCTTCGTCAAGCTTTGTTAACCCAAAATAAACGCTACTTAAGTGCGTGAAGTGCCAACACTAGTAACTGGTGCGGTTGAGTAGTTGGGCTGATTTGTTAAACGGCTTTAGTACTAAAAAGTGCACAAACAGAAAAGTGATATAATCTGAAATCACGACAAAAAATTTGGCAGCAATAGAATTTTTTGACATTTGTAATACTTCGTTAAAAATGAAATAGGAATTTTTAATTTCTAAAATACTAAATAATTTTCATTACTTTGGTGCTATAAAGGTAAACATAATATCAAGTAATTAGTAAGCTGTTATACATTCTATTTGAAATGGAGAAAATTTACTTTCGTGTAATGTCATGGTAAATCGGAGATGCATCCTCTTTTGTAGATATTGCACTTACTTGACCCGAATTTACAATTTTTAGGTAGATTTATAGTAATTTGAGTGACGCACCCTGTATATTCTTTCAATATAATACAGAAGTAAGGAAACGCTAAAAGTAAATGGATTAAAGAAAAACTTCATTAATTCCAAAGACAAAATTTGGAAGTGTCAAATCTGCCGGTATCACAGAGCTTAAACTCATTATTCAATTTCCGTAAAGTAAGATAGAGCTGGTTTCTTAAGACATTTGTTGTTTCTTATAAATTTATGGTGTTTTTAATTTATAACAAGCTTGTATTGAAAAATTAATCAACATTTAAGTAGTTTACAACTTTTGTTCTGAGCACCCATGGCAGATCCGCTTACATCACTAAGACAATTGTTGACATTTAATAATAATTTCATTCATAACAAAACGAATATATCTTTTTAAAAATACTTTAACCAAAGGAAAAATTGCAATAAATTGATTCTATATTGCGGGAACCTCAAATAAGTATTATTAATAACATTTACGACTGACGCTATCAAAAAAAAAAGATGCGCCAGCAGCCGTTAGATGATTACTGATAAGTGAATATACTATGAAGGTTCACTCTGTATATATCAGACTTATGAGATAAAATTCCTTTTATTCTAGATAATCATATAATAGACATTTTCATCAATATTTTATTAAAAATACCTGATGTACTTAACATGAGAAACACAAATTACAGATTTTTTAATTGAATTTTAAACGAATAAATAAATAAATGTGTATATATACATATACGCATGTAAAAATCAATAAATATTTAGATGACTCTGTTTATACCTATGTACATGTCAAAATAAACAACCCAATGAACGCATGTATGTCTCTTTTTTGGATATTTTCAATTTTCTATGCTTTTCAATTAAACCACAATGATATCCCCATCAATACCGCGAATAAAGGAGATTATGCTGCATATGCTTAGTTAACTCGATTTAATACATAACATACCTTCACTGCATACCAAAAATGAAGTAGAAAGTTGTTACCGCATCGTCCGTTTTTATTTTTTATACAATGAAATTAAATCTACGGGAAAAAAATTAATACTTATCAACCATTAAACCATATAAGCGATATACTGCACGGTAATATTTTCTTTGCACCTAACGTGGTAAATATTGATATATACTTATATTATCGTCAGATTTCTGTGTATTAAATGCGTAAAACAAACTCGTCAAATTGATTAATTTCTTTCTGTATTTTATTCCATTACTAACTATTAACAGCTAAAATCTGATAAAAAGATGAGTATTCCTTTTTCACCGGACATGCACTATTGCTCATAAATTTAAGACCACTTATCGCAAAACAGAAAAATGTTAAAAAAAATCAATATCATGACAGTACAACTATGGTTATAACGTATAACGCAATAATCTTTCTAAGATTACAAAAACTATAAATTGACAAACTAAACGAAAACGTATAAATTCTCAGAAATTTTAGTGAAAGCGTATGCTCATCCAAAAGTCTAATAAAACCGCATGTCTATAAATTGTACATGCTCATCTCCTTTTCAGTTCCGTGCTATTTATGGTGGTTTAGTTAATTATATTTTAATCATCATCGCTTGTAATTGTGTTGAGTCTATTTGCATAGTATGAGTAAAAATAAATTGGTTTGGAAAACGCGCAGCAATAATTACTCTTTATGATGAAGGCAAAAATGAATGTTGTTTTAAATAAACTAGACACTTTAAGAACTGCAGAAACTCTTTACAACAGACAGTAGAGGATAGAAGCAATGGACGAACGCCACCTTATTCGCTGAATTGTAAATGGCTCCCCTTCTTGTTTAAATTAATTTCATGCACCTAAAGACTAATTTAAAAAGGTACTAAAATTTAGGTTATGTTCGACAATCTGTTTGGCATATTCGAAGAAATTTAGGATGTTTAGGCCAAGGAGGATTTTTCGCTAACCCATAGGACGTGATAATATCGCTTCAATGTGCATATATAGATATATTCATATACAATATATCGGTATGTAAAAAAGCGTTTCGTCTACAGACTACATCAACCAGGCTTTGAAGTATTAGGTCTTATGGAGGATAGCCCTCTTTTATTAGCTTGTATGGATTCATAACTTTTTTCTTGGAACTAGAGGTGTTGCCAAATTATTTGGTGCGCTTTGTATCTAGGGTAATGCATCAGTCTTGTTTATCGTTTCTGTCACCCGTGAAATTTGGGAAAACAGAATAAAATTATGTTAGATTATCGATCAACGAATATTTTAAAAAATTGTTCGTCCTTTCTGTTTGTTTCTTGTACACTTTCTTGAAACTTAATGTAACAGTTAACCAATTAATCTATTCAGTCGAAGTATTAAAAGCATATACGGATTTTTTTTCTAAAAAAAAGTTTGACAAAATGACATAATAATTATATGCAGTACAGTAACTTACAACTCGAAATAATGCTGATATTAGAAGTACTTGGAAGTCTGGGTGATACAATCCATAGTTATACATATTTGGAGTTCGCCGATGCCGCTATGTCGATGTCGAAGACGATGTGTATCTCGGCGTCGATGAATTATACCCACATTATCGGTACGCAAACACACGACATATGTATTTGGGGTTTTACGATAATAGCTGTATCGGTAAAGTCTCGGCCAGTGAAAAAAAGGCTCTGGAAATCGCCGATTGATTTAGATTGATGAAAAATAACAACAAACGATATATTCAAATTTATGAATAACGGAATTACTTTGGATACCATTCCATGTTTTTATTTTTGTATACAAAGTACGCAGAATTGAAGAATCCCCAGAAAATCAGAAGCCTGAAGCGAAAAATCATGATTTTTATAGGGGAATGAAAAAATTAAGAATTTGATGTTATAACTTATTATAAGAGTAATCTACAATGTTACATTAAAATATATTATTTGAATTTTATAAACCGAAATTCTGAAAAATGTTTACATTATGTGTTTGAATGTATGTATATTTCCACAACTTATGAAGTATACACATAAAACGTATCAATTTTGACCATTTACGTAATAATTTTTTTCCCAATAGCACCTTTTAATTACTTGTAGATCAAATCAGATATCTTGAAATCTCGAGATATTTGCAAAATGGGTCTTTTAAGCATTTTTGGTTTTACAGTTAAATAAAAAGGAATATAGAAACATCAAAAATACCACAAATATTAAGGTTTTTTCATAGAGTTTTAGTTTTAGAAGAGTTCGTATGTTTAACGCAATACATTAAAGACAATAAAATTATACACTAGCAGTAAAACTCGATCACCATGAAGGAACATGCAAGCCATGTTTACAAGAAAAACTATGTTGAAATTTCTGTAATTAATTTTACAAATCGTCACCATAAAAATGAAACCGACGATTTCAGTCAATAATTTAAGTTTTTTAAAAAGCACTTGATTTAAATCAAGTCCGCTCTACCAGAAACCTTCAATTTTTTAAATTATCTTTCACATACGTTATGGGCAATACCATACTAAAAAAAGCAAACTCTCGTACATAACCCAGACAATACCTTCTTAAACAGATAAATATTTCCTTTATAGTAATTTCTAAACTAATAAAGGAAAGGCCATTTCGAACTTGCCAGCGTTCAAAACTCTTACCGTGTTTTACTACAATACACACTAAAAATGCATTCTTTTCTTTTTCATCAAATCTTAATGTAGGTTTTCCATGGCGGTCTTAAACATTTGAGCAATAGTGTATGTATGCATTCTATTTAAATATATATAATCTGATCAAGGCCAATGTCAATACGTATCGAACACATTAATTTAATCATTTAAAATCAAATAATTGTCGTAAATGTATTTCTTATCAATTTAAAGATGAATAAAGGAAATCTTTTTATAGAGTTTGCATTTACATTAATAATGATACACATGTGCTCTATAGATATTTGCCTAAAGCGAGTACAACTTGCAGCGATAACAACAAGAGTTATTGTACGAATTAAAGGGATAACAAAATGTAGAACCCTGCCACTATTTCCTTAAAGGTATTTAATACAAGATCGTAAAAACATAAAGAAATTATCTTTACCCAGAGTATTGTTAAACGGCGCGTTGTGCGAGGCAAACGAAAATAGCAAAATCGATCCAAAATTACTCCAGCTTTTCCACAAACGCAACGGTCGTCAAGGAAGAAGAAAAACGAGATAAAAAGAAAGATTACTACCGCACATGCAAACGCACGTTAGCAGTAACCCGGCGGTAGGTAATCGATTTAAATTGCCCGAATGTAATTTTCACTAATAGATACATCCGTACGTAGAAAAATACTATTATACCAAACCACACTATAGGCGCTATTAGACGTAATCTATCACAGCACAAATTGTATTAAATTATCCTCAATAACGTTCCATCACCGTGCGCATTTATTACGATTAAATTGATTTCCTTTTGGCTACGATAATTAAGGCCGCCGATGTACTTGCTGCGTTTACAATGAGCTTACTAAGTACTGTATTGTTTTTAAGGCACTGGAAAATTGTCTATACTGTATATGATTCGTATATATACGGCACGCTATCGGCGCAGCTAGCTAGACGGTTTCACGATCGGCGAGCTACTGCTACACACTGCTGATGTAACATAACCTCACACCGCCTGCTGAAGAACTGCTTTGTAGGTCGGAGCGATTCGAGTGCATTCGTCACCCAACAGGACACAAGATCCTCTCTGAAGACTCTCTTCTGCTTTTTATTTTGCGGAGATGCGGTTCGCGGACACCGTGAGATCTATTATTCTCTGCTTGATGCTGGTTGACATAAAAGAAACTTTTATTTGGAGAGACGCGTAGTTCTGTTGTGTAAATGTATATGTTACGGAAACTCTTCGCGTCAAGGTAGTATAAGTACTTGTAACGCAGCAAACAACCAGAAAAATTATCAATGTTGGATGCTAGCGGGATTATCTCATACTTGTTTTAATATTTCCTACTGGATAATTTTTAATAGGCGTTAACTTTATTCGTCCTGCAATTAAACACCAAAAAGGAATCGAAAGCACATTTTTTGGTTTAATTAAGCAAGTTATTGTGTAGTGTGTTTATAAATTGGTGCAAAAATTAAACTCAACGAGATTCTTCAGTTCTGAATCGAAAATCTCAACTTTTCATTGTACGATGCTATATATGTCCTCAAGAGATTCTTGTTCCTGCACGGCGCCTGAGTGGCCAAATTCAAGTGCAGATATACTTACCACTGCACCACCAGACCGATAATATACAGCTGTGTGCTAAATAATAGCAGTGTATATACGAAGGCGACCTGAAATATTTCCGGAATCGACAACAAAAACACGGTATTGGTGTGGTTTCTTATTTTTATTATTCGATGTAGTCTCCTCGAAGATCAATACACTTTTTAAACGGCGTTCCAGTCTCTTTAAGCCGTCGGAAAAGTAGGATGTTTTAAGATCTGCAAAATAGCCATCTGTAGCGGCGATGACCTCCTCGTTTGAGACAAATCTCTTTGCTCCCAGTGATTTTTTCAGGTTTGGGAGGATGAGAGACTAATTCGTAACGCAACTCATTCAATTTGGAAACAACGATGCGGGATGAATGAGCCGTCATGGTGGAAAGGCACTTTTTTCCGCTGCAAACGCTTTCAATACTGCATCGAATCGGGTCAATAAATCGCTGTAGGAATGCTCCGTGATCGTCCTTCCCTACTGCAGATAGTCGATGAGGATCACACCTTGGAAATCCCAAAAAATGGTGGCCATGACCTTTCCGACCGATGAAACAGTCTTTGCTTTCTTCGGAGCCGATTCGCCTGGAAAAGTTCACTGCTTCGACTGTTCCTTGGTATCCGATATGTAATGGTGGATCCAAGTCTCTTCCACGGTTACGAAACGCATGAAGAAATCCCTTGGATTGCGTTGGATCCTAGCCAGGCACTTCTCCGAAATGGTCACCCACTTTCGTTTTTGCGCCAGTGTGAGCAAACGCAGTACCCGTCGCACGGAAAGCTGTTCCATGCCCAAAATGTCGTGTAGGATGTAGCCAACACGTTCTCCTAAGATGCCTGTTGTCTCTGCTATCTCTTTGAGCTATAATCGGCGATAGACTAACACATCATGAATCTGGTCGACCATTTCATCATTGGTATCGATTTTTGGGCGTCCACTACGCGGTTCGTCACTTGTGCATGTGCCGCCACGTTTGAACTCGCTCACCCAGAAGCTGATGGTCGAAAATGATGAAGTATATCCGCCATGAACTTCTAATAAAATGTTTTGAATTTCCGTGGCCGTTTTCTCAGCCATCCAGAAGTGGTTTATCACTATTCGATTTTATCCATTTTTGCAAAACCACCTGACTTGCTACACAAAACACTCTTAAACAACAACTATTGACAGTAGACGTCTAAAATTTTGACAGTTGCCATGAAAAAGGCTGCACTTGCTGACCAATGAATCCACTTCAACTTTCGTGCGCCCTCTCTTGCCGATTCCGGAAACATTCCAGGTCGCCCTCATATATAAGAAAATAGGGTACGTAAATATATCTAATAACCCGTTAATTGTTCTAGTAAGAAGTTGAAAAGAAAAATGTTAATACTAATCTACTAAATTAGGAATCCATTCATACCGTTACGCTAATTATTCTCTTACCTTACATTTCGAGTATTATTGCTGTGATTTCTAATTATTACTATGAAATCATTATCAAATGTCTAAAGATTTTATCTACAAGAACAATGAGATAGTTTGGGGTTGCTCATTAATGGCAAGGCCGAAGTTGCTTGTAAATAAGCACAGTAGAAGATGCAAATCAGTACACAAACTCACTCAGTTCAGAACACAAGTTCACTCAATTCAGTGCACAAGTTCATCAGAACCTTCATATAGTACACGTTGTAACTCAATCCAATACACAAATTTATACAAATCACAATATGATTTCAACAGAATGCAACGTAACTTCAACAAAGTAAGTTATAAAGCATTTAAAACAGTTATAACAACAATTCGGTAGCATTGATCATATACTTCACGAGTATTCCCTAGTTATATGGATTTCGGAAGCAACAAAAGAACAATCACGAAATGTAAAAACAAACATGATGCAAGTAAATAAAGGTGGTTAAGCGGTTTTAAGTGCGTCAGCTTAATTTGTTTCTCCTAACGGTGTACACCTGATAGGCGTGAATAAGAGACGACCCACGGAAAATTACGTTGAAACCGTCAAAAAGGGTCAGTAGATCGTATAACACCATTGAAGCAGGGAAAATTCGCACCTGTTACTTTATAAAACCTCTAACGTACGCTGTGTATAGATAGAAATCCACAGGATGAAACCTAACTACATGTACAGTACCTGTCCATTTTATTAGGGCCACTTTATAAATTTAAGCTTTTGTGTTTCCAACGAGATAACAAATGCAAGTATAAAATTCATGAATTCATGAATGGGGTTTACAATACCTATCTAAATACGTTCCCTAAATATCTCTCTAAGAAATTGAGAAAGAGCAACTTAATGACTTCTTGCCTATTATTATCCCTATCATGAATTATTATGTGCTGTATAGAAGCTGGATAGAAACAAGATTGAAAGACACAGTAATTCGTAGAATATTATTTGGATCGGTTACAATTGTAGAAAGAATATTTGTCAGTTTATGTAACAATGTTTTTTCCGTGTTTACGTGTTAGTGTTGGACTTTAAGTTATTGCTTGTATGCGCTTTATATTTTTTCATTATTGGTAAAAAAAGACATAGCAAATGAGAAAAAACTGCGCATTGAGGCATTTTTGGGTATAGGAGTGTATTCTCAACGCACAATTACAAAGAAAGTGGAAGTATCCCGATAAACAGTGCAACGAATCGCCGTTTTAATGAAAGAAAAGATATCCACTACAAGTATCGGAAGAGCGTTTTAGGGCAAGAAAAGGATCACTACTAATCGAAAAATAAATGAATATGTAATTTTGTTTGAACAATGTCTTTCGTTCAAGATCGTATTCAGCGATGCGTCAAAACTAGAAGCCACTACCGAAAGAGCTCAATTTGTTAGACGACGTTCATCTGCACG
The DNA here is from genome assembly GCA_023509865.1 of Trypoxylus dichotomus. Classification (NCBI taxonomy): domain Eukaryota; kingdom Metazoa; phylum Arthropoda; class Insecta; order Coleoptera; family Scarabaeidae; genus Trypoxylus; species Trypoxylus dichotomus. Next base: position 32,415,404 of record CM042078.1, read on the forward strand.
GTTTGGTGAAACTAATGTACTAAAAACGGTGAAACACCCTCCGCCAATTATGGTATGGTCCTGTATATCAGTCGAAGGTCCTAGCCTACTGTATTTTCCCTAATATAAGCGTGTATTGGAGGATGTCTTGATGCAATATATTAATGATTTAGATGCGAATGAAGGCCCTTACACATTCATGCATGATAAGGCACCATGACACATGACCAAATCCATCTAAAGTTTCTTGGACACGCACGCTCTGCCAGTGTTACCTTGGCCGGAAAATTCCAAAAGAAATACTACAAAAGGGCAATTAGTAAGAAATATTAAGGATGTTTGGTAAAATGACGCTACAATTAGACATACCATTAACGCTTGCATAGACAGTATGCATTATAAAAGCCAAAGGAGGCATTACGAAACATTAATTATATAGTTGTGACGATGTCTATAAATAGTTCTGAATAAACTTATACTTGTACAATACGTTTTTTATTATATATTTTAACAAAATCGCTATTTTAGCAAGTGGCCCTAATAAATTTAACAGGGGCTGTATATATGTATATTGCAATATACACAATGCCTAACGAACATCATATGTCTACGAGACAATAAACAAAGTTCTTGTTTACATATCAATTAAGTTCAGAAAAAATCCGCCTATACTACGACTCCTACAAATCATAAATATGCTAATGGTTGAAATAATCCTGTTAGAACAACGCTTTGAAGACAATAGGTTAGAGTCGCACGGTATGTAATGCGCTACTAGAGAATAACCATCGAAACGCATGCATTCATCGTCTTTAACCTTGAATAGTTTACAATTGCTTATTCCATAAATTAACATGTATTTGTAAAATGGTTAAAAATAAACGTTACATGATAACAAAATAAGTAATTTCTTTTGGAATCGCTTAATTTAATGCATATTCTTACACAAATACGAATTCTGTTATACGTTGAATAATAGGAAGATTTAATAGATCCGGGTCTCAATATACCTCAACATACACCAAAATTCGTTTCAAAGTTCAATTTGAAATGACTACAAATGTTAAAGGCATCTTTTTAAGTGGATTAAGGAATATTAGTTGTTCGAAGTTTGAAGCATAAGAATTTAAATGTTCAACACAACTTGCATGTTTGGATTTCTTTTTGAATATCTTTTCAATCAGTTACTTGCACTTTCTTTAACCTCAGCAACATACGTACATGACCTTGACCAAATAATTATGTCTACAATTTTCATTTAAATTTGGGACCACTATGGAACAGTAATGTTAATTTATTGAAAACTTGTCTTATAAATTAGATTATTTATTATCACGTTAGACAAACTACACGACACTTTTCTTGTTGAAAGCTATTTTAGAATTAGTAGATTAGTTAATGCACAGTGGATTTTTGCAATTAATCAATGTATAGAGGATTTTGGTCAACAGTTCTCTGATTTTGTAGTTATGTATGAACAGCTGGTTACGCAAATTCATGATTGTGTTAACAGATTTCGTAAAACGGGGAAAGTACTTCGTAATCCCGGAAGCAGAGCGTCTGAAAAGAGAACTGCAGAATGTATTGAAGATGTTCGACATCGAATGGAAAACGCACCAAAGAAATCCATTGCAGAACTGCCAGAGGAAATTTAGTTATCAATTGGAACACGCCACATGTTAAGGACTTAACATTGTTTTTTGTATTTTATAAATTTTTTACTACTATGTATTTTATCTTCTTTGCAACCGTATGGGTTACCATTATTATTTTCACTTAGAATATTACTTTATTTTCATTTTTATATTTATTTATTTTGCTCTCTTATATCCAATTTTATTTTAATATGTATGTACATTATGCATTGTATATGTATGCAAGCCGGCCATTCACATTACGCTAGCTAAAACTGCCTAATTTAAAAATCATTCAGTGCAACGTCGTCGAATAAGTAATGGAAGTTTTCTTAAAATTTAAGGTACACAAGCATAGGCAGACGTCTCCCGCGCGACGGTCGAGGTATTAGCGATCGTGTACTCTCGGTCACCTTTCGTACCTCGTCGTAACGTGTACAGTAACGTCGTCGTATGATTATTAGAGATTTCTAAGATTTTCTAGTTTTGGCGGGAATCGTCGAGGACGTTGTCTATACATTTATTTCTGGCGGGAGTCATTTGGTAACGTCGTCGAATCGCATGTATAGATTTCTTTAATAAGTACAAATTCTTGATTTTCTATCATCGTACGTCGAGGCTACTGTGTCCATTGTCGTCTATACATATTTTTAGTCTTCGGTTAAGTTTGTGTCGGAAATTATTTTGGTGGGATTGTCGGCACGCATGTATAGACATCTTCTACAAGTACGATCACTCCGCTTCTTGCTGACGGTCGTTGCGGCCGCAGCGCCCGTTGTCTTTTGTACGTTTGTTCGGTCCTTTGTCGTATCGGGACTTTTAAATTTTTTCATTTAGTTGCTCGTCGTAGCGGACGAGTTTCACGGACCAGTTTTCTTATGTAATGTCGGCATCATCGCTCCGTTTTACTTATCGGTGCGCAGTTCGCACATTTGCTGGTTACTGGCTTTTTCCTTTCTTTGGGGCGCAGTAGCAGAGAGCTAAAGATTGCACATAGCGTATTATTTCAAACGAGAACGCCTGGGTAGCTGTGACATTACTTTTTGATTGAGATCGGCTATTATCGCTACTGTCGCCCTCGACCAGGCGTTCAAGCTCTAAGAGATAGGGTGGGTTCCCCTATAAATGTGAAAATAACGAACGTATTTGGTTCAAGTACAAATACATGCCAATAATACAGGGCCAAGTCCCTTAGGCAAATTTAAAACAAGGAAAGTATATTAGGCTCCCGGAAAGGGACATATAAATAAGCATAGCACCGAGGTGCGCTTATAAATTTAAGAAATAAATAGGGTTGGCTCCTATAAAAGGTAGTGGTGCATGCAAACAGATAGAGGCATTAGTACATGCCTCTAACAAAGCTTCAGCGGCAGCATATAAGAGTTTAACCTTTTAAACAGAATTAAGACATAGCTTTGCAACGTACATGCTGAGGCATTACTTTATATTGCTACCAATGAAAATACATATACACATGCTAATGTACATTACATGTATAAGAGAGCTCGAATAACTGCAATTATTGCAAATATATACATCTTACGTACATCGTACATGTACATAGGCAAGAGTGGAAACCGTGTACACATTTTATTTTTAAATATATTTTTTTGCGCATGCGCATGAGTTTCACTGTACAACCTTTCATATAGTAAATAAGCGAACATACTCTACAAGTAAGTATTGGATAAAATAATTCAGGAATTTACGAGCAGGCTACAGCGGCGCTGTTCTTCAAACCAGGAGAACGTAACACCACACTATTCTTAAAAAAAGATTTAAATTACATTCATATAATGGTTCTTGAATAATAATGATGTTTTTAATAAATGTTTCTTTAGTCACAAGTCCTTGTTTCATGTTTCGGGATAGTTAAACAACCAAAATATGAGAATATGGTCGACCGAAAATCCTCATGAATTTGTGGAAAAATCATTACATTCGCAAAAAATTGGTGTTTGGTTGGCGGTATCAAGACAATGAGTCACTGAGTCCATGTTCATTAACGGAATAATAAATGCTGAAAAATACCGAAATGAGATGTTGGAACCCTTTATTAATTAGTTACATGATGAAATTATAAAAGGATATTTCCAGCAAGACAAACCTGCAGCATATATGGCTGAACAAACACTTGTTCATTTGGAAGAGTTATTTGATAATCGAATTTTCCTCCAAGGTCTCTAGATCTCACAATTATAGATTATTTCATTTTTCCGCACATGAAAAACAAGATTTTTAAAACACCATAGCACACTATTGCACAACTGCGCAATATTATTACAGAATTTTGCAATAAAATACCTCTTGAATATTTGTCAAATGCATTTGAAAACATGAAACGTAGAATTCGTGTATGCATCGATAGAAGAAGGCAACATATCGACCATCTCTTTTAAAGTAGTTTCTTTTACAATAAGAGTATTTCTGTAAATACTGTCTTTTACGTGAAATAGAAATAAAGGTGAAAAAAAAAGTCGCCATTATCTATCATATACTCTTTTCATCAAAGAAATTACTGTGTGCGTTTATCATTGCTAGTACTAATTTGGGCCGCTTCTTACAACACTTCAATTGAAATATTAACCCGTTCACGTTCTAACATTGTCCACAATTCTTTTTTGACAAAGAATGTTTTCCTCACACATCGAACCAATCCATTTCGCAGTTTCTCTATAAGGTTGAAATCGGAACTTTGAGATGCTTAAATCATTACTTTCAATATTCAAATATTGGGCGTTTCAAAAGTTTTTTCCAATTTGTTTTGTTCGTTGCGCGAACACAATCATCAAGTGGGGAGTGGAAGGTATGCCAATCGCTGGCTCCGTCTTTAGGAATTGGAATGGCCATGCAAATGGGCAGAACTACCGCTATTAGAATTTAACAAATCCAAAACAGAAGCGTGAGAGGCCACTTCACTCGTCAAAAGTTACTATTTGGGCTGCAATGTCGGAGCAAGGAATGGGGTGATAATTTCTTTACTTTTTACAGTAAAAGTAAATTCCGAATGGTATGTGAAGATGATTAACAACTTCTTTTACGTCAGTCTTGCAAGATTTAATGGTTTTAATCGGAACACTTGGTTGCAATAGGATGAAGCGGGATTCCACACGTGTAAAGTGTCCTTACCAGTTGTTCCTGAAATTTCCCTGGAAAATTGATATCCAGACGGGGTAACATAAACTGGCCGGCAAGTAGCCCCGACTTAACACCATTGATTTTTTTTCCTATGGAGCTACCTTAAATCAAAGCTATGCAGCAACACTTCTCGCTCTCTAAATGAATTAAAAGAGAATATGCTAATAGTTGTACCGAGCAGTTCTCGAAAATTTTGTCTCACGCTTGGAACAGTAACGGAACACATTTAGAAGACCTAATTTTTAAAAATAAACATTCACTCATTAAACCTGGCCATTACTTTACTATATTCTTTTTATTTAAAGGACTTTTGGGACAGCTTGTATAATCCCTGTCAAAGAAATCGTCACTTATATTACATTACGTATTCTTTTAACCAATTTTTGCAATACCTGAGTTGAAATATTCCTTCGACCACGTTCTAACATTGTCCACAATTCTTCTTTTGACGAAGGATATTTTTTTTCTAACGCATCACTCTTATTTGTTGGTTGATGTCTGGACAAATTATTAGTTTCAATGTTGAAGTATTATTTCCCATTCGTACTACCAAATAAGTTTTTTCTTTTTATACAGCCATAAAATGTGTTTACGATCGTTTTCATGGATAAACTCAAATATGCTTTATATACATATATATTTTTCAATAAATTTATTTTCGACGATATCTCCTATGCCGTTGGCGCAACTCCGAAAAATAACCGATCCTCCCCCACGCGTTGCTATGGGTACGATACCATTTTCTCCCTTGCTGATCCCCTCACCCATACCCTTTGTCCTTGACTGAAGATTTCAAATCTCGTTTGTTCGCTCCGCAGTACATTTCACCAATTGTCAACTGTCTAATTACGAAATGTTTTTTGTTAGCTGCCTCACCGTGCAGATTAGCTGCTCGAAGACGTCTTTTACCGCACTTCTATAAATGATTTTAGTACCGCCCCGATTAACTCTACAGTTATTTCCTCCATTGTCAATCGTCTGTTCCGATTAGTTATTAAATTAACTCGAACGCGTCACAGTTCATAACATATGGAAAGCTTACAATAGAAAGTATAAGGTTAACATCAGTCACCTTTTGTAATTAGCAATAAATTTTATATACTGATACAAACTACAATTGGCAATAAAACAAATACTATTCGACGCTGTTTTATACGCAAAGACAGTACATACATACATACGTACGTACAATAATAATACTAATACAGAAAATGATGGAATAACGTCCAATGCCACAAGCGCATACTGCATCATACCTATTTTCATCGTCGATTTATGAAACGTATTTATAGATGGAAAGGATTCGTTGTTTCTAAATTAAATCGTAATCACCGCCATCTAAATACTGCATTGCAATGTAATTACATTACTTTTGTATGCGAGTAATGTTCTGAAGTGAAAACTACTTGACTATAAAAATACATATTCGAAACGTTACACTCCGCAATGATCTTTTAAAAAAGAATTATGAAACGCGACGTCAAAGGCAAAGCAGATTGTTATAGGTCTTGGAATTTCCGTGATTTAAATGCTAAAGTGATTAAAAGATTAAAAAATGCAAACCGATAATTGCTTTTGACTTTTAACTTTTAAAACACTCTACAATATTAACTAAGCAAAAAAGCCGATAAACATAATATTTCGACAGTATGATAAAAACCAATCCAAAGTGATTGGCTGTTACACACATCTCTAAAACTACTAAAAATATCATTTCGAAATTTTGACAGGCAATATATCATGGATAGAGGCATACTTTCCAAAAATACTTTTCACGACACGTCTTGTATATTATGGATTCTTTGAATGGTCTTTTTAAATGCAAATTCAATGATCTATTGACCACCCAAGCCAATTTTCAAGTTTTTATCAACAACATAGCTATTTATAACTATGAATAAACATAAGAAAATGTTATAAAAGATGCTCCCAAATACAGACATATTTAACTACAACAATTTTGTTTTTGTCGTTAATAGCAACCGCAATTTCTTCACCATTTCTACGTATTCCACTCAAATGAATAAAACTAAGTCATACCTTCTGTATCTGAATTTATTAGTTTCCGAGCAGTAAACTTTGTTTTCATTACATTTTTTATAGATTATCACTGCGATGATAATAGCAGAGCATAGCAATGACGACATTTTCAATTTATTTCACAGGAATGGTGTAGATTAGAAGATAGTTGATGGAATTTTGATAAACCATGTACTTCTTTGACAAAATATTTAACTGTAACTACGATATACCATTCTGCGTTTGTTTTCAAAAAATTTGCGGCGCGCGTATTGTTATTTGCCTTTTTAAGCTTATCTACATCCAAGTAATATATGAAAATGTAATGTAATCTACTTAATCATTATTGGTTAAGTAAAGATAAAAACACCAAGCAAAAAATTTTGGCCAACCTAAAATCTTGTCACCCGAAATGTTTTCGTAAATTCGTGAACTGTTTTTCTTAAGTATCGATGAGTTATGATTCTCCCTTATAACAATGGACTGTCGATACATAGGAGAAAATTCTCATCGATTCGGCGTTATCATTCCCACAAGGAAGAAATTCATCAAACAAACGACACTCCGGGAAAGAAAAGGAAGTAATGACAGTGCATCCGCCTTACTCTCCGCATTTTGACGTGATTTACATGCTAGTCGAAGCGTTTTAAATGATTTAAATACATCGCTCGTATTTGGATAACTATTTAGATCTGATCCTAAAGCGGCTATTTTGTATGTCGTGCTCGTGGGGCAATACAGAATTCCTTCTTCGCGTCGACACGAGTTGAATTTCTGATAAATACGTGCCCGTCTTGAGGTACAGGCTCATTTACAAATTTTTCCATAGTACGTAATTTAATAACTACATACCTCAACAATGAATATATGTATATATAAGAAATTAGTATAGTCGCAAGTATGGTTGTCGTAACAAAGAACTGACCAAACATTCTGATATAGATTTAGTTAACATAAAAACTATGAGTAACCATATGAATATACCTAATTAGAGTTGGGACCGCTATAAAATACTTGAAAGCATTTGTCAAACATGTTGTTAAGAAAATTGGAACAACTCAGTTCACTACTTTACTTGATAAAAACTAAATTACTAATTGAGGAAAAGATAAAAGTAATTGTAGTCATTCAATAAGTACACCTTATACTCCATTAATTGCTAATGTCTTACGCCAGTTTTGTCAGAAAAGGGGTTTTTATATTCACCAAATTATTTCAGGAATTCACTTATCACTTATTATAAATTTTGCATATAGAGCTGGAAGAAAACAGTAGGTTGCTTTTAGAGACTCTATTGTTTTTCGAAGTATTCTCGACGAAGATTAATGCTCTAGAAGCAGTTATTTCACTCGTTTGTTGGTACAGTCAAAATTGCGTTCTTCAAGGCATCGGTTGCTCCTTCTAACGACTGGAACCTTTGACCACGCAGTCCGTTCTTAATTTTCGAAAAGGTAAAAAAATTATTGGGAATTAGGTCCGGACCGTACGGAAGATGGTCTAACAATTCGACGTTTTGTTGCGTAAAAAATTCAGTTGTCTTGTGTGGTGTGTACGAACTTGCATTGTCTTGGTGGAGGATGATTTGGCGTTCGGGGTTGGTTTTTAACGATGACTTGCGGAAAACAAATGGTTGTAGAGGAACCATTGCAACATGACCTGCTTTCGAAAGAAATGTCGCGACCATTTTTTTGGGTGACTTATTGCGCAAAAATCTTCTCAGTTTAATTCCATTTTCTAACTTGTCAGGCTGACAATACGCTGTAGCTACAACACTATATCTGAAACTTTGGGATTAGGTTAACTAAAAGAGGAGGTTAATTTTTAGTACTGACATTTGATCAGTGGTACCCTCTATGTCCAGGTATGAAAAACTTAAAATATCTAGACAGCTACCAATTATCAGTGCCAAATGCATATACCAACTTCTGTTGGGTGCAATTAATGAATTAATTATTCATGAACTGAAAATTTCAAAAGTTTCGAAAATTGTAATTAACCAAAGGAATACCTGATATAGAGCTAAACTTATATTTCATATATTTCTTCAATTGTATGAAGCAACAGGATTATAATCTATTTCAGCTTGTCATAACCATAGGAAGCCTAGGTGTATAAACGCTTCGTCGCTTTGTCACTTCACTCCTTTACAGCAGAGGATAAAACGCTGTGAATTATTGCCCAGCAGTGGATGATAACTTGAGGGAATACTGATTGCGTCAAAAGATACTACTACCATATTTGCGGCTCTTAAAGCAGTTACTGCCGGAATAAATTTTAATGTTAATTTTGAAATCTATCTAAAATGCCCTTCTGAATTGTATTTCTTTAATCCCTTCTAGATCAATATGTTTGAACATTTTTAAGATAATGTTTACTTACTTGTTTTAAAGCTTGGTTTTAATTTCGCAAGAAAAGGTTTCGGCTCCTGCTCTACGGAAAAAATTTCTTTTCGTCTTCAGGGTGACCCCTAATAGTCAAAAGTAATTTTAAAAATTCTAATTCGAATTTCCGAATTTGTATTTTATTTACAAATAAGCGAAATATTTTTTATTTTATTTTTTTATATGTATAGGCACTAGCGTTGTTGTTTGGGCTATTTACATAGTTCGTGGAACTTCATAGTCCGACGTTTCAACAATGTGTCTTGCTGTCGTCTGTACAGTAGCCTTGATATTGCTATTGCTTGCCAGATTCATCATTCGTTCAATGATTTTGTCTGTCTATTTGTCTTCCCTTTTTTTTAGTGAAATCGTATCGTGTGGAGATTGAAGTCGATTTGTTTTTTTTTTCAAATTTCGAACTTGCCCACTAAGTTAATCGTACTTCGCTACTAAGCTGATTAGGTGGACAGAAGTTACTGTGTTAAACTTATATTTAAACTACTACTTTCTGCGCAGAGAAAACGTCGGATTAAGTTCTACAAACGATGAGAATAGTCGAAATAACAACTCTAATTATCATCATTCGTCAACAATATCACGTCAAAAATATATAACCAACTTCAATCTTATCTACCACTGTCGTTATCGGACTCTTTTTTAACTTCAAGAATTCTATATTAAAATGAGATAAACCATTACTTTTATGGAAATTTCGAGGGGAAAAAAGGTTTCCAAAAATCCATTAAAATATATTTACTTGAAATCGGTAAATTTCGTATTTGATGAATCACTTTGTTTAGATATATTCCCCCAAAAGCATAATATATACTAAATATACCGCAGAGATACAACAAAACTGGTGATTTGAATATGCACCCTTTACAATTCTCTATCTAAACGTTAGCTCCAATGTTCCTAATATGGCAACGTTAGGGGAGAAGTTGTATTGATTGTACAAAGGCTATAACAAGGGAGTGCTGTAACAAATACCGTCAAAATCGAATTCCCTTACTTTGAAATTTACATTTACATGTTATTAACTAATTTCGCAGTATATTCCGACCTTTTAGTTTACCAACGCTTGCATTTTGATTAAGATACTTTCATTTCCCCATAGTACCTTCCGTGTCGGAGAAAATGCTCTGGCTGTGGTAATCTTCACTCGCACACCGTAATAACCAAGTAAATCGATAATGCTAGGCAGCTATACAACTTCCCGGTCGGGCGTGGTACTTTCTCTGAAATCTTTACGATTCTCCGTGTGGCGCCGAATAAAGTTCCCGCTGAATATTTTATGTTTGGGAAAAGCGTTGAGTGTTTTAATCAGAATTCGTGTACGTGTTTTGATACGATGTTTCGTATTATTATGTCGATAAAAGGCAAGAAGAAAAGGAATTTAGGTAGTAAAACTATAAAAACTAGAAGCCGAGATTTATAACTTCAAAGCTATAACAACTAGAGATAGAACAATAAGAGTTTAGACAACTCGAAGGATCCCAAAACATCATCAATTATGTAATGGAGAAGCATCCCAGTAGAATACTGTTAATATATAAACTATAAGTGTTGTTCAAATAAAGTAGTCTAAATTCTCGTAAAATGATGACAAAAGCAACATTCACATTTCTCTTCAAACGCTTACCTCCTTAAAAAAAGTTTCTTGAAATTTAGTAAAATCTCTTATGTTTGGTTTTGCATCTTTTTCAATGCATGCTTGAGAAATAAATGTAGCAATTGTAAATAATTTGGAATGCAGTTATCCGAATCGCGATTATACGAGGTCCGCATTAACCGAGCCGACCAGACATTATGATTATCCGAGATACAGTTGTCAGTGCTCCGTATTAACCGAGCTTGTACAATGTTTCCACTTAAAGTCATCAGGGAAAGCCTGACCCGATTCACACGCTTGACGGTAATTCCCCGTTCAAGTATGCATCTAGACTCTTTTAGTAGGTGCGCGTTACTGTGTTCGTCACAAACTAGATGTACATTCTATTCTGTGATTTGTTTGAGTTGTCGTTTGCGGTATTATGGAGCAAAAAAATTGAAAAAGAGTTGTTATATCAATTGAAAAAGAGTTGTTATATCAATTGAAAATAAATTAAAAGCCATAGAAGAGTAGAAGCAGGTGAAACAATTAAAGCTGTAGCCCGAGATTATAGAGTAGGTGAAGTAACAGTCGAAGATTGGAAAAGGAATGGTAGTAAAATTGAGCAGTAGTGTATGAACCAAGCCTCTTCGTCCTCGGGGAGAAAATCAATGAAATCTTGCTAAAAAGAACTGATTAACGAAATATTATATATGTGATTTAACGAACAAAGGTTGAAAGGTGTGCCACTTTCGGGTCCTATTCTACAATAGAAAGCATCATTGATTAGTAGGCAACTCCTCCACACCCAGATCAGTTTACTGCCAGTTCTGGATGGCTCGACCGTTGGAAGGAACGGTACGGTGTACGACAATTAACCGAAAGATTTAAACAGGACTTTAAAAAACAAATCGTAGACAGTGAGTGTTCGTGGAATCAAATTTACAACTGTGACGAAAGTGGTGTGAATTAGAAATTGCTTTCTTCAAAAACCTTAGCAGCTCAACAAAAAAAATCCCCTCCTGGGTACAAGCACAATAAGCAAAGATTAACTATAATGGCGTGTTCCAATTCATCTAGCAAGCACAAATTACCACTGATGGTAATTGCAAAGTCTAGACGTCCGAGAGCATTAAAAGACATTTCACCCCATGTCCTGCCTGATGGATGCGATTTTATTTACTACCTTGTTTAAAGAAAAATTTGTACCACTGGTGACCAGGTTTTTGAAAAGAAACAATCTTCCCATTAAGGCAATTTTGTTAGTGGATAATGCTCCTTCTTATCCTGGAGAACCAATTACCATACCAATTACCTTCTAAATTGAGAAGCGGTAAAGAAATGACTTCTTCAAATTTTGCTAGCGAAACAGAAGACGCACAACAAAATTTGTTTGAATTAATCCAAAAATGAAACGGTTGTGAAAACGTGCCAACAGAAGATGTTGCACAATGAGTTACAGCGAATGACTCAGAAGAAGAACCAGCTATTGAAGAATTAACAACTGCTTTTCAGGGAAGCAGAAATATAGATGATGATGATAAGCATGAGGATCTGGATGACGACATACAAGCGTGTGTGGTTAATAAACAGCGTATCCCTCAACAAGGTTTTCCTACTCTACGAAAAGCATTGCTCTATGTCGAACAACAACCAGAAGCAACCCCAGCGGATCTACTACTTCTTAACCGTTGGAGAAACATCGCGGCAAGAGATAGAAGATCAAATATGAAACAGATACCGATAGACAGTTACTTTGCTGTTTTGTAATGTACATATATATATATATATATATATATATATATAAAGATCATATAGTACGTATATGTATTCTTAGTTTGTTAATATATAAATGAAAAATAAATCCGGATTATCCGAGTTTTTTGTTATCCGAACCAGGTAGGCCCACTTTACCTCGGATAATCGGGGTTTCACTATGTTGCACTATGACTGCACAGGAGAAATAGTAAAGAAGATATTAAAATAATGATTCTAAGACGTGAATTCTTTAACTTTGCCAATCTTGACTTTTCAACAACATTCCAAATCACTCTGTATAAGAATCCTACAGTACTGTCCCCATCGAAATCAGTAACGCATGCCATCACGAGATTCCCTTTGACATACATCCGCTTGATAGGGTACGACTTGTTAAATGGACCGATAGTGTAACTTAATAGGTATCACGGGAAAGTGACGACAGTCGCGAGATAGCGTACCTATCCTAAAAATACGTGCCTGCGACGTATATCTACACACTTACCGCTCTTCTTAATGGGAGAGGCTCCGCTTAAGTCGCTCAAGGAGCTGTGGATGCTGCTCTCGATGTTCGTGGTGGTGGTGTTCTTCGTGGGCGTCGTGTTGGTGGTCGCTCTGGTACGGACACGTCGACTGCGAGAAAAAAAGAACAAAAAGATAGAAGGTAATTAGAAATCGGTAATTAACTGAAAAGAAAAGGGACGGCGTAATGTTCGGGTAATGGTTTTGTTTTATTGGTGTCGTCTGACGTTTTAATAATGCAATTATACAGCGGATGTTTCTAATAAAAGTACTTCATATAGATAGTTTGAAGAGTGTGGTATGCCCGTAGATTAAATTATATATATATATAGAATATATTTTCATGGTGTAATGAGATATGTTTCTACGTATCTGTTTTTCATTAAAGGATGCACATTTTCTAAACATATATTTTGAAATGAAATGCTCTTCCCGATTGAAATGAAATTTGATGCATTTAGACGCTTTAAAAACACATAAAATTCCTAGGAAACAGTAACTAACGTAATTCTACTAAATACAGCTGCTCATGATATTGATGAAATCATTCACGAGAAAGATAATGTGAGGAGACAAAACACGCTTACATGCATACACATTGCGGACATATTTCTGCCTATCCGTCGTCATCAGCATGGTTTCGAGCGTTTTTTTGCTCTGCACATTGCAATTCCCTCTCTGCTACCACCATCATATCTCAACTCACAGCTAAAGTGAGTATTCTTGACGCTAACTAGTGCCAAAAGAATAAAACATTCGTCTGCCGGTTCAAACAGCGAAAATAACCGGGTACAATTTACCAACCCTTCTCCCGAGCAAGACTTGGATTATTAAACCAGAGAGGGCGCGCATCAGCAGTGCCTAGGGTAACTGCCTATGTGAATGATTTCTCAGGCTTACCGTGACGCATTAAAATCACATCTAAAATACCTAGGAAACAATACCTAACATAATAATGCTGCTAAATATAGCAACTCCTGGTATTGGTGACATCATTCACGAGAAAGACAATGTGAGGAGACAAAAAACGGTAACACACTGAAGTCTTTCAATAAAAATTTTTAAGGTAACCAAGCGTCAAAGTGCGGAATGGACGTCGAAAAATTCACCACAAACCTAAAAAACACGGAAAATTCAATAAAAAATCAAAACAATGCTCATTACATTCTTCGATAACAAAGGAATCACCCACAGGGAATTCGTCCCAACTCGACAAACAATTACTGGCAAATATTATCTCGACGTCTTGAAGCGTCTGAATATCGTGATCCAGAGACCTGGTGTCTGTTGTACGATAATGCACTCAGTCACGTCTCACTCATTGTTCGTTAATCTTTGGCTCGAAATCAAGTCTGTGTGTTCAATAATTCGCCGTATTCACCTGATTTGGCCCAGTATGATTTCTCCTTGTTCCCTAAATTAAAATTGAAGTCGAAAGTATATCCCATTTTAAAGACATTTGGATCATCGAAGCAGTTACAACACAAACACTAGAGGCAATTCCACAAAACAACCTAGGACAAGCATTTGAATCACTGTTGAAGCGGTGTAACAAGTGTATTAAAACTGGAGGAAAATATCTTGAATAGAAAGATTCAAAAACATTCAGATTTCTTGTTTCAATGGTATATCCCACGACCACTCTCGAAACTTATTTATCACACTGCGATACGTTATGATGTCAACATCATACTACATGTCCGCAAATTGTAAATATCCACTTGTGTGTGGTCCTAAAATTTGTTTTAATTCTATTTTAAATATTATAGCTTGCACTAGTATTCAGTTTATTGGCTGAATATGGATAAAAATAAAGAGTTTTGACATTATACTTCTCTCCATAACAGTTTCATTAAAAAGAAAAAATAAATTATAGGTGTTTGTGTATAATTGGTTGCCTACTATGTAGCTAATGCATTGACAAGTTTCTTCTTTATAATTACACATAAGGAAAGTATATGTGCAATTAAAAAAAGGTTCCGCTATATGTATTTCGCCATAAATAATTGCTTAAACTGTGCACTGTAACTACATAGAATGCATACAAGTATTTCATATTCAGGGCCTCGTTTTGCATCTTATTTTTTATATAAAAAGACGGTTTTAGTTTACGTAAGACCATGTCTTATATTTATTTTATATAAATTTTATTTATAGAAATTGTAAAATAGTCCCGTTTAACACAATTTGCGCTCGAACATATAGAAAAATATTCTAATTTGCATTCTATTACTAGTGCATTTTTGATGTGAAGATTAATTTAAAATGACCTTTCTATTTTGTCGAAAGCATTTCCATTTCGCACTATTGGTTGCATACTCTACAAGGGACACGTGGGAACAAATCTTCTATTTTTTGCCAAAACTCCCAGTAATTTATGTAAAAAAGCGAAATTCCAAGAGAAACCTTACGAAATACTTACAGCTTGTTATTTGGAGATTTCTGATTACTAGCAGGTCTAGTTGACGCCTTCGGTGACGGTTCGATCTTTATTGTACTTGTAGTGGTAATCGTTGCCATTACTTTAGATTTGATCTCTTTGACGATGTTCTTATTTTGATCTTGATTTTTCGATATCTTATTCATTACAGCATCCCAACGGCCTATCGGCTTTTTCGTCGGAGCCTTCTTTTCAACGTTCGGAGTTTTTGCGGGTTCCATCATTGCTTTAACTTTAGATGCTACGTTTCTCTTCGGCATCTTATACTTTTTCAGCACGTCGTCCTTATTTGTATGCCTTGGAGATCTAACGCTCGTAGGACTAGAAGTGGCCGTCGACGGTGAGGGGGTATGTCTTTTGGGCGAGATCTCTTTGACCGTGCTGTCGGAAACGTTCTTGGAATCCGGCGATTGAATAGAGGCGGGTGTCTTTGGCATTATAAGAATATTATTTTGGCTGTTGTCCGAAATGGTTTTCGTTGAAGAATCCGAAGGTGAAACGTCGATGGTTTGATTGGGTTTGATATCGTTATCAGCGCTTGAAAGCTCTTCATTTCTAAGGTTCGATTCTAAATCGGTAAATATTCCGCTAGAATCCATATTTTCGCGATTATTGACGTAAATATCGGCTGCCGCTTGCGGATCCACACCGTACAAGGTTCCATCGATAACCTGCGCTCGACGGTCACCACGTAATGGATGCTCTTCGTGATTATCAGCATCGCTTTCCGTGTAGAAATCGGAATCAGTCATGGGATCGGGCCGTCTAGGTTGAGGTCGAGCTAATGGTCTTCGAGTAAGAGGAGAATTATCAGGACCTCGACTAGCCGGCCTGGACATCTCTCCATCACCTTGATAACCAGTATCTATGCTGGTAATACTGGTAATGCTCGTGATGAAATTACTCGTCGTTTTCGATTGGGTAGGCTCCGTTTTCGGTTCCATAACGGATCCTACGCAATCGTCAACGCTGATCGGCGTTGGATCCAAGGGCAGTTCCTCGGGGGACGGCGTTTGCTCGATTCGCGTCATCGTAAAATTTTTCTTGTTATTATCGGTGTCTAAAGGCAGCTCCATATTCATCGTAGTATCTGATAGTAAAGTCGATACCTCGTTAACGTCAATTACACCTAGACTGGAATCGATTACGTTCGGGCTGGCAATATCGGTTTCTTTTTGATATTTCATAACAATATTAACGTCGTTCAATAACGACGGTATATTCTCCGACGAGGGCGAGGAGATAAAGCAAGATAGATTATCGACCATTTGATCTGGCGTAAGAATGCCCAAGGATTCGTCGCAGTCTAACGAATCGCGTTTATTATTCTCATCTTCTACGGCGTTGAAATTTGTCGGCGATAGAGTTAAAGATCTACGCGATGAAGTTTCACGCTCCTTTCGTATCGGCGTCGAATGCGTTATAACGTCAGTGTTCTGCTGATTACCACCTTTGATCGGCGAAAAGAAATTGTCAGTAATGGGATAGCTCTTCGGCCTATCGAAAGATTCGTTAATATTCTTTAACATAACGGTTTCGTTACCGCTAAAACTGCGTAAATTTAAATCAGATGGCACTTTATGCTTACTACTAGGAGATTCTTTGAAAATCGTAGTGTTCAGCCAACTCTTGTGATCGGATTTAACGTCGAAGGTTACATTATTATCGTACCTTCGATTTTGATCTATTTTATTATTGGGCGACGGCGTTATACTTAATATTTCCTTATCCGTATGCAAAATGTTAAACACCCGCCCTCTTTTCGTTATGGAAATGTTAATGATAGTCTCGTTACTGCTACTATCCTGCATTGAATCATCGCGAATGCTACTATTTACAACGGTATCGCATTTAATGTGCGTTGTATTCGTGGTACTGGTACGATCGTTGTCCTTTTTCTGTACGTAAGTGATATTGTTCGCGTTACGAATCGAAGGTAGCGACGAAATCTTTTCGGCGTGACGATGTTCGAATTTATCGAAAGTTTCCGATCGCACCAACGGTGGTTGTTGCTTCCTGCTCTCCTTAGCGAAGAATGTTTTTTCTGGTTCGTATGTATCGTCCAGATCCTGTAGCCTAATATTCGTACACGTACTGTTTACCAGCTGATCATTATTCACATCGAATATCATACTATACGGGCCGGACGCTGCATCCTCGGCGATCTCATCGATTAGTGATACCTTGGACAGTGGCGCCATCAACCCGCGCGAAGCCGGACACGTGAAATAACGCACGCCGCGTACGACACCATCGTTCTTACCGACCGCGCTCGCTAGCTCGACTCCGCACCACACTCCCGTCGTGAAATGTACGTTACCTACGAACCGCAAGATCCCTTCTTTATCGGCTACGCGCACTTTCTTACCGACATCTTTCGCGGTTATTTCGTCCGCAGTCTTTTTTCTCTGTTGCGTTATTATTGTTGTATCGAGTTGTTGATTCTGTTGTTGCTGTTGATGTAAATTTTGGCCTACAGCGATGAGGTTCTCGGTCGTATTCGTGGGCACCGGAACGGGAATCCTTGGCCCGAACACAGGTATCCGGGTAGGACCGGTCCGCTGAAATTCAAAGATGTTTAGCTATTAAAATTTATCGAACTAATTTAAAAGTGTGTACGAAAAAAAACAAAAATAAAGCACCTGTTAATCTTCGCGAAACGTGTATTAGGATGACAAACTGATAGCAGGAAATTATTCAATTTAATGAGGTCATTGATTTTTTTTTACCGGCAAAATAAACAACGCAGCCTAAAATTTATATTTCAGACACAACAACGATGCAACATACTTATAAAGGTTGTATAAATAATTCATACAAATGAGCTCTTGAACGTTGATGAATATGCATAGTATGATTGTTAATAAATTCCATAAGAGATGTGAAGAAACCGCATATGTCCAGATGGACAAACGCTGGTGCAGAAACACAACGCATTTTAATTATGTTTGTATTTCGTTAATGTTTACTTTAATATTCAAAAGCATTTTGTTTTGTTTGTTTATATGGGCGATGTATTATTAGTATTTACGAATCAAACGTCTGAGAATGAATGTTTTAAAAAATATTTGTTATTATATTATGTTACTTTTTGCCTCTACTTCCCCGTTATCCAAACTGACTGCTTTTTCAGTTAGTTTGGAAAACTACCATATCAGTTTTTACATGAAATTATTTAAAAAATTATATCTATTCAACAAGAAGCCGATGAGTTTAAAAAGGAATGTACAGGTTGCATCACAGCGGGTTTTCATTAGAAGAATATAGAAAAATAAGAGTTGTGTTTTGGATTGTGGTTTTAGATTAGTTTCTTCAGATTTAAAATATTTTCAAAATTCTTGGACATCTGATTATACCGGAAGTAATTAAGTGTCTTTTTTATTTCAAACAGGCGTCGTAATTTTTATAAGAAGTACCTCTAGAGTGATTTATTGATAGAATACTACAGCTTTATTAATCTAATTACATTGACAAATGTAAGGAAAGAGAGATAAGTTTGACTCAACCAAATTATAATACTATACTAACCACTCGAATTATTTAAGTTAAAAATGAGGAGTATTTTTGTACTATCAGTGAAATTTCTACAGTTCAATATGAACTTTTAAACAGAAAATTTGCTTTTCTTAATATCTTCGGCAAATTATGCATCGAAATTAATGGTGAACCACGAAGAAACAAATGCAAGACAAAATAACATTAACACACTTTTTACTGCATTTTATACCATAACGGTAACTCAAAATAGCAAATTTCTATAGGTCCATTAACACAAAATGAATAAATTAAATAAGTACATAAAAAGCTTATAATATAAACTTAGTAGTGTGTTAGATCCTCTATTCAAAATAACTTCAAACGTCCGGGTCTTTACACTGTCTATCAATTTGGTCAATGTTGAAATAAGAATATCATTCCATCATATGGAATTATAGAAATTTCGCTGAGTGTGTTAACACATCTATTTTTCTTCGGTAGGTAATATATTTCTGACCAATTTGAATTTATATGGTAATATTTTAGAATTCAATCGTGTTTAGTGGTGACATCGAGATACAAAATCTAAGAATGAAAAATTGTTTATTTTATTCCTATTTGATTAAACTAAAATCATTTACGCTTCACAGAGGTCGTCAATTTCTGCAGATTTTATCCCACGTACTCGTATGATAGTGTTTTGATGTTTTTGTTATAATTATTGCAGAAATAACTCGCCTGTGGTAAGTGCCGCGTGGATTGAGTAGCTTAGTAAGTGCCACTGCCGGTCCCAAGTTCAGATAAAGGAGGAAGGTTCTCGGGTCAGGTTAGCTCCCTACCTGGGAGAAAAAGGTAACTTAGCTCACAGAATCAAAGATATGCATCGGAACTGGACGGATCTAATGCTGGACATCTACATCCGAAGAGGCAGGAGACAACAGGCAATAGCCTACCTACCACGTGCAGAAAGGAAGAAGAAGAAGCAAGTACTTAAGCTTTCTTCTCCAATATCACCTCTTTCTAATATGCTGCGAACCTAGATTATGTAAAGTGAAAGACACTTTCTTAAGGTGACATATATAAAGCAAAATTTGGATAGATGGGGTGTCCTTATTCCTCCACAATTCTCGCGGTAAACCCCACACCACACAAATTAATACGAAACGCAGCGTTTCAAGAACACATGGATCCTGATTGTTAGCCATGTTACCGACTAAATTGTAAAAGTACATCAGCATGCAATATTTCTTACGTAGTTTTAACGAAAAATATATCAACATGCAATAACTAGTTCTAATTGAATCTTTTACAACTTATTAGGAATTACAGGTATATTGTAGTTTTTCGGAAAAGAGGAAACCGTATATTTAAAAAGGCATTATGGTAATAAATCTAGCAGACTCAAGTGTGCAATTGGGGATAATTCTCTATTGAGAAAGTTTTTGTTATTTTTCATGAATTTCGTTTCGTACGCGTCTAATTCTGTAGAAAAACAAATCGTTGCTTTTATTCATTGCTATGTAACTTATGTATTATAGGACTTTGGCAATTGGTTATGACCCCATTGAACTCTTCCAGTCAGTTCTTTTGCTTCCCTTGAATCGAGGTACAAACTCGCATATATAGTATATTAAACTTCTTTTCTACTGTAAAAACTTTCTCGTCAATAAGAAAAAGTGTTTTCTTTTTGTGATTGTCATGATCGTATTGCTAAAGTAAACGTTTTAGTTTTGCCGTCCTACTTCTTTTTTAATTTTTCATCATTTGGCAAATGACCTGCTGATCCTTTGAAAGCTCGTACTCCCAAATAATTTTTTATTATACGAAAATCTCTGAGAAATGTTTGTTTATCGTCACAGTATTTCCTGTTTCCTCAGAACAGTTTCTTGTTTATGTGCTTTAATAGCATTTCTAATACAAATAACCGATCGACCACCAGATCTTTGATGACTACAAACATTTGAAGTTTGAGTAAATCAATTTATGGTGTGATAAGCAAATATTTAACTGGTACCAAGTAGCTGTAAGATTTTGAGTACTGCAATTGGCTGCATTCTCAGTTTACTAAATGTAATAACAGCAATTTGATTTTCTTTTTCATTCTATTAGAATGTCGAGTTCGTTTATTAAATTCGAAAAAACACAAAAAATCCATTCAATTTGACAGTTAGTATGAAAACAAAAGTAGCAATGGCCAACCGATATTGCAAGTTAAACTTAAACAGAATACTGTTAGAAAAGTTTACTTTTAAGCTATAAATATATGGTTCGATTGTGTAGAAGTTCCACACGCTATGTGCACTTTTTTCGGTGGTGTCTTTAAAAAACATTTTTCTCTACGATAAGGCCCGTTATCATATAGCAGATAAAATAAAAACTCTGCACAATCTCCATATCTCAATCCGTTAGGCGATTTGAAAAAAAAAACTAGTAGGTACATGCTATACAGTTACGCTTAAATTACGTTTAAATACACAGTTATTAAAGATACCATGCGTAGATAATCGATCTCGTTTCATGCATCTCATGAAACTAATTTCAAATCAGCGAATTTATCTTCGTATTAATCGCAACGAATATAAATAATGTCCATGTCAAAATAAGCGTAACCAATTTATTAACATTATCTTAATCAAAATATCAACAAATATAGTGATGGCGCTAGGGTTATTTAAAGTAAGCGCATTTAGTACGTGTCGCTACATAAACAACATCGTGTGAATGCGATAAGAAATGTCAGTAGGTAACGCAAACTTTATAGCACGCAGTTTGCACAGTAAGCTTGGAATGAAGATAAACACAATTCCAAAGAGGAGCGTACACGATCCCGATGCGTTTATCGATTCAACGAAATGCAATGCGGTGATACTGCAGTCAACGAATAATACTCTTCGTATTACAAATTTATTATTGCATTACATATAAACATTGCTCCACTTATTACTGTCGAAAGTCGAATTTTAAGATTAAAACAACTCTATCAGCGTATACAGTTTACTACATACTTGTGTCATTAGGTACCTTCTTTGCAATGCATTCGAGAAACACTCAACAGCACTTTCAGGGCTAGGCGAAGTAAACCCTGTTAAATTACAACTCGACTTCATTGGGTATTATCTAACATGTTTTTTAGTGCTAGAAATTTTACAAATTTGGAAATATGATATGGCTCCTCACAATTGTATTGTATTCTTTAGCATATCATTATAAACAGTGAACCAAGAGACTATATATATTGAGAGAATTATACTACTCCCTTAAATTGAGAAAGACATGCAATAGCCTTGTTAGATGTTAACAGTTTTTTGATGGAATATGGTACAATGAAACACTTTCCAATTCTGAAATCATATCTAGAAAACGTAGCAAAAACAAAACTCTACAGTATAGTTCAGCAGTCAAGTTGTCATTTCTATTCTGGAAATGGGCTAAGAGCACATCTTGAGAATCCCAGAACACGGTAAGCATAACCTTACCAGCTGAGGGCACAATCTTGAATTTCTTTGTTGATGGTGAAGAAGGATGTTTCCATTGCATTGAAGCACACTTGTGTTTCGAGTTAGTAATGGTACACCCAGGACTCATCACCAATACCAACCCTGTTAAGCATGCCCTCTCCTTCCTCTGTGTACCGAAAGAGGTGTTGCAAGGACAAGACTATTCGAATCCTTTTGTGTTCCTCGGTCCGTTGTTTAGGTATCCACACAAACTTTTCGAAAATGCAAACAACCATGCATCAGTTCGTAGGCTATACCATGAAGACACCCTGTTACAGTTACTATGCCGTCTATTGTTACTCACCTGTCAGTTCAAATCATTTCTTCCACCCGTCGAAGTATTGCATCCGTCGCAATCTGAACGGGACGGCAGCTTCGCTGATCGTATCTTTTGTAGGAAGTCCCTTCGCCCAAACAAAAACCGCATAACAGTATCATAAAGCTGGATTGTGCTGACACCTAGTGACAGATAGGAAAATAGCTCACTGCTGTTTTCTGTTTTCCCACAGCAGTTTGTGACTTATTTAATAACTTTTCCTCGTCATTAAGTAGCAGAAGGATTATTCTAATCTATATTCAGTACTCCATACAGTGCCACAGAGATATGTTTAAAGAACTATGTTTTTGATTTTCCAATCTATACAATTCCACCCCTATCACGTTTCTCATGAATAAGTCCGCATGACGAGAAGCTGAAAGTATGTACGTAGGTAGGGAGCATTCTAATAAACTGTCAAGTGACAATAAAGCACTTAAGTGATTTAAAGGTGAAGTCCGACAAATAAGTTCCGAGATTCGGAGCATATTTGAATAACTAGTAGCGCTAACTATATGTTCAAGCCGACGTTTGAAATCTGTGACATTCCTCTTTCCGATAATACTAACTTTACTTTAATCGGTTGATAAATACCAAAGTTACAACAGTTCTCCCAAAACAACCTTTCTTGTACATTGTTTATTGAAAATGATCGCAATGCTTCGCTGAAAATTATGGAAGAGGATTTAAACATTAACACATTCTTCATAAGGATTTGGGCAAAACAAAGGTCAGTGCAAAATTTATTCCACACACTTTGACGGATGGGCAAAATTGGGTGGATCTTAATTATTCCACAGAAGTCGTTGCAGCCGCCACAAATGATCCAAACTCCCTGAAATCTATTGTTACAGGTGACGAGACATAGTGTTTTCAGTACGACTTAAAAACCAAACGTCAAAGTGCGGACTGGAAATCGAAAAATTCATCACAAACCAAAAAAGCAGAAAATCTCAAAAATCGAGTCAATGCTCATTACATTCTTCGATAGCAAAGGAATTGCCCACATGGATTTCATTCCAACTGAAAAAAAAAAAATTACTGGCAGACAGTAAGCGAAGTTTTGAAGCATCTGATGTCTGGAATCCGTCGTACTCGACCCGAATATCGTGTACCTAGTGTCTGTTGCATAATAATACACCGACAATTTTGTTCTCAAAAAATTTTTTGATTACGCTTAGGAAAATTATTATATATCTGTAAATATAAAAACCTAACCTTGTATCTAAAAATTCAATATAATCTACAGGATGTTTAAACAAATCATAAATGACATCATATCATCGCAATGGTGACAGATGTAATTGTTGCTATGATGCCAAAAGTAATGCGATTTTTATTATAATTACAAATAAAGAAATTACGAATGTTATTCGTTACTCTGTATATTTTATGGGACAATTTGCAAACTAACACTTGTCCTGCAGTAGCCCAAAATATTCAATATCCAAAACAATTTCGTATATGTAGAAAATAATAGTCTTACAGCTGAAATTATTGAAGGTGTATGTGACACTTAGTAGACCTTCTATTGACTATTATAAGGTTAAATAGGCAATGCTAAATCTAAATAACATTTGCAATTGGTTCTCTAATAAAATGGTATTTTACTTTAAAAGCCAGCTCGTGAATTAAAACTAGAATATGTGCAAACATGTTATTCATCACATTGATCATTATCATAAAATCAATATCGCAACGTATTCGTATTTTATTTTAGAAGTAAATCGGATAACAAGTGTCTACATAGATCGAGAAAATATTCAAATAAAATTGAATCCGTAATCGCGAAAACTCAGCATTTAAACAACTTAATCTTCACACACGATACTATATTTGCATATATACGTACACATATAGATATTTAGGGCAGCAGACTAAATTATCATTTCCATCCAAATTAAATCTGCAACTACGCAAAAGCTTGAATTAAAATTCGCAAAACGCTTTATGTTCCAAACGTGGTTTACATACATATGTATGTATACACAAGTTGGCATAACAATAGAACGGAAACAATGATTGAGAGGAAAAACGGTCGAAATTGACCCATTGTGTCTCAAGGACAAATTATGTAGCACTCCTACGCGTTCAATTAATTTCCCGATTCTGGAATTATTATTGCTCTCTTTTCTGTCACGTATATTACGACATTTCGAAGATCGTATTAAGTTCAAGAACGGGTCCCTTGCTAATTATAAATAATTTATATTTGTGTTTTTGTGATGTGTACGTATTTTAACGTTTCCAAATCGTATATAGGGAATGTTTGCACCTATTGGAGAATAATATCGAATACGATAGGTTGATTTTAAGATATGTAGTGCTATTAGACAGGTTATATGTATCTGAAGGTATGATGTGTAAACATATTTCCATCGATGACCAACGAGATCGGCACTTTTTACGCTTTTCCTTGAGAATACCTTACGCTATAGCGATTGAATTTAAATGAATGTAGTGTTATTGTAATCGTTCGCAGAAGTTTATGTTGTGCAACGTTGATTTTTATTTGCGTTTAAGATCAAGTTCTTTTAAGACGTGATATACTTTCCAAACCACCGGCTATATAAGGAATACAACTTTTAATTTTCTATTTGATTTTTTAGTAGTACAGATCATTCTATCAAACAGTCGAATTTCAGGGAAATACACCCCCTCATCACTTTTATCAAACTCTGCATACTGAATCTTTAATGACCTCAACTAACTATTTTAAAGACTTATTAGTCAGTGGACTGCACTAGGGTGACAGAATAAAATAGACACCAGGTAAAGCGGTATAAATATGTAAACAGCTAAATTCTAAGAACTTTCTCTTGTGATTAGGGTAGGGGTAGATGTTTCGGAAGGAATTTGTCATAGTTTAGTATCGTTACATTTATGCCTCGTTTACAAGATTCGAGTGATATTAGCGACTTCACCCGGGGTCGCATCGTTGGCCAGAGTGAACTCGGCGCTTCGCAACGTGAAATAAGTAAATTTTTAAATATTCCATTGTTCACAGTTGTTCACACCGTGTGATTACACAATTTAAACGCAAGGAAAAAACAACAGTGGAGCCGAGACCAGGTCGTGCCGAACCTTCTGAAAGAAGTAAAAGGGTGCTTGTGCGCGAAGTGTTAAGAGAACCGGAAAAAAGTACAGCTGAGCTTGCGGCAACTTCACAGAAGTGAGCGCACCGTTCTGCGATACCTCCACAGTGTGGGGATGTATAAAAGGGTGGCAAAGAAATAACCTCTCCTTATGGCGTTTCAAAAACGGCGCCGAATGGCTTGGGCAATCGAAATGCGAACGAAGCCCGAAGAGTTTTGGCGGTCTGTCATTTTTCAGACGAAAGCAGATACTGCCAATTCAGTGATAGTGGTCGTACGTGGGTATGGAGACGTTCGTCACAGCAACTGGACGACAAATTTTTGCATCAGACGGTGAAATAGGGCGGTGTGAACATCATGGTGTGGGGCGCGATATGGTATGGTGGAAGATCGCAATTAGTAATCTGCGACGGAAATATGAATGCGGCAAAATATATCCAAATATTAACAGAAGGACTACTACCGATATTCGGCAACGCCATTTTATCTAAAGAAGACGCCATTTTTATGGAGGATGGAGCACCCTGCCGCAAAGCGAGAACAACAACCACATGGAAAGAGGAACAGGGGATTCGAATTTTACCATAGCCAGGCCAATCACCAGACATGAATCCGATAGAGAATGTTTGGCACATAATCCAGACAAATATGGCGAAACGACCCCGAAAACCCAACAATAAGGAAGAACTCGTGGCAGCTGTTACAGAAAAGTGGTTAAATATTCCAGAAGACACCATTAATCGTTTAATGGATTCTATGCCACGACGACTCGCAGCACTTCACGCAAGTAAAGGTAGATCGACAAAATATTAGTCTAATTTAAAAATTTTAAAACATTTTGTATATATAACGAGAATAGAATCTTTTTTTTAATTAGTAGGTGTCTGTTTTATTCTGTCACCCTAGTGTATTTATCGAGCCAGGGCTGTTTGAATCTGTGATTTCGTTATTTTATTCATTACACAAACAAAACGAATTAAACATGGTGGTTTATTATACATAAGTACTTATGCTTATTGAGTAGCCTATCCTTATCACTGTCTATCTCATTGCTTTTAAATTTATTTCTTTAAATAGGTATAGTCCCCGTCAGTAGAAAACTGCCTTTTCTGTGCCCCTGTATAAGTCAGACGATTGGATAGATGTTTGTAACTATCGCCCAATATGCGGTTTGCCTACTTTGGGTAAAGTACTGGAGTCAATTGTTACGGATAAAATAATATCTGCCCTTGCTTCTTATTTAATTCCGAAAAAACATGGTTTTATTCCTGTTAAAAGCACTGAAACCAACATTTTGGTTTATCACCTGTTTGTTTATGAATCGCTGGAGAATGGCTTTTAAGTTGGCTCTATTTACACTGACTTTAGCAAAGCGTTGACCATCAGCTACTACTATGTATATAAGTTAAGCGCTTATGGAATAGCTGTCTGTTCAAATCTTCTCTATCTGATCGCAGTCAGGTTGTACACTTGGAAACTTCAAGTCTGATTTGATTTGATACCCAATCCGAGTAACCTTCGGTGTGCCTCAAGGTAGCCATCGGGGTCCTATTTTATTTCTGCTTTTCATAAACGACATCAAATATCGCATAAACTTTTCTATTATTCTTTCTATTATTTGCAAATGACTAAAAATTATTCTTTCTATCTTTTCTCCATGGATTTGTATTAAACTTCAAGCAGATATCAACATCTCTGTTTGGTGTGAAAACAATAATATAATGTTGAACATTGTTGAATGTAAAACCATTTCATTTTCAAAAAAGAGAAAGGATACCATCTATTGTGCGTATTCAATTGTATTGGTGGTGTAACATTCGTCCGTGTGGATCACATTAAGGATTTGACTGTATTCTTTGATACTTCATTGAATTTTAATCTGCATATTAACAACATCACGTGAAGAGCAAACAAGCTATATGGGTATATGGATTCATTAAACGGCAATACTGCGGCTTTAAAAACGTTGTTGGATTTATATCTATATTCCAAAATTTGGTGCATCCTATTCTTGAATATTGCTCTACAGTATCGAGCCTTTATTCAGCTTTTTACCCGAATAGGATAGAGAGAGTGCAAAGAAAGTTTGTTAATTAGATCTTGTTTAAACTCAATATAGATAAGGATTTATACACTTATTCCGAACGTTCAAACTTAGTCAATATCCAATCGTTGTCTGTCCGTCGCAAAATTTCCCTGCTTAAATTGGGATATAAATTTTTACGTAACATAATAGATTGTCCCAATATACTCGCTCAATTCTGCTTCCGTGTATACCTGCAGTGCATACACGTAATGTGGATGTCTTCGCTCTTGCTTTTCACGAAACCTCTTATGGATTCAACTGCTCGTTGAATTTGGCTGTAAGGAAGCTGGTCCGTCTTCTTAATAGCATACACATTCTTTAATTAACATATAAACAGCTAACCATGCAAATCAATCTACTGTTTTCTAGCTAAATTAAATTTAAGTTTTTCCTTTGCTTCGGTTTAGTTTTAACTGGGTTACGTAATATAATTGAAATATGTTATACGTATCTGTACTGAACTGAGATGTTTTTGGGAGTTGTTGGTCAAATTTAATAATTAAATATGGGTAACGAAACAGCGAATAAACAGCATTTGGACTACAATAGCTCGTACCGACAAAGACTTATATATATTTTATGCAACTACAAAGTGAAAATAAAAAAAATATGTTGTGTTGATGTTGCAATGTGGAACATCTACTTTTCTCTTTAAAAACTTCAAAAACACAATAGCTTTAAAAAATATAACGGACAGCTACATATCAAGTAAAACGTAAAGGCAAATAGCACTTAGATGAGATAAAATAACCTAAATAATACATATAACGCCCGTTCAAATAAATTTTACTTCAAAGGAGCCTTTCAAATTATAATTATGTATTAGCTTGTTACTGGAAATACGAATTTTGTTCGATATTATCAAATTTACAACTGATGCAACTTAGTTACTACTTTATTATATACACTACCGCTCATAAATTTAAGACCATCTTGAGAAACCTATATTTTCCGATATCTTTTAACTGTCAATTGAACAGCAGTTTCTAAAACTTTTAGTTTACCTGAAATGCAATTTTCATTTCCGATTTTATTATAAGAGTAATTATTGCAGCACCAATGCTTTACTCTTAACTGCAAGCGATAACATTTGCTAAAATATATTTGGGCTAAACTACCGCTTCTTAGAGCCACATGGAAATAGATATCCACGTGCAATTCACAAAAATGCGATTGTTAAATCAAACTTGGACAAGTAGATGCTTTTATTAAAATTCATAAGAATTCATAATTTTTTTTGTAATCTCAGAAATATTACACCATATATTAACAACATAGTTATATATTCCTACGATATTGTTTTTTTTTTTTGATAGGTGTTAAATTTCTGGGAAACAATTTCCTTCTACACCGTCTAAAACATAAATTTCATACAGAAACATTTATATTATTCGCAGAGAATGTACTATTATATTACAAAAATTCTATGATTTTTAAATACCATTCGCAATAGCGAATAATGTAAACTCAAATTGTCAATTTGTAAACATCATTTATCTGCTATTGTCATATGTCATTGCTTGCCCAATTTTGAAAAAAACGTTTAATATCTTTTTCAAATGAAGCATTGTATGATTAAAATTAATAATATTTTTAAAATCTTTAACTAAAAGGTGATCCAAAACATAAAACAGTTCAAAGAACTGGAACTAAATATTTGTATATTGAACAAATTTCTACGCAATCATTATACTTGCCTATGCTTACGTTATTAATTATCATTGATGATACGCAAAAATTGCAGATGTATTAAGATTGGAACTAATAAGTCAACTAATCTACGATGGGTAATATCACCATTGATTTACTAAAAATAAAATAAAAAAAAATATAAAAAGAAATCATACGTCCATTTATTTTTCTTGTGATACGTATGACATATGGACACATATGAAATAATTTTTATATCACGTCTGTTACAGCCGTGAAGAAAATTTCGGCAGAGATAATTTAAGAGCAAAAGTAGAAAAGGAAATGTCGAAAATAAAAGTTGCCGTCTAATAAAAAGCGAAACCAAATTCATGTTGAAGCTGAATTTATTTTATTTCGTTACATAAACTTTCCTAGCGGATATAATTGTAACAATTAACGAGTTAGATTTCATTTCCTCTCAGGTACATTAAACAAAATGTTTACATTTCGAAGGAAAGTTCGTATTGCTTATTGTTTTATTGGCATTGAATTCAATACTACGTTTATACGCTGCCAGTCGAAAGTAATAGTAATAATAATTAATTTAACACCGATTGGATGTCTATAGAAAACGGAATTTTATAAGGATCAGTATTTGCTTCCGTTAAATTCAGTATGTACATAAATGACGTTGTGAAGTTTCTATCTACCTTGCTTCAATACCAAATAAGTACACTACATTACAAATGGTTTTCACAAAATAAGCTAAGTTTGGAAAAGACAAAATCTACGATGTTTCACAAAGACGATATGTACTGAACAAATCTTATAATATTTACCACAATGGTTTTATGCTTTGTTTTATCATACAATATTCGCAAATGTTCAGTGAGAAATTTATTGTAAGACATCCAATATTAGCGAAGAGTGCTTTGACGGGCGAAATTTTGTGTTTGAAAATGAGCAAACTAAAAATGACCGAGGAAACAACAAATGATTAATCATGTGATACCAACGACGCAGAAAATATTCTAAATGACCATAGAGGCCAAAGGCCAATATTTCTATCAGATTTCAGAAGAGAAAGTGACCTAAATATCCAGAATAGTCAAATGATATGACAGCTAATCATAAAAGGTCAAATAACAGGAAGGCTATCATATAGATTTAAACAAGTCTTAGGCACAACTGCATACGCTAAACCAAATATTATATTTGGAAAAACTAAAACGGTGTTTCCTTTTTTTTGAAAATAGATGATCAATTATTGATCACATGAAGAAGTTTATGGAAGTAGAAACGTTATGAATTCTAAGAATTAAATTGGAAATGCAGGCTTTTATTTCAATTCTATACGCACGTGGTGATAATTCCTTCCCAACAAATATCTATTTCTAAAATACCAGTAAGGTTCATATTAAAAAGTTATTGTTCATTTCCACAGTCACTTGTTTAGCTCATAAGGTTTGGTGTGACCCTTACAATTTTTACTCTAACAATAATTTAAAGTGAACATGACGAGTGCATTTATAAAAATGGACAATTTCGAACAGCCTTCTTTTTGAGCTAACTTTTTAAAGAGATATGATTTACTGAAATTCATGAGATAAAAATACGTTGGAACAATCTTATCTTTTCTATGCAACCATCTGAATCTGAGCAAATACTTCTAGCACTGTCGTTGGGTGAAAATTGGAAAATCGATGAAATAATATTTGAATTTTTATCACATCCTTTCTACTCTCTAGATTTAGCATCATCTAACCTTCATTTACTCCCGAAATTAATGTTATTTTGTGCTGGTAAAAAATCCATAGCAATACAAGATCTTAGATTTATCAACTACAACAACATATTATCTGCAGCGGCGTTAATTAATAAAATATCAATCCCTAATTAATAATCCATATTTTCAGCGACCACCTGCCTTAATTTTTGACATTTTAATACTTCGCATATAATTTTTAAACAAGATAATTATACAGTTGTTTCATGTTTTCAACATCTGCTTGTGCTAAATAAGTACCGTTTTTGCTATAACGATAATTAAAATCTGCTATAATTCATATCAATGCAGGTGGATAAAATTAGACCGCATCTGATCCTATTTAATATGTAATGGATAAGATAATATAAAATAATATAAAAATATAAAAAATATAAAAGATAAAGTTAATATATCGTCTTTCTGATATAGCATTAACAAAAATTTCAGTCTTAAATTAATCTCAGTATACGATTTCGGTACTGACAAAGAAATAATAATAAATTCCTTTATTGATTAACAGCAAAGACGCTAATCACAGGATTAATTGTGCCTACAATTAAGTATTTACAAAACATACAACAAATGTCTATTAATTAATTAACATCAGAAATAAAGAGGGTGAAGTGATTGAGGTGATAAAGGGTATAAATGTGGTCCAAAATGATGTCTATCTATATCCACCACTTCAGTAAAAAAAATATGCATATCTACATCCCTAAATAAAGTTGTGCCGAGTCATGAAATATGCACGAGATGATACTCAAAACTTCCCGAAATTTGAATCACGCCAATGAGTGGAGGGTGTTATAATGAAATACCACCATGTGGAGCTATATAGGCACAATTGTGTGTCAAAATACCATTATAAGTGGAAAAGCTTTTGTTGGTCAACTGTTCTTCACTTTTGTGTCTGTTTTAAACTCGGTGCGACGAATAGAAACAACATCGCACAAATGTCTACAAAGAATTAAAAGAGCAGCTTCGAACCGAATCAAATTTTCTTTGTAAGGTCGTTGCAATTGACGAAAAACAACAACGAAAGGTTCCATCTTCATCTTGGTAAAAAAAAAACCATCGAGTCAAATGCAACATCTAGTCTGTACTGATGTGTTTTTTCTTTAATATTGATGGCATAATCCATAAAGAATTCACACCTTTACATCAGGCGATTGATGCAGAATTCTATCGTAAAGTCTGGACGGCTAAAGGAGGATACGTCCGGAGAACTGGCATAGGAATAACTGGGTTCTCCACCATGATAACGTGAGGTCACATTTCATCACATTTTATCATAGAGCAGTTTTTGTCGAAAAACAATATGGCTGTTGTTTCTTACCCATCATACTCAATAGACTTGATTCTTTGCGACTTATTTTTCCTTTGTGTCCTGGAAAGAGAAGTAAGTCTATGAAGACGGTGCTGAACACATTAACAAAACAAAACTTCCAAAATGCATTTTTTCGTGATAGAAGCGCTAACATCGGTGATTGTACTTCCATGGGGATTACTTTGAAGATAACGGAGGAAAATGAAATCCTGGTAGTTTGCATTTCGGAAAATTTTGAACCACCTCGTATTTGCCGAAGAGACTTTTATTCAATTTTAAGAAAACTCTAACAGCTTTGTTTTTGAAAACACAGTTTTGCTATAAAAAATAAAGAAGTAAATGAAAGAAACCGAAATAACAATTTTCAACTTAACACAGTTTTGTTATGGTGTAGGGAATTATTTATTAAATGATAAAATTATTTTAGAATGCTTTAAATTTACCACATTTTCTAATATTAGGCACGTAAGCAATATTACTCAAATGAAAAAGTATTCTCAAAAAATCCACATCGCAAAATGGGAATAGGGAACTAAACTGTTATCAAACTAAAGGATATAATAAAACAATATGCTCGATGACAGAAACTGCAACATCTAATCTACGGATACATATTTTTTTTTTTGGCTGATTTTAATTAAAATCTTAAGAACATCAAGTGCCATGGAGTTATCATCATGTGAATATATTTGTTAAATGATATTATCGGTTAGCCCAATTTTCTTCTTGAATTCTGTTGTTATGCCTATCCAGAGTCAAGTAAGTGAATTCTAACGAGTTTCTAATGACCTTAAGATATTGGTCTAAAGCTAAAACAGTTCACAATTCGCGGTTCACTGTCTAGCTAGATATGCAAACCGAATCTACCTGTTACATTCTTTTAAGCATGTATTAAGAATGATCAAGAAGGTTGAGAAAGAGCTAATGAAGACAAAAGAAGACCGGTGCTTTTGGCTTTAAGAGAATTTTTCTCTACTTAATATTTAGTAACATTTAGTTTGCTCACAAAGAAATCTACCAAAAAAAACTTTTAGAGTAAAATTTTACTGGCGACATCTTGTGTTATCACCAGTGCAAAATCAGTGCCAGTGTAAAATCAAATGGTGTAGGATTGACTTAACGAGTTGATGGGATATGTTACCATTCCCTTTCCTGACGATTTGGTAAATAGCTTTGATTATCTCGAACTCGTTTTAGAGAGTAATTCAGCAATTTGTGTTACAGTATGATGGAATCTTTTGGTACTATTTGTATTATAATGTTTCTAGAAGAACACAAATCATGGTTTTCTTCTCTTTCTTTCTTACGCATAACACAAAGCTTGATGCTACAGGTACAGTACTTTCAGCAGATAATTTTATGCCTATTGTTTCTCTAATAATTTACTTATCAATGCTGATATTTTACGCCAACTATACAACGTTAAACAAATAAATAAGTAAATAATATAGTTTGGATAGAATGACATTTTTTCTGGTGTAGTAGACGATGGTATAATAATAACAATCAACTGACTCCCACAATTTATAAGGCAATCGATGGTTATGGACTAGAAATATTTCGGACATATATACGTGAAATTATGTATCCCATAACTCTATCTACCACCACCGATATGCATACCACTGTTTGAGAACCTCTGGTCTAACGTATAAAATAATTCCTGAATATGCGTATCGTAATAGTTCAAGTTTCAAATTTTCTAAATTATTTGAAGTGGTCCTAATTATGTTATGTACCCTTTTACTATCAATAGAAAATAAAATTTATAGTAGTAGTAGCACTAGTAGTTAGCAATAACATGTGTATCTATAAAATCTATACATCAGTAGCACTTTGTCATTGTCGGCTTTTACTGCGTTTCGTTTTGCTAATATAACTGTACATAACGGTTCCATCCGCAGAAATAATCGCCGCGCAGAAACTAATCTTGTATCGTTAATTACGAAGCAATGCAATATTATTGTTAATTCGCTCGTAAAAAGTTCAATTTCGAACATTTTACGACTTACTTCGTTAAGAATTATTCGAGCAATCGCTACATACCATTGTTCGAAGCAGCACGAGTGCAATAAAAACGGTTTTTTATAAATATATATATATAGTTATTTGTGCCACTACTACGTACACGATTCCATATAACCACTGTATGTTGAAGTCCGCCTGTAACGGTAACATAATTACCTGCAATACCAGCGCCAAGCGAGTGTCTGGGTCGACCGCTTAAAATTCGCGATGCACCTTGTAAAAAGCTTCACGTTAGTATGTTGTACGTCAAATATATTACGCAACGTAATAAACATCGGCGACTGAGAAGCGCGCTCTACTGGAATCACGATAATAATTTCATTATTGACGCGAAGAGTCTGATGAAAATCGTTTACCGAATACCAATGCAATCATAAATTCATAAGACGACGTTTTAATATGTATTATATCTACTCAATAATTATATAACCATATACCAAATTAAAGATTCGTCATTGAATATGCACGTATTAATTGTTCGGATCGGAAAGCCGTACTCTCGAAGATTTTTCAACAAAACGAAAAGATCAAAAACCCAGTGTTTAACTTTCAAGGTAAACGTGGTGTTGAAAAAAATGTAATACATACAGATAGATCACCGTTTTGAAGTCTTTAAACTTTCTTTCGATGTGTTGATTATGTAACACTAAATTTAAACATTCCCAAAATATTTATAGGTAGAAGACTTGTATAGAATGGCAATTAAGAGAATAGAGATATGACATCATCAATCAAGCAAAAATTACTAGAAAAAGAAATATGCATTTTGTATTTATTGGGTGTCCCAAGTCTTTTTCAATTTGTTTTGTTCACTGCGCGAATACAATCGTTGAGTGTTGGATATGTCAATTGCTAGCGACTAAATTCCCAATCTTGGGAATTTAGTTACTATGGGGCGTTTTACGGGAATGGAGCGAAACTTCAGATAAAGCGCATTTTCACCTTAATGGCCTTGTAAACAGGTAGAACTGCCATTATTGGAGTTCAACAAATCCAAGACAGAAGTATGAAAGGCCAGGTGACTCGCCAAAACTTACTGTTTGGGCTGTAATGCCGTAAAGAATTGTTAGCCAGTTTTTTTTTTAAGATAATGGCGGCGAATGAAATGCTGGTAGTTTGCATTTTAGAAAATTTTGGTACCACGTCGTATTTTACTGAAGAATCTAGAGATTTTGTTTCAACTCTTCTCATATCTATTTCTTTTTGATAACACAGTTTTGCTATAAAAGTAACATGGATTTGACACTGTTTATGACATACTATTTTAGCCATTTCTACTAATCTACCTTCTTATTACTTCGTGCATATCAATTAATAGAGCTCACAATTTAAAATATATTGTATGAAGAAAACCGAAAAGTAATTTTCAGCTTAACACAGTACTGCCAAAGTGTACGGAATTATTAGTTACATGATAAAATTGTTTTGGAATGCTTTAAACTTACGACATCTTCCAATATTAGGCACATCAAACAATATCAGTCAAGCAAAAAAATATCCTCAAAAATCCATATAGGAAAATGGAAAAAAAAATCTAAATTTTTATCAAAATAAAGGATATAATAAAACAATGCTCGGTAATAGACACTGCGAGATCTAGTACGGATACACACGTTTTTGGCTGATTGTGATTTAAATTTTAAGAACATACATCAAGTGGCTTGGTGTTGATATCTTGTATAGAATAGCAATTAAAAGAATTGGGGTATTATGATCACCGATCAAGCAAAAATTGCTAGATAAAGAAATATGCGTTTTGTATTCATTGGGTTTCCCAAGACTCTTTCAATTTGTTTTGTTTACTGCACGAACACAATCGCTAGCGTTCTCGTCCTTGGGAATTTAGTCGCTATGGACCGTTTCACGGGCGTGGAGCGACACTCCTCAGATGAGGCGTATTTTCACCTCAATGACCATGCAAATAGGCAGAACTACCGCTATTGGAGTTTAATAAATCCAAAATAGAAACATGAGAGAGAACAATTTACTCGCCAAAAGTTACTGTTTGGTCTGCAATGTCAGCGCAAGAAATTATTGGCCTGCACTTTTTGGAGATGACGGAGGTCATACACTAACCGTAAATTCCAAGCGATATGTGGAGATGGTTAACAACTTTTTACGTCAGCCTTGCAAGATTGTAATAGCAGAACACTCGCTTCCAACAGGATGGAACGACATCTCATACGTCTAAGGTGTCCTTATCAGTTCGTGAAGTTTTCCTTGGAAAATTATTATCGACCTGACACCAATATACTTTTTCCTATAAGGCTACTTTAAATCAAAGGTATTCAGCAACACACCCTACTCTTTGAATGAATTAAACAAGCATGTTCGAAGAGAAATGGCGACTATTACTGACAATATCTACCGAGCAATTCTTGAAAATTTTGCCTTATATTTACAAGAGTACCAGAAAAATAACAGAATACATTTAAAAGTAATTTTTACGAGATAAATTCCCAAAGCCTGTATTTTAATTAAAAAGAAAAACAACATTGATTCATCAAACCTGGTCATTATTTTATTATATTCTTTTTATTTTGAAAAGTGATTTTGGAACGCATTATTATCGATGGCGCATTATTACTATTTAGGATACTAAATCCCACTTGAAGCTAAAGATTTTATTGAAGTATAGTACATTTGTGATTATGACAGAATCCTGCAATGCTGTAACTACATTGCTTCATAGTATTTCAGTAGTTTCTTTTGTATCCTTGATATTTTTGCTTAGTTACGGTTTTAAATGTTCGGCATCAAAGGCGAGCTTGCTAACCTTTTTGAGATTTTGTCGTATCGATTAAAATTTCACAAGCAACTTCTTGCAGAACAATTAATCAAATCAATGATTAGCAGACTTAGTCCTTAATGTACTTTTAATGTGATAGTCAATAGTTTTATGCAAAAAAAATAGATCTTCTCCCTTTTAGTAGATACCTTTGAAGTTTAGGCTGTTAAAACAATGCTTATTTACCTTACATTTCTAAAGTAGATGAAAGTTAGAGTACAAAAGTTATTCCTTAAAGCGATGCAAAAAAAGCATAGAATATATCAAGATAAAATTAGTGTAAAAAATAAAAAAAACAAAACAAGGTCAACCAAGAGCAAATAAACAGCTAAGGTAAGAATAAATTAAATATCTGAAATGTATGCTACACTACCGCTCAAAAGTGTTTAGGCACTCTCACTGACAGCAAAAATGTATAAAAACTAAGCAAAAATGTTAATAATATTTATTTTTTATGTACAGATACACGTACATGAATAAAAATGTATTAAATAAATGTGAAAATTAAAACGTTTAATTTAAATTTTGCTTTCACCTATGTGACCTCCTCTTGATTTAATAATTGCAGCACACAATCGAGGCATTCTCGCAATAAGTTTTGCCAGAGTTTCTTGTGTTATTGAGGTCCAACTCGATTGCAATTTGTTCCACACGTCAGTAGCTGATGTCGGAGCCGATTTCCGTACTTCCCGATCTAGTTCTTCCCATACTAACTCGATTGGATTCAAGTCGGGGCTCTGGGGAGACCATTCCATAATTTTGAGAGTTCCTTCCTCTTCTAAATGTCGTAAATAGTCTTTATATAATTTAGAGGAATGTTTTGGGTCATTATCTTGCTGGTAGATAAAGTTTTGACCCAAAAGTCGAATTCCGGAAGGTATTGCGTGGTGCTCCAAAATTTCGCGGTAGCCTTCTTTTTTAATATACCGTCAATTTTCACAATGTTCCCCACACTAGTGCCAGTAAAACAGCCCCAAATGATGATAGAACCTCCACCATGCTTCACGGTAGCAACAATGCACTCTTCTCTGGCACTTTCACCCACAGATCTTCTTACGAATACGCGTCTTCGGGTTCCGAACAGCTCAAATTTGGACTCATCCATCCATAGGATGTTGTTCCACTCTTCTATGGTCCAGTGTTGGTGTTCACGAGCCCATTTAAGTCGCTTTTGCTTGTTTCGTTTGCGTAGTAATGGCTTTTTCATCGCAATATGGTATATATATATATATATAATATCGTCCATGGAGCCCGGCTTTCTGTAGACGACGTTTGACTGTAGAAACACTGATTAGTTTTTGGCGACCAACATTTAATTCTGCGTCTATTTAACTTGCTGGTAACCACTATTCTGCGACCATCTGCAAATGTTGTCGCTTTTGGCCTTCCACTCCGTCTTTTATTAAGAAAACTGCCAGTTTCCCGATATTTTTTCACGTTATAGTCAACCGTAGCGTGGTGTATTTTCATTTTTTTGGCAATTTGTCGATTACTTATGCCACTTTTATGGTAAGCTATTATAAGCGCACGTACTAATTTCTCTTCACGGAGGCATTTTAAAATATTGTCACACGATATTTCGCTCACGACGTGAATAGAGTAAATACCACAGTGCAACTGACCATGACAGATTTCACTATAATCTTCTACGAAGGTAATTTAAACATTATTACCTACAATCTAACAAATGACTAAATTCACCCAGTAAATTCAGAGGGATTGTTACTGTAATTGCACCGCAATAAATAGTTTATGGTAATCCGACCAAGTGCAGGTAAATGATAGTAAAGCTTATGCGATATAATGGGTGTTTATCTTACTGAACTAGATTTTAAATACGTATTTCATTTTATTATAATGTTTTTTTGGTAAACATAATACTATATGAATAATCCATGAAAACAGGGGTGCCTAAACACTTTTGAGCGGTAGTGTATGTAAACATAACATATTAATGAATGCTTGGTACAAAATATATACATGTATGCATCATAGTAAGAATTCCTCTATACTGTAGTAGCAGTTTTTTTATTAGCATATTCTTAACTTTGTTGTTAAAATAATGGTGTTGTAAACGTTAAGTTATATTAATATTAAAGGTATACATACCCTACTAATATAAAATGCTTTTGATAGAAAGTAATTTGATAATTATTAGGCAACGAATATCAAGTATATGCAAAGTAAGGAGCTTAAATTTTGGTTTTTATTCTCAATGCTTTACTCAATACGGTTTTATTTAGTTGGTAATAAAGTTGTCTTGGTTAAGGTTGTTATATCTATTCCACCATCTCCACCAATTGTAGTTTCTAAATGCACTATTGTTGTGACTTGCTCAATATCATTTGTGTTTCTCGCCTAACACCTACGAATACTATCACGTCTCCATATAACAAGTAATTGAACGGGATGCATTTCTTTATAACCAAGCACTATTTTTCGCAGATCTGTACTCTCGTGTTCATATGTGTTCATAGAAAGGCAAAAGACACTATCTTCCTATTTAACTCCTTTTTCCATGTCAAGTTCTTTCTTACCAATTCCGCTAAGCAGTTCCATAACTGTCTGAATCTAGAGCATCTCCAATATGAGCTTTTAAGTCAACGAACACCAGGTATAGCCTTTTTATTTTCATTTTACTTTGCCGTTTTTAAGAAAGACGTTTCCCTCATTTCTATATTTACTTTTAGGTATTTTTATGCAGTACTATAATTATATTTGTTATTACTCCTTAGGTATTTATTTTCAATCCACGCTATTCTACACTATATAAACTTTATTTACCTTCCATTATTTATTCCATAATCACTACAATCTGTATTTACCATTTCTTTTCCACCTCATTATTCATGAAAAGCTTTTTGGGTAAGGGAGCACATAAAACTTTTTGCATAAAGGCGCCAGATACTGTTTAGTTCAATTGTATTTCAAACAGTAGTGCTTGCAGTTATGTTGAGTTTATTTGTATAGTATTAGTAAAAATAAAAGGGTAAACATTAAAAAACACACTGCAACAATTACTCTGCATACTGAAAGCTGAAATAAACGTTAGAT
The DNA here is from genome assembly GCA_023509865.1 of Trypoxylus dichotomus. Lineage (NCBI taxonomy): Eukaryota > Metazoa > Arthropoda > Insecta > Coleoptera > Scarabaeidae > Trypoxylus > Trypoxylus dichotomus. The sequence goes on from CM042078.1 coordinate 32,455,934, forward strand.
ATCAAATAAAATTCATACGATAATTGGAAGATATCGGGAATGCAGATTTTTCCTAAAATTTATGATGGATAGTGTATACGCTCTTTACAATTGTTACGTTATTTTTACGCTCCTTACACAAATGACTTAAAGCGATGCTTGGATAAACACTTTGACAATACGCAATCTTGTACCTACAGGACTGTATATCCGTCTTCAACGTGATAGTTTATTCAGCAGAATTCCTGTCATTTCTTTGCCCGACTAAATCTAAACAACGAACCTTAGCTATCTACAAACAAAGATCCTCAATTTATATACATATCTAAATGCTAAATGGAAATGCAATCAATACATGTATACACACATAAGTGCACGAGTTCTAGTTTAACTTTCACAATACCAGAAATCGCAGATAAAACCATAACAACCGCGATCGACGAAGATAAGAGAAATCGATTGACAATTCGGGCGTGGATGGATAGACTGCAGAGATCGTAATTTCTAATTTACAACCTCGTTGCAACGGATATTAGATTTATGTAATAGCGTCCGTATAGAATGCTTATTTTCATCACTTTATTTCCTTGTAATACAATACAACTGTTTGTTTAATGAGCACAAATACCATGACGAATAAATGGATACGCTACTGCAATGTGTTTTTTTTTAACAATGCTCCAACAATATAAGTATGTGAATTACGTCCAAATTTGTTTCGTTTTTATTTAGTTTTGTTTTGGGATTACGAAACGGTAAATTGTGTCTAAGGATTTAGAAACAATGGCGATTGCTAATTGTCTTATTCCCATTGTGTATATTATAATTAGCTACTTGCACAAGAAAAAGTTAAACGATTGGAAGAAACGTCTTAAAAAATAGGCTGAAACTCACAGTGCTCACTAAGGAATGAAGATGCACAGAAACAGGAACTATATATATATTTGTCTAAGGTAACAATGTTATTATGGATAAAAAAAGACATTTTTAGCGTAATGACAAAAGGAAAAGTTTAAAATGGGCAAAAAGACATAAGAATTGCACATCTCAGCAATGGCGTGCAATACATTGAAGCGACGAGGACCGATTTGAAGCGTGTGTTGGAGATAATAGAAGTTAAGTTATTCCCAAAAACATGAGGCGTTCAATCTGGGTTGTCTCAAACCAAAAATTAAATTTCCTGCATTGTTTATAGTTGGATTATAGTCTGAGGCGGCATTTACGTGTTATTACGTCCATTAAGTTATCCACTGGGATAGGAAAGTTGCATTCCATTGAAGGAACTATGGATACAACTACATACAAAGACATTTTATAAAAATCACTACCCAATGTGAAAGAATGTTTGACATCACGATAAGATTCTTTGTTCCAGCTAAAAATAACCATAAATTGTGTGTAAACAGAAACATCCCGTTAGAACAATTCCTAATCTGAAGGAAAAATTTCAGAAAGTATGAAATTTGTTCACACCAAATAAGACTTGGTTAATATTATACCCCATAAAATTGCGAATGTTATAAAAAATAACCATTAAAATAGTTGTTAATTTCGTATTTGTTCTCCTTTTATACAAGGTATCCCAAAAATCCTTTTCAAAATAAAAAGCAAATGTTAAATAATGACCAGGTTTAATGAATAAATGTTTATTTTTTTATCAAAATACAGGCTTTGGGAATTTATTTTTTAAAAAGTATGTCTTTTAAACGCATTCCGTTATTTTGCTGACACTTTTCTAAACGTGAACCAAAATTTTCAAGACCTGATTGCTACATATTCTCCGTGATAGCCGCATTTCTCTTCGAATATTCTCTTTTAGTTCATTAAGAGGGGGAGGAGTGTATACCTTTGATTTATGGTAGTGTTATAGCAAAAAATCCACCGCGTCCGGATATCAATTTTTCCAGGGAAAGTTTCACGAACAACTGGCAAGGACATATTCAAGTGTAAAATCTTGCAAAGATGGCGTATAAAAGTTGTTAATCATCTTCAGATATTGCTCGGATTTACGGTCACTGTACGACCTCTGTCATCTTCAGAAAAGTATGGGCCAATAATTCTTTGCGTCGACATTGCAGCCCAAATAGTAACTTTTGGCTTCTCATGCCTCTAGTTTTGGATTTATTGAACTCCAGTAGCAGCAGTTCTGCCTATTTACAGGGCCATTAAGATGAAAATGCGGCTCATCTGAAAAGTTTTTGTAAAGCTCGTGCACACGGCACGCAAGCTCCACCCCCGTAAAACGCCTAATAGCAACTAAATTCCTAAAGACAGGGCTTGCGATTGGCATACTCGTCACTCCTTATTCAACGATTATGTTCGCGCACTAAAGAAAACAAATTCAAAAAGGCTCTTGAGATACCCAGTTTAGTTATCGGTTTAATCACTTAACAGATATTTATTTTGTTAAGCAAATGAAATTAGTATAAGTTCAAGTATGTATGTTTTCTCCTCCACAAATACTAATTTCTGAAAGTCTCCCCTTCAGTGGGTCAACTGAAATCTGATGGGAGTCGTACTGGTAATTTTATCGTGAATTACTTAAGATGCATTTAAGAAGTCGTTTAACTTTTCACAGCTAAATATTCCTGTGTGAAGATATCCTCACATACATTACCTTACTAAAGTCTGAAAAATTGATTAAGTATTTATATTGTTTGGTTATTTTTGACCTAGCAATAATGGTTTGTTGTTAGATTATAAATTATGACATTGGCATGATTAAACATATTATTTATCGTAAAGCAAACACGAACACTTATTTACATTGGACAATAAAATATTATGCATACCTGTGTTTACGATTGTTTCTTTTTACAGTAAACATCTACAGCACTCTTTGTATGTAAAACAATACACGTATGCAGCTAGAGATAACATTTTAATTGTATGTAAGTAGAAAACGAGTCTGAGGATTCCAGGATATCCTCAATACGAGCAAATACTTTAAACGAGCAATTGATTTCGACTTATACTCGTCGTTTCGATACTAATCAAGTAATTCAATTCACGTCCCGAATTGGAAACAACTTGTAATAACAATGTTTAACGCGCGATGAGTACGTTAATTGTAAAATTACGTTTTTAAAAATAACGCTAAAATATCTGGTCATCCAAATTGTTTCCTTATCTACAAATTACATTAGCCATGTAGAAAATTGTATTCTAAGATTGCACGTAATTCAAATAGATTACCCAAATTTGCGTTTTATTATTACAAATTACGGTACAGCTATTTAATTTAGTCGAAAATATTACTCGGGAATTCGATTGCAATTAGATAAATATGCGATTGTAGAATTATCAGTTTTTGCCAGCTAAAATAGACGGTTAAAATTAGTTGAAGGACTTCGAATGCTAGAAGGAAAAATTCCTCAAATTTCGCGCTGCGTACTTTCTGAATACGGAATTAGATAGCCTGTGTGAGAGACTAATTTACACGTCAAGCATATTAGGTAATATATTTAAACTGGGACGGGACGTAAATAAAGTAGCACGTCGAAGCGAGATTAAATGTTAAATAAAACGTTCTAAACAGAACGACTTTCGTTTGTGGTTTAGAGGAAACTTTTTGTGTAGCTAATATATTAGATGTGGATTTTTTTTACGATATTCTTATTGCTACGGGAAACAAGAATTTTTCTGCAGTATACAGATCGTTAATGTTTCGCTTACCCATTAAGATAAAGTGAAAAGCTCACTTGCACTTTCTGCAACATATAAAGAGCATTGTTTATGAAACAAATACAGCTAATGACCGTGGTGTAGGTACCCTGTGATCTTCTTCTTTCTGGTAACTTTAAAAATACTCTGTGAAGAATTAAATCTTTCATAACTTGCAGTTTATAATCGCTTGTATAAAGAATAAACGAATAGTTGTGAGATTTTAAAATGCTGTTCAAAATAAGTTCTAATAAAGTATGGGCGATGATCAGTGTGAGAAGCCAAGCGGAATTAAGAACAGCATTTGATATCTTATGATTGTAGATGCTTATAATTTTTTTTTATCACTTGTTATTGGTGTATTAAAACAAAAAAAAAACAGTTTCTATTGAACTCTCAATAAATAAATATGTTTCTGTTCCCATCAATTTTTTTCAAATATTTTTAGTTTTTCATCTAATTTTTTTTTGTATTAACTTAGCATCTCAATTTTAATGTCCTCTTTCTCTTCCACCTTTTCTTAAAATTTGCGCTTTGTACTCATACAAAATATAGAAGATTGTAACTCTTGACATAATATTGTTGAAGATGGATAATAATTAGTGTTGTTCTTTGGATTATTTCCATCGCTTGTGTAACTTTCATATTCCGACTATTCGGCAGTGCATTTGCCGCCGTCTTAAGGGTAGCCCTGAAACGTTGGAATATGAAAGTTTCACAAACGGTGGAAATAACCCAAACAACAATTTTAACATAACACTGTACTAAACAACGCTTTAACATATTCGATTCATTTTACAAAATTAACAATTCCAATTAAAGACGAATTATATCTTTTAACGGGTGGTAAAAAATGTTTGATTATTATGCAACTATGTAAGTAAGCTTAACAGTTTTTTTTAAATTCTTATCAGTAAGAAATGATTTAAATAGTTCCAACAAAATTTAAAATATTCTTTGAAGTTTTTATGTCTGAAATCTGAAATCAAAGAATTACTGCTTGATTGAACATTTTCTATTTTATAGACATTATAGATAAAATATTATAGCGTATGACGTGATCAACATTTTAAAGAGTAGAAAAGATCCATCGATCTGTATTAACAAAAGCAACAGAGAAATGCAGTAGAAACCGTAATCCCCACTATTTCTTTGGATCGAAACTTAATAATCAAAAATACAACGAGGTTGACGGTGAGAGTCCATGTATTCTCGAAACGCTGCGTTCTGAATAAGTTATTGATTTCTGTGGTGCTGAATTTATTGAGATACCTGTGAATTAATTAATTGAAGATGAAGAAATCGAATGTAATTACGGAACGTAACACTTTAACCAAAAAAAATTGGACTACGGGCATAGAGACGGCAGAAGAAAAAAAAGAGGTTTAAGTTCTTTTCAAAATGATAGTAACAGAAATTAAAGTAAAAATATGAACATTTTTGGGGATTTCAAACGCATTTCCAAAGAACATACAACAACGCTCGCTCATGTAAATACCCGGTAGTAGAAATGTCGCGGTCATGTAACCAGAAAATTGTTACTATAGAATCAAATGGAACGTCCGGTAATGTAAACAAACTTGCACCACGTACAATTCGATAATGTAAATAGTTTAGGGTACAGGTTATTTCCCGATTTACGTGCGATTTGAATCGATCAAAAGAACAAAATTTGGGTAAACTTTGACTATGTTTATTATTTTACAATGTCTAGCTTCTGTATTGACCAATTTTAAAAATTGGTTTTAATTTTAGTAAAATTAACAGTCCTATTACTAGTATGAATATACAGAAGCACACTGTCATATTTAAGTGAACATAATCCATTCCCTTTAAAATCACCTGAATGGCTAAGCCGAACGTTAACAATCTGCGGCGTAAAAAATCCTCCTTTAACTTCTCAGAAACAAGAAACATTTATTCTTTTACAAATTACACGCCTTGAAACCAAAGTAAGAATTTTCATTTGGAGCAGCTAGCACATGATAATTTCGTTTCCCACGAAATATGTAACCACTAAGATAGGTGTTTCAAACAGTAAATCAAAATTTACAATTAGAATGACAGATGGCGTTTCTTAATTCGTAGTATTGTGATGATATCTTTGGAGGAATATTCTAAGAAAACTATGAATATGAGTATTTTGCTGTATAAGATTTTGTTACTAATTTTTCTATTCGTCAATATACTCAGGTACTATAAAACAAAACAAGCAACTTTTATAACTGTACATTGTGCTTTAATGAACTTATTGAGATTATCTATTTCAAATTAGTGCTAGAGCAATATGTACATTATAGTCTTGTTTTTTGTGATAATTATGAATAATTTAATTAGCAAAATTGAGGTTCTAAGGCCATGTGAAAGCAAACTTCATTTGAGAATTGTTCGCAGTAAATTGACACAATTACCTGTTCCCAATGATTTGCAAATTATATTAGAGAATATACTCTACTAAATTTCTCATTTCCCGTATATGTAATTTGTGTTGCTGACCGATTTAATTAGAAATAAGAAAAGGTTACAGATGTATCTCAGACTAATCTTTTTTTTATTTTAATGAATTCAATCTTTACTCTCATAGGAAATTACTGAAATTAATGAATTGGTTTGGTAAAATTACCGAATGTTTGTTGCATGTCCTTAATTTTTTTCGATAGACAATTCTACAAAATAATGGAACATAGTTATTTAACTTTTATGTAGTTTACAATAAGCGTTACTCAAATCCCTCATTTTATAAATTAATTAAGGAAGGCTTGTATTGCTATACTTCGAAATTTCTATAATTCTGTGTAAAAGGAAATGGAAAAAATGTGTTGCAGTTTTTACAGAAAATATTTACAATAATTTAACAATTTAAAATATTGAAATTTCCGCAGATCTATTAATACAAAATTGACACAAACAAATAATTTACACATAATAATCTTTAAAATCCGCTTTCTTTTTCATACTGTCTACCAACTTAAACGATGCTGAAATAAAATGTCATTTCAGCACTCTTTTACCGCGGATTTGAGTTCATTGATGCTATTTAGATTGTTTATTATTGGCATACACCTGCGTTGCCAATATTTACTAGAGATTTTCAGTGGGATTCGTGCCGAGTGGGTGAATTGGCCTTTGTAATAACTAGATTTCCTCATTAAGACACCATTTAAAAGTAGTGGATGGCAACGTTGTCTTGCTGAAGTCACCAATCTTGTAACGGCGTCTGTTCACTAAATTCAGTTAAAACTCAGAACTATCGCAATAAACTCCACACCGCACAAATCAATCATGTATTTGGAACGCAGCATTTCAAGAGCACGTGGATTCTCATTGTCAACTGAGTTACCGACAGTCGAAATTAAAAGCTAAAACCATTTAAGATTTAAACAAGAGTTTTTCGAAAAACAAATACTATAAAAAAGTAAATTTTTATTTTCACTTTATCCATTGCGGAATAGAATTTCATCCAAAAGGCAATTCAGACATTAATGGAAAGACTAACACCTACAGACTATCAGGGGTACAAGTATGAAATGCGGATTTTTTTCTTCTAAAAAAACATGTTAAATTCGGAGGAATGGTAAAAAGTGCTTTACTCAAAATATGCTCCATCGCTTGTTATACATTTCTCCCATCTTTCGGGCAATTAGTGAATACCATGCCAGCAAAAATCTTCCCCTTTTACTGCGAACCACTCATCGAGCCATTTTTTCACATCTTCGTACGAAATAAAGCGCTGCTCAGCAAGTTTGTGACCCATCGATGCGAACAAGTGGTAATCGGAAGGAGCCAAGTCTGGTGAGTAAGCCGCAAGGGGTAGAATTTCCCAGCTGAGTGCTTCCAACATGTCGCGAATCGATTTTGCCGTATGTGATGGAGCATTGTTACGAAGAAAAACGACTTTGCATTGCCTCTTTCGGTATTCTGGCCTTTTTCAAACAGCAAACGGTTCAAATCGGCCAATTGGTGTTAGTAACGTTTAGCATTAACCGTTTTCTCTGGTTTTAACAACTCACAATAAACCACGCCGCGCTGGTCTTACCAAACACAGAGCATTGTCTTTCTATCAAAGCGATTCGGTCGTTATGGATGGTGCGCCTGCCTGTATCCATGACTTCTTGGTCCAACAACACTTACAATTACACATATTTGTTTTTTTTCTGGCGGTTTTCTATGTTCCTTGTATGCAACATCGAAGTCACCACTTTTGAAACGCGATGGAGCATGTCAACCCTAAGTTTCTCGAAGTAATCGGTATGACTCAGAGGCAGTTTTCTTCAAATGAAAACAAAAAATGAATGCTGTCCGCGAATGCTCTCTGTTCGGTATATATATCGATATATTGAACACAACAATGTATCACTCGTGCGCATCTTGTTGCTGACACAACAAAATGGCGTAGTATCAAACCTTTATAGCAGAAACAACATTGGTGTTGCTCTGTTGTCTGAAATCCGCGTTTTATACTTATACACCTGGTAAGGTCAAAGAAAATCGATTAAGACTCGGTAAAGATAAAGCCTATAACAAACCAACGATAAATTAAACCATAAAATCCTATTAATTACACCAAAAGTCGATTTGTTTGTCTTCTTTGCCGTATCAACAGCGACCAACCTTCATGAAGCATATTTTAAAAATATAGTAAACGGCCCGTATCATATTTGCCCGAAAATGGAATCATAATCCAATTTCATAAATCTTCTTAAACTTAAAACTCTAACCGCTCCTTTAGCGCATATCGTAAAGATTATATCAAAAGTTTAACCTTTTTCAAAATCGTAAAACCTTCTGCAACCTTCTTCTACTGTTCCCTCGTCGGTACCGATTCAAGTCTCTACAACTTTCGCATAAATTAATGGTCAGCGGTCGTAAAAAATACCGGCGGTGGTTTGTTATTTTTTACCTCTACTCTGGACGAGCCCGAAGCCGAAACGCAAATTGCATAAACCGGTTACGGTAATATTTGCGGGACGAGTGCCAATTATTCGCAACTGCTCGAAAGAACGTCGATCATCGATGCGATGCTGTCGAAGATGCGGAGAATCTTTTTGATTCGAATGACGATAATTCGGATCATTACGCCAGTGATTTCTATAATATGTGGAAAATCGAATAAATATGTAGTTTAGATAAAAAGTTAAGGGAATGACACCACGGTTTACGTAATTTTGAAGTGATTCTGCGTTTATTTGTACCCAAATACATACATACGAATGTATTTGTACAAATCGAACCCTAATATTCTACATTACATTAATAATCGTTTAATTTTGCTAATAAATTTTGTATGAGAAGTATTACAATCAACTGTTGAAAGTTCTTCATAATCAATTTCAATGATTGGTCCGAGTTTTGATCGTGCAAACACATGCAACAGAAATTAATCTGCTTACGAAAAGTAGAGAAAACTTCCAGCAAAGTTTTTGCCAAGAACAGACATAGACAGTTACTTAACAAGTGGCACAACAACTTCTGGTGATATATTAATTACATTTAGATTGATGCCGAGTTGACGTGGAGTTAAGTTACACTTTTCTGGGCCACTAGTTTACAGTTATGTAAATAAGAAATTTGATACTGTAGCTTCCGTCATTTGAGTTATTGTGATTTTACGATTTTAGAGACGATTGAAGAAATGGTTAATTAGACGTTCTTATCAAGCTGAAATTTTCATATTCAAATCATAACTTATAAAACCATTGTAAAGAAGTTATAAATAATATCTGCGCAAATAACCTCCAGGTAAACGAATATTTTTTTTTGTGGATAAGAGATTTTAATAATAAATAATAATAGTAATAAAGTTGTTGTGATTATCTCTAGCAATTTCCATGTCAACAATTGCAAATGACAACAAAGGTCAACACGAAAACGTTGGTTATTTGACGTCATGGCCAATCATGAAAAAAAAATTCATTTAAAAAAGTCACTTGAAAATGCAAATCAACAATAACATCTAAAAAAAGATTTCCCAAGTGTGAAGATTAATGAATGTATTATTACAATGAAGAAATTTTCAGTTGAAACAATGTAATGTTATACAGGAAAAACTAACGCTATCATATAGTTAGTTTTATTTACTGCCTCTAGTAATAACATTTTTCTATGTAATTGTACCTTGTATTTTATTTATACCGAGTATTATACTGGATAATAATGCAGCAACGATTTAACTGAAATGTAAAGCTGTGACATCACACATAAACCTATTTCACAGCTCATCACTATAGCTGATAATGGTTATTTCTATGCTTTCGTGTACATATACAATCTGCATGTAAACATGACTGCATGAAGATCGAATTATAACAAATTTCTGTTTGCACATTGTGTCATTTGAAAGTATAACATATAATTCTGTAAATCTGAACAAAGTGGATCGTTTATATTTTTTGCAATAATAGCAATTATAACTATTGACATATCTTGGCATCAAAATTAGATAAAGTTCCAAGTCTATATATATAGTTGCTCCACATCTTCACGTGCTCTATCATGCATCACCTTTACCACAGTATATGTTATTGAAATTATGAGGAAAGTTATCAGAAGCAATTTCCATCACGAATTTAAAATGTAATGGCACCATTGTATGGTCATTTCTAATGTACATTTACTTAGGAAGCAAACCGTGAAAAGTGGTAAAATGTAAAATTTCAAGAATATACGTGTAAAATTTACAATATTTCACGTGCACTTTATGTTTTACAATTGTGAATACGGCCTCTACAAGTATAGCGAGCACAATTGTAAATATAGTGGCTTCCCATGGATTTTTGTTTCACTATAAATGCGCCAGCTCCTTAAAGCAAATGTGCATGTATGATGTCATTATATAACTGTAATAACATCATAGATAGCTTTGTATAATTCAAAATCCGTTAAACTGTTTCGTTGATATAATTACATTCAGTGTAGATTCGCCTAAGAAAATTATTCGGGAATTCCTCCGCGTGAAGTAGTTAATAGAAAAGCTATATTTCTAAAAGTATAAAAACATAGAAGAAGATACACACAGTAAGAAATAGTTGTACATTTTCAAAAATATACCTGCAAAATTTTGCAGTATTCTACATGTGATTTGTATTTTATAATTATAAGCATGTGTATTTATGAACTTTTAGAAGTTTGGCAAATACAATTGGTAGACATAATGGATTGCGAGGTAGTTTTGTAATTGCGTCATAAATATTACCATTGCTTAAGGTAAATTTACAAAAAAAGCCATTTCAATTACGTTATACGGTTACATTAATCATAGGTTCGTCTAATAAATCAATCAGCAATGCATTAATTCTACCTAGTGTTTAATAAAGGAGCTATGTATCTAAAAATAACGCACCAAGTATTTTGTAACTCATTGCCTACAATTGTATTTTTTTAATATCTTATATTATATTTAAAACTTCTACAATTACCTATCCACGCAACAATTGTAATTTTACAGTCATATCTCGGGCGTCAAAGTTACCTGGAATGTGCCAGTAAAATATTTATACTGTACTCTGTATATTTCAGTAGTCATATGAAGAAGCACAACTATTACGTAGAATGACACCCACAATCATGTAAACATAATTTCATAATATACCAGGTATATGTTACCTTACTAGCAAGGCTATAGATGTACACTGTAGAGACTGTAAATTTACATTCCAGAATGCACTTTTACATAAATACATAAATTACGGATTTCCAGATTCTTCAACATGTATCTCTTTCATTACACGACCAGTTACCTAATATTACAATGCTGATCATGCCAGTGAGGTGCAAATTTACAGTGTTATTTTTGGTGGAGTAGTTTACAAATGATTTAGTTGAAAGCTTTTAATTTTTTTCTAGATAAATTAAATTCAATTTAAAATTTGGAAAAGTACTTATTTCTTATCAACTCGTGAGTACAACAATGTTTTAGCCCCGTGTGGGAGAGGAAGGGGCAATTTGAAGTACTCAAAATGCTTCAAATTATTTTCATTAACTTTCACAAACTAGGGCAAACGAACTTCTATTCTTCTTATTGAGTTCTTGTATAACATAAACTATTGTTATTTATTTAACATCAACAAACATGTAAACTTAACATTTTCGCTAAAATAATGAAAAGTAAGAAATAATATTGATCGCCAGCACAACAGGTTTCTATTTATATTCTAAAAACATCCATAAATCGTTAGGAGCTGCACGCTTTGGTATCTTATGTAACATATTACATATACGAATTATCAATGGGATCGCTTTATACATTTGATAAGGGGACACTTTTACAATTTTATTCGAAGTAGCTTGGTTAAAGAAAATGATTTTAACAAGAAAAGCAAACATGTTCACATAAAATGACATTGAAAGTTTTTGACATGGAGCTTCATAGGGATAAGGGGTCACCACGAGAAAACAAAGTTTTAGGTTAAAATGGGTTCAGGATCCTTTTAGAAGCATAAGACTAGCAAGATCAGAAAGACTAGTTCGGTATAATTTTAATGCAAGTAAAAACTCCATCCACATAAACATTTTAGACTTGAAAAACAATTCTTCCTTTGTGAAGAAAAAGAGCATTGATTATAAATTTAAAAACAAACAAACAAAGTCTATCAAAAGATCAAAATACGTAATGTTTGTTAATGCTAAGTCATTCAATTCGCATATATTAAACATGCAGTATTAATTTTTGCGCTTTTTTCATGTTCATATACGATAACCAAGTTCAAGATCAAGTTTTGTACGTGATAGTATTACAATTACTGTAAGCCATCGTGGAAGTTTAACAATGAAAATACATACAACAAAACAGATTTATGTAACATTTATCAAATAAAATGTATGTACTTCTTACCTTGCATGTATACTGACCGTATTTGCGATAGTATTTTGTTTCTATAATGTGAGATAGTCCAACCGAAATTTAAATCCTATAAAAATCATGTCTTTTCTAAAACTACAATCCTACACTCACTTCAATCAGCGTACTAATTACGAGAATACAATTACACCTAAATCAATCCCTCTTCCTTTCATGTGCATACCCTACACCACTATTATAAGGTCGACGACGTCACTGTGTCAGCGAGATATCGCGAAATGCGAGAAACACGACGAGATTCACACACCTACCCGCCTTATACAGAACTAAACATTAACTTTAGCATAGGTACGTATTTAAAAGATTAATGCTACTCCATACGTAGTACCGCACACATAAGCATTAACATCTACAGCGCTTATGTCAAGAAGGCCGGTTTCTACGTATACCGTAGCCGGCTATATATTCTTACCGTCGCGATAATTTTTGCAACGCGAGCGATAGAGAAAGATGATATGGTCACCGGGTTATTACAAAACTCGTATAAGGCCGATTCGTATATGTATACCTCACAGAGATCAACAGACTCACAAACGAGATTGGACGAAAGTGCTGCTGGCTACGTATACACAATTATAGCAAATATAAGCGATTAATGTATTGTGTTGACGTATTTAATGTGTAAATATTTGGTTAATCCGTTTACATTGTCGGTGCATTTGTTGTAAACAGGCATACTGGACATGAGCTTACAGAATATTGCACTTGGTGCACTCCAAATTTATACGTGAGTGCAAATAAGAAGAAGAAATCAGGGATAGCGTATAAACAAGATATAAAACCATATTTCATCAAATGTATACAATATACCATGGTCTACATGTGGCACAGCAATAGTATTTAAATAGGTAAAACAACGGAGTGATCTTGCAATTATTTTTACCATCACTACTCAGAATGCTCTGTATTTCAAAACAATGGAAATAGTGAGTTAAGAAGACTAATTATAGCTAATCTTTCAAATATCTTCCTTATCTATTTATACTTTTATGTCATATAAATATGGAAGAGCAACCTTTGAAATACTTCCTTATTAATTATTATTTACTCTTTTATTATCATTTTTTTATTATTTTGTTCATTTAACGTTTTTATTAATAAATCACTATCTTTAAGAGAGATAACAGAGTTTTGCTTAATATACACTACCGTCCATGTTTACAAGCAAGATGAGATTCCTTTAAAATAATACAACTGATGGGCATATCGTGAAATCGTTAATCCCTCTTATAAATTATTGTATGTAAATATAAAACTGTTGCACCTCATCCGTAAAGTCCATACATTTAGGTACAAATGTCATTCGAATATATTTTAAATTTTTTCCTGTGCGGAATTAGTTTCTTTCAATCAGTACGCAGTTAAAATAAGTTGGTAAAGTACTGAGCGTAAAAATGCCAGATTTTAGATAGTTTTATAGTAACGACTTCGAAACGAGATCGACGTCTAACGCTACCGGATATCGTAACGCGCGTTAATACACGACGAACAAATGTTTCTGTTACCACCGTCAAGAGGTGGCTATTGGCAGCAACCGCTTTTAAAATGCGTGCATAAAGAAAAATGAATAACATGGACAAGAGAGCGTGCAAACTTGTCACTGGATGATTAGAACGCAATCTTATGGACCGACGAGTCCAAATTTCAGTTATTTGGTATACAACGGAGAGGTTTTATTCGTCGACGACTAGAGGAAACAGCTGGTGAGGCCTGCTTAGTGCCATTCGTCAACCACGAAGGTGATAGTGTTGGGGGTTATTTTGCTGGAATAGCAATACGGAAAGAAGAGTGTTTTGGTATTTTGCAAAGTCATGCCATTCCGTGTGGAAGCAGTCTTTGTTGGTCATCAAAGTCCAGATTTATTCCTCACAGAGCTCTTACGGAATGAGCTTGATCGAAGGGCTAGACAGCGACAACCTCAGAACACCCAATACCTACGGGAATATTTACAGAACGCATGGCTACAAATTGACGTTGGACTGTCTTAAAAAATTGCTTCGAAGAATGGCTAAAATTTGTGCGGTGGTTATCAAAGCCAAAGAAGGACATATTGACGAAAATAAACTTACAAGCTAAATAATGCATAAATATTATTATGTTTGCTTCAATTTACTTTTAATTGATGACAGTCACTTATGTTGCATAAATTCATTAATAATCACAATAAAATTTTATTGTATCTGTGATCTTTGTAAAATCCGTTGCTGTTTTCAAACTTTTGAACGGTAGTGTACGTTCTACGTAACCTTATATGCATAATACGCATACCTTTATTACAAAAACATTGCATCACAATAAGCACAATAAGGTTCTGAAAAAAGCACAACTTAATTCTAATTTTAAAAATCATTAATAATCTTTTTTGTTATAATGGAATAATCTAATACTACATGTTAACCTTCATTACATTTAATAAATTCTTACTATATTTACAATACAATATATCCACAACGAAAAAAGTCTATAAATATTAACATAAATCTATAAATACACAAAAAATATGTTAAACTGAACATATACATGACCATTTGTTGTACAAATATATTAAATTGCAACTTCATGTGTTATATTAATTTTTCATTCAATGTCCTTTGTAATTTCTTGAACGATAAAATCTTTATATGTAGCGTATGTTCTTTAATCGCCTTGCCTCTTCGTTTCTTGCTTCCACCTCGATAATGAGCCGTGACTCGGGGCATTACCCAAGATCCAGGAGTTGGTAATGTCAGGTCGCGCGCACAAAACTCTTTTGAGCGGTACGAATTCGCGAGAATCAAAAACCATGATAAGCATGAATTTGGTTCTGGATTTACCGAGTAGATAATTTTTGGCAAAGAAAGACATTTCAGTACTTCCACACCCGCCCTACAGTACAGACATGTTTCTTCATCAGATGTTCCCCATCGCTCATGTCCTGTAGGGAAATTATGGGATGAGTTAGACAGAAAAGTACGCCAGCGGAGACAGCAAAGCATTTATGGGAATGCTTTGATTGTGAATGAAACCACCACTTAGCTGTATCTATAAGAACATGCATTGGTTATGATATCATCTCCTCCCTTTAGTATTATAATTTCTAACAAATATACATGTTTCTTCTTAAAAATGCGTGTTCATTTTAACTATGTAAGTCTTAATATAGATTTCTCAAGGTAATTTTAAAGTTATAAACAGTACTGCGTATTAGAGGCATCAAGTCTGGTGCTGTAATGAACTGATTGGTATTATTAGTCATTATGAGATTAGTTCTAACGTTACGACAGAAGAAATTTGTAACACTACAACCAACCTAAAGTAGGTAACTGTTTAATTTCCTTCTTTAAACGTTATAAATTTGTCACATAATGCATCAAATTTATATACATGCAGATCCAAACATATTAAATAGAAGCAATTTTAATTGTTAAATTAACATTAATACTAATATTAATATGAAACTCTCGTCGGTATTAGTAATGATGAAATTACGATTTCCTTGCATTTTACCAACGTTTTAAATTCCTGAAAAAATATCTGTAGGATTTGAGCCCATGGCCTCTGCGTTACCGTTACCGCAAAGTGCTACCAACTGCTTCATGAGACTCAATGTGAATTCAAATCGCTTTTAATATCTAGATGTCACAATGTTTAATACCTTGACTGATATTTTTTCAGGAATTTAGAACGTTGGTAAAATGCAAGGTAATCGTAATTTTATCAATTTTAATTGGTTCAGATTCAACACAATATCCACAGATATTGATCTCACAACTAATAAAATCTCATATTTAAGAAAACCGCTATGAGTTTCTAAACAAAAAAGAAACCAGATGTATATTAGATCACAAATATTACGCAAGCAATATTGCGAAAATATTAAGATTGAGCGCGCTACTTGATTGCAGTAATAAATTTGGTTTGTCTTATCTTATTCTGTCATACATATCTAAAAGTAAACAACGTTCACAAACCGTTTTTGATAAGAATCCCAAAGGTAAATATTTCTCAGTAAAAGGGCAACTAAATTTATCGACGGATTTAGAATCATATTAATAGTGATAGGATATGTAAACAGTAATCATTAATTATCAATCACGAGTGAATATCAGCGTGTAGGTAATAGGGATAAATCTCTGGATACGATGTGAGATTTCCCCTAGGTCTCTCATCTATTAGACGCAAATGCACCGAAGGATATTCAAGAGTAATAAATAAATAAACGTCTGTATATTAATTAGAAAATTAGTGACCTACAATTTAAACTAACGGGAACAACTAATTTTTCGGCTATAAATAAAGATGACGCGATCGATATGTACGTGGTCCTTCCATACAATTAGAAACGTCATTATACATAGAAAAATTGACCTTATTCATTACGAAAATTACCAATCAAACACGGTGACAATGTAGGTGTATTTATTTATTGATTTTAACAGAAAAATGAACGCATTGTCAGGAATTATCAACAAAAAGAATGTAAAAAATAAAAAAGGATACTTGATAAACTGCACAAATACTAAAATCATAACTTATCAATAGATGCATATCACATTCAGTTATGTGAATCATACATCAAACATTTCAAGTGCAATATATGTCGCTTTTTGTTTGAAGATAAATGTAATTATTAAAGGTATACAAACAACGTTTTGTCCAACAAATTCCTCAGATTCCAAATATAAACTTAATATGGAAAACTTGACACTTATAATTCAGTCGATACTTATAATTAAAATCGAATTCGGAGAGGCTACTGGGTTTGATTACATTATTCAATCATAACTAGATACAAAGCATTTTGAATCCGAAACTACGAAAGCAATTAATGAATTCTTACGTTTGTAGAAAGTTAAAACAAAGAATATATCCATTCCTTAGCCGCGAGCAATACAATTCCTAGCAATTAAGGTACAGTTACTTCAAAATTTTGTCGATTTGTTAGAAATCCATTAGACATAAAACAAAATTGCACATACATTTCCAATAAAAATAACAGGTGTTAGAATCCTGGATGAATGTAGTCCATGGAAATTTGAAGACATGATATTTCCGTTTCCGCATAAATGTAACTTATTAAACTTGATTAAAATGCGAATTAAACGAAATTAGTCGAGCAATAATTTTAGAAGAATTAATTTGAAAAATTAAATAAAATTAAGGGAATTTAGGTTTCCGGGTTGAAACCGCGTTGTTATTGTGTGAGTCTGCCGACGGCTTGTTCTCAGCTACATGGAGCTTCTTCTGGGCTACTGATTGCGTGCAACTGAACAGAAATCTAAATTCTTTAAAAGAAAACGGCCGCGCAGTCTACAACAACTTAAAATTAGGGGTTTTTACATGTTAGAGAATTCCTGCTAAATAACACCTCTTAATTAGACTCTCTTTAACTTACTCTGGAAAAAAATATACAATTGTATTCGTATATTGTCCATCGTAAAAAGGATGGAAATGGAATGTGAAACACATGCAAAAGTTTCCTTCATCTATATTATATAATGATAAAATTAACACTGAACAAATTATTGCAGAAAATGACTTCAAATACTTTTTTAACAGAACAGTAATTGTCCATACCTTTCTTATATGCACACTTAGAATAAATGTAATGAGTTATAGTTGCATAAACTTATTACAGTAATGACCATAATAGATTACAGAAAATGTTAAAGTTGTCTTCCAGCTCCCTCCAAGTATTTTACGAACTTCCTCCTAATGCTATCAAAAATATTTTGCAGTATGGGGTTACCTTTAATTTCATCAAAAGAAATTACGCCGGATGACAAGTTGTTGGAGGAAATTTATGTGCGTTGTTCATACTAATTAAACGATTACCTAGTATGTATTATTTCCTCCGTTGTGAAGGCTGCAGAATGTTGAAAGTAATTCGAAGCTAATCACCGCGAAGCTGAAGTCAAGACTTTTTTCTTATCGAGGCCTTCTTTCATTCAAAGCACCATAAAAAAAGGAAGCGATAATCTTTCTTCTACTTCTAGTGCATCCAACTTTCTTAGGAGGTAGAGGAGCCTCAATATAAAAATTATTGGCCTTGGTGTCATCCCTCTCATTCTCATACTTTACGATCTAAGACAATCACTAACATGAAACCGTGGTTCGTCCAAAAAGAAAATTTTGTCTATCAATCGCTCTTTCTGTTCGAACTTTTGTCGTTGCACACTACTGGTTTATCAAAAAAATAAAACAATTCTATTGAGTGTATTCTGAACAGTATAATAGTCAAGAACAGGGTTGGAAAGTTCATATCGAAGAACAATCTTAAATGGCATACTCCCAGTGTCTATCAATCTTTAGACTATTTTGAAAAGCCAATCCCAAAACGAAAATTTTGTGCACGTTATTAAATTCCATTTTAACATTTTAAAATTCCAAAATGCATAATACTATTTTTGATATCAAATTGTGACATTTATTGAGAGACAAAATTTAACACAAATCATAAACTTAAGTTAGAACATGCGATATTCTGTTCAAAATCTATTTGATTCCGGATTTTTCTGAATAAGCGACTTTCATATACATTATAAAGCAGTTTACATTTAATACTTTCTCTGGCTTTAATGATCGCTTTAATTCCCTCTGTCATACTGCAAATACTATCCGTTCCAATTTATAGTGCCCAATTGTAAGGAAACGCATTACTAATTTACTGCGATAATTTTTTCATCAATCCTTGATGGTAAACACAAACCTTCAAAGTTTCCGTGCTAGATTAAAAATATTCGGAAGTTCAAGTACTATTGCATACCACCTATTGTGCTCGTGCTGCTGTAAAAACTTCCATTCCGCACTATATCTTGCAACAGATAGTATAATATTTTACCATCTCTGGAAGTTTTGCATTGTCATGCCAATTTTTGTAGATATGTTCTTTTAATACTCGAATTTTTGCATTCAGAGATGTACGTATATGTGAAATTTTTCACCAATTTTTCAAAAAAGGTAAAAATACGGTTTCAGTATCCTTTTATCTATTACATTACACAAAATACACAAATCTATTCTTGTGTACGACCGAACCTTAACACAAAATGGATCTTTCTTCTAAACTTCGCTAGTGTCATGTTCTTTGGATCTTCATCCGACAAATTCGCAATTGACCAGTGCAAAGAAACTAGCAAACATCGAATTTCTTTTTCCAGATTGGCATATTCTAAAAAGAAACTATTAACGTCAAAACTTTGATCGCAATGTGGCAATTGGATATGTTTACACGCTCAGTGAAATTTCCATAATTCCAGATAAACTAGTAAAATAATCTGCTACAAAAAAATATTTGCAATAATAATAATTTATAACAATGAAATTTCTCAGAGCCCATTAACTCAAAACGGATAAATAAACAAAAAATTTACTTCAATTCTACGCAAGCTTAATAATTGTTTAAAAAAAAACATTTAAAAATTCATTTCTGTATATGCCGTACCAACTTGGTCACTGTTGAAATAGGAATATCATTCTCATCTTTTTATTTCAGATTTCAATTCATTAAAGCTATGGTATTGTTTACTATTAGTATACATATCTTTTTTGTTAATATTACCAGAAATTTTTATAATTAAATTTTGATTCGTTGTTAAAGCCCATCCTATTACCGTATCTAAGCTTTAATGTCACGCATCTAAAATCTATATGGAATGAAACCAAAAAGAACGAAATTGGCACTGCAACTTAATACCGCTTAGATTGCAACGAACAATAATAGATCGACATTTTAAATTAATAAATGTCTGAAGTAAAATGTCAAACTAATTATATAGATATAAATATTGGTCTGACACTAATGCGTACTAATAGCAACCATACTTCTGATACGCATATATAAAAAGCAAAAAATTGGAGATAAATAAATTTCAAATTATAATACAAGTAATACAACTGCTTTGTTGGTTGGTCCATAAAAAGTGAAGAGAAATATATATTTCGAAAAAAGATGGATATTATTCGACAATGAAAGCATACAAATGTGAATCCATGCCCAAATGTATACCCAACGATATGCAGTGCCGCACATAATTTTAAAAGCACTTGGAGAAATCTGTATTAAGATCTAATGAAAAACACCTCACAATTTCCCTATCGGATTGATAATTGTGGTAGCCAAACCATATTTTTGATGTCTCCCTTCATTCTGTTATAAAGTTTTTGCAAAGCTGTGAAGAGTATTTGGAGCTGTTATCGTGCTGAAACTAATGCAAGATCAGCCACAAACCAGACAAAATCATATGCTACTCTAAAATTCCTTTATACTGTTCTTTTTTGAATATTCATTATAATTCTTAGCAAATGCCTCACTTGATTCACAGAAAAACATTCCTATCCCATCAGCGAGCTTCGTTTTTAGCATTTCTCTATTTTTCAGCAAATGGTTTTAATCGCGGTGTTACTGATGGCCAATTAAACAAATACGTACTTAATCTGATAACACTTATTATACTCACAAAATAATTTAAACTAGTTTAATACTGACATTTAGTTATAGTTAAATCCCCCTTGTGTGTGAATATGTGTTCGTATATAATTTAATGTCAATTCTGTAATTATTAATGTTCCAAATGAGTAAATTCTTCTGCGAACCAAACTTGAACTTTGTTAAGGACTTAACATTGTTTTTTTGTATTTTATAAATTTTTTACTATTATGTATTTTATCTTCTTCGCATTATTATTTTCATTTAGAATATTATTTTATTTTCATTTTTTATATTTATTTATTTTGCTCTCTTATATCCAATTTTATTTTAATATGTATGTACATTCCGCATTGTATATGTATGCAAGCCAGCCATTCGCATTACGCTAGCTAAAACTGCCTAATTAGAAATCATTCACTGCAACGTCGTCGGATATGTAATGGGAGTTTTCTTAAAATTTAAGGTACACAAGCATAGGCAGTCGTCTCCCGCGCGACGGTCGAGGTATTAGCGATCGTGCACTCTCGGTCACCTTTCGTGCCTCGTCGTAACGTGTACAGTAACGTCGTCGTAAGACTATTAGAGATTTCTAAGATTTTCTAGTTTTGGCGGGAATCGTCGAGGACGTTGTCTATACATTTATTTCTGGCGGGAGTCATTTGGTAACGTCGTCGGACCACATGTATAGATTTTTTAATAAGTATAAATTCTCGATTTTCTATCATCGTACGTCGAGGCTACTGTGTCCATTGTCGTCTATACATATTTTTAGTGTTCACTTAAGTTTGTGTCGGAAATTATTTTGGTGAGATTGTCGGCGCGCATGTATAGACCTCCTCTACAAGTACGATCACTCCGCTTCTTGCTGACGGTCGTTGCGGCCGCAGCGCCCGTTGTCATTTGTACGTTTGTTCGGTCCTTGTCGTATCGGGACTTAGAAATTTTTCATTTAGTTGCTCGTCGTAGCGGACGAGTGCCACGGACCAGTTTTCTTATGTAATGTCGGCATCATCGCTCCGTTTTACTTGTCGGTGCGCAGTTCGCACATTTGCTGGTTACTGGATTTTTCCCTTCTTTGGGGCGCAGTAGTAGAGAGCTAAAGATTGCACATAGCGTAATATTTCAAACAAGAACGCCTGGGTAGCTGTGACATTACTTTTGTATTGAGATCGGCTATTATCGCTACTGTCGCCCTCGACCAGGCGTTCAAGCTCTACGAGATAGGGTGGGTTCCCCTATAAATGTGAATATAACGAACGTATTTGGTTCAAGTACAAATACATGCCAATAATACAGGGCCAAGTCCCTTAGGCAAATTTCAAACAAGGAAAGTATATTAGACTCCCGGAAAGGGACATATAAATAAGCATAGCACCGAGGTGCGCTTATAAATTTAAGAAATAAATAGGGTTGGCTCCCCTATAAAAAGGTAGTGGTGCATGCAAACAGATAGAGGCATTAGTACATGCCTCTAACAAAGCTTCAGCGGAAGCATATAAGAGTTTAACCTTTTAAACAGAATTAAGACATGGCTTTGCAACGTACATGCTGAGGCATTACTTTATGTTGCTACCAATGAAAATACATATACAAATGCTAATCTACATTACATGTATAAGAGAGCTCGAATAACTGCAATTATTGCAAATCTATATATCTTACGTACATCGTACATGTACATAGGCAAGAGTGGAAACCGTGTAACCATTTCATTTTTAAATATATTTTTTTGCGCATGCGCATTGAGTTTCACTGTACAACCTCTCCTCTAGTAAATAAGCGAACATACTCTACAAGTAAGTATTGGTCAAGTAATTTAGGAAATTACGAGCAGGCTACAGCGGCGTTGTTCTTCAAACCAGGAGAACGTAACAAACTTCATACATTTTCTATTTGACGATTGTCTTAATATTCTTCTCACTTTTCAATAAATTGTATCCAGTATATAATGTTAAATTGTTCGAATGTTTGGTTGTCAAAAATCTATTTACGTTCTTCGATTGAATCGACAGAGATACCAATTTATTGCCATAACTATTTCTACGTGCTAATCTCTATATTGCCTTTTTGTTTCTGTCAGCTGTTATATACTGGGTGTTGTGGAATTTCTTACATAAGTTCTTTATATACAGCCATAATATTTATTAGACATTGTTTTTACAGTAGCATAATTATCTTAATCACAACGTATTGTAGTGATTCATTTTGAAAATTAATTCTTGAAAACTTGATATAATACTACAATATCTATCTGAACTGTGTGATCCAAATTTCAAGTAAAATAATGCAAGGGTTATTCCGGCTCCATCAAGCATAATCACAGAAAAAGATTTACTACAGCTGAGGCTTAAACCTTATGTCTTAAAATACAAAAAATAATTAGTCGCAGGAGAAGGTAATATAATTTCCGCCCATTTTTTTTTTGCCTTTGACATGGATTGAATAATTGCAGTATTAGCAAACCGATGTGTTAGATCATCACCTCTATTAGTGATTAAGCGCTGCCAATACTGATATTAACGGAAATTAAACAGTTCTATTATATTGTTGAAGTAAGTCACTTGTTCTAACTGAAGGTCATAAATATATTAAGCAACATTTATTGCTCAATGATGGGTGCAGGATTTGCTTCACAAATGAAAATTGTTAATACGCATTTTAAAAGGGAATGAAAATAAAGGGCACTATTTACATCTTTCTACTACATTTAATCATAAAGCAGTTAACAAAATGAATAACATGAATAATAAAAGAAAATGAAAGGGACAAAGATTAATTTAATTCTAAGGTACGGTCCACATAGAAAAATAAAATTCCATAATGAATGAAACTTAAGCAAACTAATTGTTTTAATGAAGTAATATCTACTTTCAAATAAAAATAAAAAAATCGAACGTTACGAAGATAGAAACCACATTAATTGGGTTGGCATCGCTGAAATACCAGTCAACTTTTAACTACGTAATATTTTTAGGTTAGGATTATGAATTATTATTCTTCTAATAGTTCCTATCCGTTTCGGATGTAGGCTACCATGCATGCCATTTTAACTTTGCTGCCTTCAGAGATTTTTCAACCAAAACGTCCGTCTTCTATCAATACTCCTCCATTTACTTTTTCCTGTAAACATTCTTCAGTAGACGAAATCTGTTCTCATTTCTTACTATGTGTCCTAAGTATTGTAGTTTACGAAGTTATACGGTATTACCCACTTCCTTTTCTTTTCCAATCCATCTCATAACTTCGATGTTTGTTATGTGTTCCATCCACGGTATTTTTAGTATCCTGCGATCTCAAATGCTTCCAATTTTCTTGTTATGGTTTCAGTAAACGTCTAGAATAAAACGGAGAACACATAACAGCGCAGGAATCTTATCTTAATGTTTAATGTTATGTCATGGATTATGAACAGATTTTTCATTTTATTATAAGTAGACCTGGCCTTTTCGATTTTGCTACATATTTCTTGTGAGTGGTCCCACTGTTCATTTGTAGTAATTCCGAGATAGGTAAAACTGCTCACTCGTTCTATTGGTTTTTAATTTATTGTGAGACGACAGTTGTTAATTTTTTCTCTGCTAACGACCATTAATTTTGTCTTTTTGGTGTTTATGTCCAGACCATACAATTGGCTGTGGTATGTTATTCTATCCATAGGTTTTTGTAATCCTTCCAAGCTGTCAGCGAAAATAACCGTATTGTCTACATAGTGGACATTATTCAATCTTTCTCCACTCAGAAGAATTCCAGATTCGATGCGTTTTAAGGCTTTCCTGAATATGTACTGTGAGTATATATTAAACAGAAAGGAGAGAGAAAGCAACCTTGTCTTACACATCGCAGAATATTTGTCTCTCCTGTTGTGTCATTCCCGACTCTGTCGAAAGCAGATTGATTCCAATGTAGGTCAACTATTATCTTGACCTCTTTTCCATCTAGGGCCACGTTTTTCTACCATTTTTTTGATGTTTTATCTTGTCAAACGCCTTCTGATAGTCAACAAAACATGCATACACCCCACACTTCACGTCCCTGCAGCGCTGCAATAATACCTGTATACCGCATATGGCCCCTCTTGTACCCACTGCATTTCTGAATCCGAATTGCATAGATGCTATTTGTTCTTCACAGGTTCTGTAAATCTATCTATGTATGATTTTGAGGAAAAGTTTCAAAAGATGACTCAAACTTATTGTTCTATATTCTTCACATTTTTTTTAGCTCCTGGTTTTTTCGGCATGGTGATAAATTCTGATCTAAGCCAATCAAGCGGAACCTTACAGGATGTGTATATTCTATTGAACACGAATGTCATCCATCTTACGCTATTATCATCCAAAAAAACTCAGGATTTATGAAATCGAGTCCTGGCGATGTAAATTATCAATCGCAACTAATTATCAATAAATTCATCACAATTCATATTTTGCACTTTTTACTCACAGCAGCGATATGACTTACAACATCCCAGAAGAAGCTCCATGCAACTGAGAGCGGAACGTTGGTAGACTCATGCAAATTGTTTAAAATGAAACGCACCATTATTGACGTGTAGCATAAAACTACTCCAGCAGTATTCCATAAATTACTAACCTCAATGCCCAAACGTGTGCAAGCTGTTTTGAAAATAAAAGAAACGCCAACAAAATAGTAAAATGAATTATTACAAAATTGTTTGAGCACTTACATTTTTGCCGTCGTAATTTTCATGTTACTGAAATTTTAAGAGTGTCTAAGACATATGAACACCAATGTACTTCTGAAAGTCTTTACACTATTCCATTTCTCCGTCAAGTGCATTGCTAATCAGTACCAAATATACCATTTGTTTTCTAATACAACCAACCTATTCCGCACGAACGCTGTTAACCGTGATAGCAAATGGTATCCATTTAATTTAGATTGGCCTCTGCGCGCAGATGTATTTTCAATTGACCTGAATGCATACGGAAATGTAATTGCCAACTGTCAATGCCTACTAATGCACACGAATCTAACAAAGAAGAAGAAGAAGAAGCACAACAATAAAAGGAGAACGGAAGACCGATCGACTATAAGAAAGCATGCCCATTTAGATTCAGCAATCGAACGTGGCACGAGATGCAAAGGCAAAAGAAATATTAATGAACTTGCTAAGGCAACGTACAGAATCCTACGGTCGAGCAGATCGCAGCAGTAATGTTCTTTCGTGACTTTTTGTCACGATAAGCGACGTGTTCTTCTCCGTAACCGTAAATCTTTCGATCATATTTCTTTTTACCTTGAAAGATCTATTTTGTACGTTGCTTTGTAACACCCGTAACTGCCTATTAAACTTCCATTGTTTTGATTTCTTTTCGATGCGCGTAAAACGAACTAGCCTAGCGTATTACTTACTGCCAATATGCGGATTGCCAATTCCAGGCCGACTTCGATTACATTTTAGACGATCGGATTTGCTATTCACCTTTCCACAACCTTGAATTCGTACGGTTCACGCACGAAATATCACTTTTGAGCTTCCTCGCCGTAAAGAAGTTATTATGAAAGTTCATATAGCGCATGGGTATTAAGCAAACATTAATCAAGATGTTCGTAACACAATTAGGGATTACGAATAGACGGATACTGACGAAATTAATTATTATATTTACTTTTTTACCTTGGAGATCTGTATATTTTACACAAGTGTTTGATTACGATCTGAATGTAGATTAATGCAACTATTCTTAATTGCAACAAATCTACTTTACAATAAAGACGTATACAGTTGTAGCGCAAGAACTTTTGGTCAAATTTCGGATAGTACATGCACATTGCAATAGTTTATCTATACAGTACAGTCAGCCTATATGTTACATAAAAATACAGAAATATAAAATTTTCTATTCGTATAGTATAGAAGAAAAACCATTGGGATTTACAGTGAAAATCATCCACTTCAAAACAGCACACAAAACCAAATAAAACATTTATTAATTTTTTTTAATTATCTTAACAATATTTAATATTTAGTAGGTAGTTGCTATTTTTCACCGCACTTATTCTGTCGTTCATAGGAAGCACCAATTTATTAGTTACTTCGGGTGATATTTTTACCATTCTTCAATTGCATGTTGGACTTGTTGTTTATTTTAAATGCTATGCTTTTTCAGTCTAAACTTTAATTCTTCCCATAGGTGCTCTATTAAATTCAAGTTCGGCGATTCCGGTAAACAAGAATGGACAATTTTAAGGTAGGAATTCTCTTACAACACTGGTCTTTTAAATACCCAATTTTTCTGCTATTTGTTTGGCAAATACGGAGCATGACCTTGGAGCTGTGAATATTCGGTTCGGCTGTTGATGCGGCAGCATGGTTTGGAACTCCTCAGGTCGTTTTGCGTTTGGGGTTATCGTAATGAATCCATTTTTCGTTCCCAGCCACAATGCGATCCAAAAATCTCTTCTCCTTTGCCTTTCAAGAAGCTTCTCACAAGTAAACAAACGCCGTTCAGCATCTCTCGGTTTTAACTCGTACGGCACCCACTTTCCTTATTGTTGAATCATTCCCATAGCTTTGAAAAGTTTCGAAATGGCTTATTGAGTCACTCCCAATGATGCTGCCAATTCTTGTTGCGCTCGGTGAGAATCTTCATCAAGTGATGCCTCCAGTTTTGTATCTGCGAAAACCTTCTCTCTTCTACCGCCATGTCGGACTTCGATGTCAAAATCGGCCTTCTTGAAGCGTTGACATCACTCATGACGCGTTCTTTCATTAATAGTGGTTTCACAATAAGTATTTGAGAGCATCGAATGAGCCTCGGCCGCCGATTTCTTCATATCGAAAAGAATAAAAACCTCGTCTGCAGGTTCAAACCCAGCGAAAACAGATGGGTATAGTTTCCAAACTCTTCTCCCGAGCAACATATGGCATGCCAAACCAGGGAGAGCGCGCATAAACAGTGCATAAGGTAGCTGCAATTGTGAATGATTTCCCAGGGTTACCGTGACGTATTAAAAACTAATCTAAAATGCCTAGAAAACAATACCTAAGACAATGTGATGAGACAAGAAACGCTAACACACGGATATATTTCTGCCTACCCGGCGTCATCGGCGTGGTTTCGAGCGTTTTTTTTTCTCAATACTTTGCAGTTCCCTCTCTGCTATCACCATATCTAAACTTACAGGTCAAGTGAGTATTCCTGGCAGTAACTAATGCTCATCATCTCCTGGTTCAAACACAACGAACGCAAGCGGGTACAGTTTCCCAACCCTTCTTCCGAGCAACACATGGATTGTTAAACCAGAAAAGACGCCCACCAACAATGCATAAGGTAACCGCATATGTGAATGTGATAGCGCCAAGAATACTCACTTGAGCTGTAGGTTTAGATATGGTGATAGTAACAGAGGGGGAATTGCAATGTGGTGAGCAAGAAAAAAATCGCTCGAAACCACGCTGATGACGCCAGGTAGCAAAAACATATCCGTCTGTTAGCTTCTTTTTGTTTCCTCAGATTGTCGTTCTCGTAAATGACTTCAGCAATGATATAGAGTTATTTAGAATTTATTTAGCAGCATTATTATCTTGGGTATTGTTTCTATGCATTTTAGATGTAATTATTTTATGTTTATTTAAACCACCACTTACTGCTAAAACCATTACTGTAAAACGATGGAAGCAAAGTTGTACACCTAATAACTGATATTTTTTTGTTAAGTAATAATAAAAAGGTTCGCGATCTATATTTTTTTTTCAATATTATCCGAAGAGACCATTAAACGTCATTAAAATTGACCGTTTTTATTAGCAAAAACCATAAGGTTAAGTATTAAAATAAATATTTAAATGTAATGCATTAAAAGCAAATATTTAAATCTCCGAGAATCCTTACTCTTACTCTACATTAGATGTTGACGTGCAAAGTAGGTTATCTAAACAAACAGGCGCAAGAAAGAATTCGTCTCTTACGAAGCGAGTCGCTCGTTTTGTATATTTTGAATCTGAATGTGCATGTTCGCGTCAATTGAAATGTTATGTTTATTTTTCCGAAAGGTAAATTGTATTATTTAAATGTTTATTCCTAAATAAATACTTTTGCAATATCTCTACGTCCTTCATAAGATTACATCATTGCCACCTTACGTTCAACGCAACCTTTTCAGAAATTCCAAAGCATCGCGATTGGAATCGTTACTACGTTTTTCTCCTTGTTACAACGCTGAGCGATTACTTTAATAGCAAGCAATTCCAAGTTCACCGCTAATTACCTATAGCTTCATTCCTTTCTTTTACCTCCGACTTCCTCACGTATTGCCGTCCTTACATATAATGTACGTACTTAAACACGAAGGTTAAAAATTTCCAGAATGTTCGACTTCTTCAGATAATCACCGATCGATTTCGGTATTCTCGGTAATCCCATTGTAATGGTAAGTAAGTAAATTCTTCATCCGCTAAAAATAGAAGAGGAGTAAGAATCTCTTGTAATATTTAAAGATAAAAATCGCTTTTCTGAACGGATGTTTAAGTGAAGAGAACGTGTACATGATTTTTTACATACTTGTAACATGTCGAAAGGAGATATTTTCGTAGATAAGTGCATGCACGATGGTTTTCCTTAATGCAGCAGCTACTGATACACTGTATGGAAAACGAAGTATAAACAATAGCGTAAATATACAAAATTTATCGGGTTTCCAACTGGGAATTTAAAAAAGATTGGTCTATAGGCGAGAATATATTCAGAACCAGTCTTTCTTCACCTGAAAAATGTTTGAAGAAGATGAAAACATCTTTCAATCAAATCTTGACGGATTCAACTTGTGTTTGTTTGCAGTTTAACTATCAGACGAATAAAATGACGTATGTGTCAAATTAATACGCTCCATACTTTTTGCTGGTGCCATCTCTTAGTTAAACCGGAAAAAACTTATGCATACACCTGGTAATAAAAAAAAAACCTTCCTTCAGAAAGCTATAAAAGGACATCTAGTAGGTACGAAACATTTTGCGCAACTTTTATTACGTAAAACAACCTGTACCTAATTTCAAATCTATTTTACCTTTCATTATATTTTGACCTACTGCACTCTACAAATTCACTACTTTGAGCTAAATCTAATACGGTCCATGTATTTATATCCGTAGGATATATGGGGCATACCAAAGAGCGCCTTTGCTCCTAATAACCGCCTTTCCGTAGCCGTTATCCGCGTTATCCGATAACCAAACGTATATTTTCGTATTTTTGTCGGGAATACCTTCTTCCCTGATCTTGATACGCCGTAAATTAACGAACTGACATCGGTAGATTTTGGAATAACAACGCGTGCGACAAGTTTAAACAACTCATCCATTTTCTATAATGAACGAACGTGCTCTTTCAAAGAGAGCGTTCGATAAATAGATTGGTTTTGAACCGGAATGTCTTTAAATAATTAGAAGTTTAATGGTCCTGACGTGAGTATTTATATTAGCTGTATAAGCTTTCGAAGCTGTTCTTTTCACGCGTATAAGATCCTTTCCATTCAGTTCCAAATCAGCCTTAACCTATAATTAAAGTTCTACGAGGAAATCTTTTGACGAATTTCATTTAAAAGTACAAAATAAATTTATTTTTAAGTGTGTATAGGAGATAATTCACCCCCACACAACGTGATAAATAATGTTCCCTACAGCATACAAAATGAGGGCTAGCCTAATACGATGGTATCTCTTGGGCAAAAGCGCACAAGCCCTGCACGTTATAAAGTATAAGGGTGCGGAACCGTCATGATTGATTACACAAGAATGCAGGAAGGATGACTACCGTAAATTATTTGCACGTTTACTTCGCATCACTTGCTAGGTTACCAAAGCAGTTTTAGAATTGCTGCTGCCACAGCCACGATGTTCCTAATGCAATTTTAATGCAATTCAATTTGTTTGCTTTAAAAAACAGTATCGCAATACATTTAGACGTGATAGTATGAATCACCTGCAAAATGTCTGAATGTTAGGCATCATTTTTAACTTCAAATTATGAAGTTAAAAATGATTTTAAATTATAACGTTTTTCTCTAATATGTGCACAAAACAAAATTGAACGTGTAAAACTTAATTTCTGAGAATAATGCTTTGATATGATGTAATATATGCGAAATGTCTTCAGAAAGCTATACGCAATGTACATGAAACATAAATACGTCAAACGAAAGCCACAACAAAGCAATCTACATTCAGTTAATAAAAACCTTTGTCACTAAGATTTGCATGGAATTAATCGAGAACCCATGTAGAACATAAACTTATTACCTTCATTATTATTCAGCAACGAATTAGTCCTATACTATGTTCCAAATTTTTCTGCAATTTATACCATAAGAACGTATTTATATTTCGATGATAGAAGTATATATCTATAAGTTGCTCTGAATTTGTTAGTCTCTGCGGTGACCTTGATTAGTTACAAGAAGTAAAATACATTTAAATTCAACAAAGTTACTAAATCTACTAAAAACTATAACCAAACAAAAGATTTCGAACATTTCTAAAGCTTATTGAATTTGAAGTATTGGAAAAACAAAACTTTCCTAATTATACGAGAGCGACCTGAAATGTTTCCGGAATCGGCTAGAGATAGCGCACGAAGCTTGAAGTGGATTCATTGGTTGGCAAGGGCAATCTTTCTTATGGCAACTGTCAACATTTCAGACGTCTACTGTCAATAGTTGTTGTTTAAGAGTGTGTTCTATGTAGCAAGTCAGGCGGTTTCGCAAAAATTGATAAAATCGAATTTCGTGCAGTAATAAAACACTTCTGGATTGATGGGAAAACGGCCCCGGAAATTCGAAATATTTTGCTAGAGGTTCATAGCGGATGTACTCCATCATGTTCGGCCATCAGCTTCTGGGTGAGCGACTTCAAACGTGGCCGCCGCACAAGCACAAGTGACAAACCACGCAGTGGACACCCAAAAACCGCTAGCAACGATGAAATGGTCGACAAGATTCATGATGTCGTGTTAGCCGATCGCCGATGGAAGTTGAAAGAGATAGTAGACGCAACAGGCATCTTAGAAAAACACGTTGGCCATATCCTACATGAAATTTTAAGCATGAAAAAGCTTTCGGCGCGATGGGAAGCGCATTTGCTCATACCGGAGTAAAAACGAAATCGGGTGACCGTTTCGGAAGTGTCTGGCCAGGATTCAACGCAATCCAAGGGATTTCTTTATGCGTTTAGTAATCATGGATGAGACTTGGATCCATCGTTACATACCGCAGACCAAGTGACACTCGAAACAGTGGACTTTTCCGGGCGAATCGGCTCCGAAGAAAGCAAAGACCTCTTCATCGGCCGGTAAGGTCATGGCGACCATTTCTTAAGATTCCCAAGGTGTATTCCTCATCAACTGTATGCAGAAGAGAAGGACGATCACGGGACAATATTTATTAACCCGATTCGATGCAGTATCGAAGAAGAAACGGCCTCGTTCGCAGCGGAAAAAGTACTTTTCCACCACGACAATCACCGGCTCATTCATCCCTCATCGTCGTATCCAAATTGAATGAGTTGCGCTACGAATTAGTCTCTCATCCTTCATATTCACAGGACTTAGCCCACAGCGACTTCTTCCTATTCCCAAACTTGAAAAAATCACTGAGACGAAAGAGATTTGCCTCAAATGGCAATGTCATCGCCGCTACAGACGGCTATTTTGCAGAACTCGAAACATCCTAGTTTTTCGACGGTTTTGAAGAGACTGGAGCACCGTTTGAAAAAGTGTATTGACCTTCGAGGAGACTACATCGAAAAATAAAAATAAAAATCACACCAATACCGTGTTTTTCTTGTTGATTCCGGAAACGTTTCGGGTCCCCTAGTAATTTTAGCTTATGTAAAGCTTTGAAAAAATTCCAGAGTAAATTGTACATTATTATGGCATATTGTTGCGCATGATACGCTGAATATGCTTGCTTGATATCGCATAAATTTCTTTTTTTAAACAGGTAATCTTGTGTTTTCCCACTAAATAGCTTATATTTTCTGACGTGGCCTATTAGAAAGACACGGAGATAAAACGAAAGAAAGTTAGGAGATATTTAAAAAATAAATGCCGAGTTGTAGGTTTTATTTTTACAATCATTATTTACTGAATTTATTTATCATTTAAATTTTTATATTTACTTATTTTTTGTAAACATATTTATCAACAATTTAAAAGTAACTGACGCTGAAGTGTGTTGTAAATGCAATCTTATAACAAAAATCTTCTTTCTTTAGCAAAATTGCTTAATTTATGTTGTCTTTCTATATTTCTCCGTGCTTGGAGCAGATCTATAGTTCTGCCATTACGTCAAAAAGGATCGCTATTGTGCCTATACTGAGTAAAATCTCGGAGAAATAAAAATAATGAACTTTTCCATTATTAATTAGCGTTTGAAAACTTCGCAATACGGATTTGGAAAGTTACTCCCAACTACTAATGCTGTGGATAGAATGATCTGGATAGTGCAGCAACGGTAAAACTTTTATTTTATGGTTTCTCTCGTAACTGTTTGTTTTCATAAAGTCTTACCTTACTAAGTAGTCTATATATATGAATGATTAATTACCCACTATCGTAAAAGTTAAATTTGGCGTACCCCAAGATTCAACTCCGTTGCCACTACTATTTTTAATTAATATTAACGATATTTTTTCTCGGCTAAATCTAGAAATTGAACCCGTATGCTGAAGAAGCTAACATCATTGCGGATGATACTGATGAGAATTGACATCGTTGATTGCAATGACTGTATGATTGTACAATTCACAGGTATCGCAGTAAACTCCACATCGCGCAAATTATTAATTTATTCGGAACGCAGCGTTTCAAGAGCACGTGGAGTCTCATGGTCAGTCAGTAACTCGGTTGACAATGGGAGCTCATATGCTCTTGAAACTTTTCGTTCTGAATAAATTATTAATTTTTGTGGCGTGGAGTTTACTGCAACATCTGTGAGTCATTGGTTCTGTTTGAAAGAAAGTACTTATTACACTGTGATACGGTTCCATGTAACCTTATTCGCGTGCGGCCACCCAACTGCAGCTGTTAGACACTTTTTTTTGCAAAGGAGGCCAGTAAGAGCTGACAACAAACAAAAATAAAGAAATTTGGAAGATTGTGGAAACTGGTGTATTGCAAGGAAGCAAAAATATTGTACTCAGATGTACCGGCTCTATAGAATTGAAACAACGGACACAAATTCAATTTCTTAAAGACTCGCAGATTGTTTTTCAACAACTGGGATCCAATCTATCTGCAGTATCTGCATCTTCTAATGGGGTACTTTTTTATTATATAGACACAAACGAAATAGCGTAAGTGACAGATTCATTGAAAACACAAAAATGTCCCGTACCAGATCAATTGATGTCTAAGATCTTGAAATATACGCATTATGTTATATAATAACCCGAGTACAGTGTGTATACGTCTTCGCTCAAAACAGCACGTGTGGTAGCAGTACAGACAAAACCAAACGTTACCAACGTAGAAGGATCTTAATATCAATCTTTGCGAACATGGATTATTTCTGAAAGGTTGAAAATATTTCAGGAAAGGTACAATATTTTATATAAAGGTTAATATAATTGCAGAAGAGACTTTTCAACAGAAACGGTCACATTTAAATTGATCACAATATACAAATGACAAACTAGATATCACGTGCTTTTAATACATTAGACATTATCCTATCGACAAATACGGCAGAACAATTTGAATCAATTGCAAAGGGGTCGATTGAAAGTGGTGACAGTGAAGACAAGATTTTTCTGAAGGAGCTGTGCATTTTTCCAAACAAGTAACCCAAGAAGACTATGGGATACATAACGCGAAGTTCTTAGATCTTCTGGGTAGAAGAACAAACTTGATGATGAGACAAACACAATAAACCACCATAAAAAATAATAACACAATTTACATTCGAATTCTTTCAAAGTTGTAAAAGATATACGCAAAAATCGTTATTATTAAATTTTCACTCTTTCCTCGATCTAACTCGATGAGAATTAAATATAATTTGAAATCTCTTGTTTGATTATTTATCAGAACTAAATTTAACCATTTTACCAAATTTAAACTTATACTCTGTCTCTTATTGCAAAGAAGATACGTATAGTAACTCGGCAATTTAGGACACTTGTACGTACATACATATAACAGAACGTATCTAAAAATTAACCTTGGCAATGACAATCGTCAATCTACCAATAATTATGTTTTACGAGCTTCACGCTAAAAAATATTCCGCATCGATGTTCATGGTTTAAAAAGAAAGTATTTGAAGCTACAATTATCTTTAAAGATTTAAAAAACGAAGAATTTGAAACATTCCAACGGAAAGACTGGTCGGAACAGTTTATTTAATTACGAGATTCTGTTCCACTCCATTTATTCTTATTTGGTAATGTTAATATTACGGCGATACTACCAGAAGTTAAGTTTTATCTGCCAGCTTGCGGTCGAATCAAGTTACAATACTGCAACGGATGAGGCTATATAATAAACAAATCGTTATTGACCTTTTTCTATTGTTCTTTTATGTCAGTTGAGGAAAACCAAACAAAAATTGTAATTGGGTAAACGGTTTGGGGACATTTCTAACACAAAAAATATTTAAAATACCAAAATTATCATGATTCCCGTATTTAAAAGTAATGATTTTTATTGTAGAAATATAAAAAGTGAGTAGTTTCAACACAAAAAAAATAATTGAAAGAAACGAAGAATGCTGTTAGAGAAATGATTTTTGACATATATTCATGGTATAAAGGAAATTTATTAAATAACTACTAAAAATTATAAGAATTGTAATCAAATCGTTTCGTAATTTAACTACTGGAATAAATTTATATTGCACCATCATTACAACCTATGAAATTTGAACGTCTTATAAAAAAATATGAAAATGTCAAAATAAACAAAAACAATTTATAAATCATTCAAATCTTTCACTTTTGGTTCTAATAGCATATATTGCATAAATATTGGAGATATCATTAACTTATTGTTACTGCATTGATACGGTATCTCTTCAACGATTTTGCACAGGTTTACTGTTATCAATGTCAAAAAATATATATCACAGTACAGCACTCGGATACGGTGGTTAAGTTGTATTCATCATCCGAGGGAAAATTCTTTTATTTATTCGACACTAATATGACATAAACATATCACGTAAAGGATAAGAAGAAAATGTCACTTACCTTAGACATAGTTATTGTCAAATTTATAAAAACACTGCATATGCACAACAGATCCTGAATCAGGTGGATCAATACTCTCCTATACCCACTGTACAAAACCGAATATCTCCCGCTGTTCGAACGAACGCGAGCAGAGCCGAATTACTGCGCGCGCATTACGTTTCAAACGCATTTAATCACTTCAATTGGATCGCACAGATCAATGACTTCCAATTTCCATTACAGAAAATTAACGCCCGTTTTTGAATAAATACGAGGTTCAAATGACATTCGGTTCGTGTGCGTATTTATAAAAAAAAGCACGTACCTATTGCGCAACGGTTATGTTACGATTTATTAATACCAAAATGAGATTAACAGGTGCACCGCGTACTGGTTCAGGCGAGACTGTCTGTTGCAATGGTTAAAAGCTGTAATAGCTCGTGCGATGTGCAGCGATAAAAAATACTGTGCACAAAAACACGTTAAAAACACTAGGACATCACCTACAAGAACCGCTAATCGGGATTATTTTAAAACATTAAGCACAAAAATAAGTGTAAAGAAATGATAAGATAGAAGACATACGCACTATGAATGTAAATCACAAATAGTTTTAAAAATATGTTTAAATATAATATAGCAGATTTTATATATAGATAAAGTAGGAGCATGAAGTAGTGCATCTACATATGGAAAAATTCCTTATATTTTAGCCAATAATTTACTTCTGTTTCTAGTTTAAACTATTATATAGTATTTTCTATGAAAAAAACATTAATTGAAGGCATATTCGAAATATTAAAAATTCAAACATACGAGATAGGCGCCATAAATTCTCGGTGTGATATAGGAAAATGAAACTTGGAACAACAAGAAATTCTGTTTTTCAATGTAATCTGCCCCAATTTATATACATTTATTACAAAGATTAATTAATAATTCGATAACTCCGATGAACTGAAAGACCCTATACATCTGCATATGATGGAATGACTCCAAAATTTGTTAGCGATTCTCTGCGTTCCTTTCAAGAACACGTTACTTATTGTCTTGAAAACGTGGAGGACTTGCAGAATAGTTATTTTATTTCCATTTAAATAAATTTGTTACAAACGCAATAGCACTGGTGACGCTGGGTTTCACTAGAAGCTGGTTGCCAAATGTTACAAATGCACTGACAGTTTTGTGTTTAAAGTTTTGTATAGGAAAAATGTATGTGTAACAATAAAAGATCTCGATTAATACATTGATTATTCACATTGAAAAGTTCAAGCATACGTTTAATTTGCAGTTAAAATATTATTTAATAAAAATAATTACAATAAAACAACTTTAACAATAGGAAATTTAGCAATCAATAATATGAATTCTAAATCGATGTTTTTATATCAATTTAATTACATTACAACTAAAAATTGATTTTCATTTAGTTATCAGTTTATACAGTTTATCATATTACTCCAAGTTAATAAATACTTCCTCTCTCAATTTTTAATTCTTGAGAATGTTGATGTAACATAATTTTTTGGATTTTTTTCCAAGATGTTTCGCTACGTCCGCGCATTCTTTAAATCCGCTTCTGTGATTAATTATCTGTATTAATGTACGTGATTTTTGGGTATGTGTGAAAAAGGAATAAATGAAAATTCTCTCGAATCGTTGCAAGAGCAAAAGTATCAAAGACTAAATAAAACAATCCAAATTCTGTTCAAAAAATTAAGAATAGTTTAGTACAAATATATACACATATTATACAAATTTACGTCTACTTTGCCCCTTTTGTATGTGTCTATGTGTATACATACGTAAATTGTAAATTTCTGTAACTCCACATTACTTTCTTATAATTTTAAATGGCAGAACTCTTCGTAACAGCGATGTTTCGCTTTTCCAATGTTCGCTCTGGATGGTTATTAGGTTATTAAGCTTAAATATGTATACAATTTGTGGTTTTAAAGTTGAATTTTGTTTACGATGCCATTTTTGTTTCTACGTAGCGTCAACGTTACCAAACCAATGTCATTCGTGTTTCTATTTTATGACCTTAATGTTGTTTATTTTGATATTTTCAAAACACTATAGATTTCTTCTACATATTATCAGATTATCAACGCATGACC
Organism: Trypoxylus dichotomus; assembly: GCA_023509865.1. Taxonomy (NCBI): domain Eukaryota; kingdom Metazoa; phylum Arthropoda; class Insecta; order Coleoptera; family Scarabaeidae; genus Trypoxylus; species Trypoxylus dichotomus. Next base: position 32,494,150 of record CM042078.1, read on the forward strand.
TTTCGTATAATTTTGATAATATAGCGTAAATAAAATTATTCTTTCGTATATCTCCTATTACCGCCCTATTACATCTATTTTGAATCGTTCATTATACTAAACGTATTTTTGAAACGATTCTTTTATTTTATAACGAAATTAATGGAATATTATTATAAATAATAAGACATTGTCCAGCATCAGGTAGAGTGTCCAAACAAATACATAATGAGTTTGGCAAGCAGCTCTTCTCAAAGCTACCTTGAAAACGAATGGAGGTAATCCGTGAGAAACGTTGGAACTAGGAAGAATGGAAATAGTCCGTATAACACTTCAAAACTTTGAGGCTATTATTCAGGGCAGAAGAACTCTAAGAGGTAATAAATCGTTCTGACTGCTTATTATTTATATTGCTCTGTTTGTTCCACTGGTACGATATTTACAATTATGAAGAGAGCAGAACGGAATAGGATACTACATGGCAATTTCAAACAATAAGAACCGATCGGTCATGAAACAATTATAACCGTTAAAGACAGTGTTTAGTGGCACTTTTAGTTTCCTACTTCACTTTTCCACATAATCGCCGTTTATTTCTGAGCACTGTCGCCTGGTGAGTATACCAATTGACAACGGTGGTTTTAAGTTCTTCATCGTCTTCGAAGCATTATCTACCAATCTATTGTTTTATTTACAAGAAATGGTAATAGTGGTTGGATCTTCTTCTTGATACAGTCAGTGGTGTGAGGACTCGGTGTCATGAAGGAGGACAGTTTCCCGCTCCATCGAGTATAGATAGCACGTCCCAGTTTGGTGATCATTTCGCAAGTATGCGCCAGCTGTAATTGTTGTCCCAAAACACGATAGCCATCATATTCTTACTCGAGTAAGGAGTTTTCTTGAACTTTTCGATTTTGGTAAAATTGAATGGCGCTACCACATTGACTGCTATTTTTATTCTACGTTGCTGTAGGATAACAACGTCTGGTGGCCCATAACAATATGGAAAAACAAGTCATTTCCATCTTGTCGATAGCGGTCCAAAAACCTTCGTCCGTTTAACATTCTTTGCTCTTTCTGTTGTTCGGTAAGAATTTTCGGAAACCACCTTACACAGAGTTTGTGATATGCGAGTATTTCCATGAAAATTTGCTGCATCAGCTTTAATACTAGCCTCCCACCCCTTTGTTCATCAGCCACTCTTCTTGTAGACACATCGAAGATCTCGACACCATTATCCGAATTTTTCATCATTCATTGCCTTTAAGTCCATAAACTAAGTACAACTTCCTATAAACTTGAGATGCTGTAGATTTTTTTTCATGCAAAAACCAAAATTACACAACGTACTTCACAATTGGACGGACCAATGATTTTTGCAGCCATTGCACGCATTCATCAACTGTCAACCGGCTATCAAATTAAACCGATAAGTAGTTAGTAGAAGGCGCTGTGTGCGAAACTTTGTTTGGAGCAATCAACATTTAATTTAAATGATATTAAACGGCGGTGGTAAGAAGACAAGTCTTAAACAAAAGAAGAAGCAAGACGAGAAAAGAAATTAGAGGATGAGGAAGAATCAATTTGCCCTTATTCTAATAAATCTATTCTAAATCATCTGAGTGTGCGTTTTATCAGCAGCAATATAGTAAAATGATAAGTCAACGGACCTAAAAAATAAAGGGTTATTTCTCCGAAAAAAATATTTTATTTTTTACAGACAGTGTCATTAACTAGGAATCACTTCAAATAATTCAGAAAATTTTAGTCTAAATAAATACCTAATACTTTTAATACTTTTCTGCGGATTATCACTTAATATTTTGTTCTTTAATTAATCCAATAGATTGGGATACGTAACTTAGGATATTACTCTATTGTTTGCGTCTCCGAAAATTAAAATGTATGTCTTTCTACTATGCTATATCGTGAATTTAACTTTATTTTATAATAAGAAAATATTTCATCGCTACTGTTATGAGCAAGAAGAACGACATAAAGACAGACAAAAAACAAAGACTTGTATTTTCTTAGATATGGGATTATATTCTAAAAGCAAAATAAAAACCTATTCCTCGTCAAACTATCTAAAAAATTGTCGAAATAATTAAAGAAAATATATGACAATATTGCGGCAAGAAAAAAGACAACGGTTCGAGATGATTACGTAATTATAAAATATCAACATAAAACAGTATGGTATACCCTAAAGCTACTTATCAAATTGTGGGGGAACGGCGTGTTCTAGGAAAAATGTATAACAAGCGATGAAGCGTACTACATAGGTTTCCTTAAAAAAAAGTCAAAATCAACGAAATGAATAAAGGAATCTCCCTATCTTTGGGTTAAATTGACCGAACATTTCACTGTTCACAGATGGAAAAAGTTAAAAAATCGGTATTTATTGTTACACCGTCATAAGAGTATTTTTTTATAAACTTTTGTTTATCTTCTCCAGATTGCGTTTAGTGACAAATCAAAAATCGAAGCGGTAAGAGAGTGTCCCTTATATGTGCGAAGACGTTCAGCTAAAAGATATAAAGAAGACTATAAAAACAACAAAATATCCATCTTCAATACCTGTAATCATTAAGTCATCCATTATAATACTGAATTTTATAGCCAGCGATGATGGAAAGTAAGCAATAAGATGGATAATATAGGAAATTACAACTTGACAACCTAAAGCTAAAATTCTGATTAATTAGTTAACCAATGTACTAGCTTTTCAAGATATATTTTTTTGTTTAAATATATTATATTTTTACTATTTATTTACCGATGAAGAAAGACCACTTTTAGAATAAGAATAAAAAAGTAAGTGGCCTTACAAGAGTATAGTTGGCAACCACATACCATGCGTTCAATTAAATTTCTATTATTATTATTATTATTTATAGTAACTCATGATTTTTGTTTAAATTTGGAACACCGTGGTACAGTAATGGTTTTCGAAAGTCACACTTTGACAACTGATAGTAAAGTCAATATGATAATAAATAATCTAGTTAATAAGGTAAGTTTTCAATAAACTGACTTTATGACAGTTGCCAGAGTTTATCTTTCGAAAAACATTACTGTTGCTCAGTGTTCCTAAATTTAAATGAAATTTATAGAATTTTCTAAATGAAAATTTAAGTAAAGGCATGGCGTGTGTAAGACTCTATTTCTAATAATAAATGGGGACTACAGCCTGAAGAAAGAAAGTTAGGATGGCGTCAGGAACATACTCGAAAGTTATTGATGCAGGAAATATAATAACAGTATTTTGCGTATAATATCGTTACTGGATTTTACTGCAACTTGTCCTCATTAGATTCTAATAAAAATATTGGGGAATTAAACGTGAGACACGAATACAAACATACATCGCATTATCTTAACAAATTAAGTATGTATATGGAATTTGACATAGAGATTTCGATATGGATATATTTTCTGGTCTTTTACTATTTCTAAATGTACAAACATATGAATTTTATTAATACGAATGGATTAAGTTAGAATCTATGAATAAATTCGAGTGCTTTAAATCATTCTTAATCAGATTTCATCTTTTGTCTTTCATCTTTTTATAACCGGATGTAATTATGACAAATATTCAAAATCAACAATTAATACCCACAAGCTTTTTTTAAAAAAATAGTTTTTTAGAACTACAAAAAAAATAGTATTTCCTTTTTCCCTATTTTCTTACCACGCAATAAAATAACGATAATGATTCTATGACCTCTGCCTTTATTAAGCACTTACCTTGCTATAAATTATCCAATATTCCACTTATAGATAGGACCACTTATGATAATCAATTCAAATTAACTACACTTCCTTTCATGTATCAGTTTACATTAGACAAAATAAATGCATACTATGCATACCAGTATCAGCATTTGTTTTATCAGATACCAGTAATACTAGATGAACGATTCCAAAAATATTTTACCATCTAATTGATTATAAATGAAACATAAGATAAGTAATACAGATATATATTTATTATTGATGATGTGAAAATATAAAACATCAATATTTAACAAGCAGTAATTGTAATAATAATAATAAGAAGAAGAGGATTATGTTGTACTGCAACTTCTTTTCGCTTCTCAAGAAAAAAGTGTCAAGCAAGAAATGTGTAACAATTGAAAAAAAACTGATCAATATAACACGATCTTTTTTCTTCCTTATTTGTCAATTACTATTATGTAATATAGAAACTTAGTTGTTAAATCACTTTCAATAGACTATAACTAGTGTACTGTATTGATATGACACTGCTAAGCAAACATTACCACTCAATACCGATATAACCTTTCCGTTTAGAATCATAAATTTTGCTTGACGATGTTACCTACAGTCGGTAACACGGTTGACAATGATAGCCTACGTGCTCTCGAAACGCTGCGTTCCACATAATTAATAAATTTGTGTGAGTGGAGTTTACTGCTATACCTGTGAATAAATTTTGCTATTAAGAAGTCTTTTGAAATAAGTATTTAAATTATGCACCATAACAATTTACGATCCTCCTACAAGATTTTCTTCTTTTTGCTTTTGTTTCATTTCGATAGCGCCCGAGCAATACTGGTATACCTTATTCTTAGTTAACAACTGCCGTTTACAGCGACATCGATCATTGTTATGAAGACGATATAGTGTACCGATATGGGTTTCAGTAAAACTAAAACCATTTTTTTATGGACTTTTTATTTAGAACGACCCATACTGTCATTTCCCAAAAGATTGTTCGTTACTGTTGGCTCATCCTGTATAACAATGAGAAAAAGCTGTGACAGCGGAAAATAATTAATATACATATATAAAAAATAATAATATCTATAAATTTCATTTTCCGTAACTATTCAATTTATTAAAAAGATTAAAGTAAAGCAATAAATGTTGACAATGTTCTCTGCTATTATTAATCTGTCAATGGAAAAGACAATTACTAAAATTCTAGTGAAAAAGTGGTCGCAGTAACAGTCAACTAACGAAACTATGCCATATGCAACCAATAATACAATAACGGAGTCGGCTCATTTGGGTTTGACTTATTCTGGAAGACATTGTACTACAATTGTATGTGATAAGCTCAAATATAAATGTAATGAACACCACGCCTAGCTCTTTATCACTTGATTCTTCCCTGTTTATATGTCTGTGCATTATATTAATCATAGATGGCGGTAGAATACTATGGTATCTTAATTTGAAATACTGGTTCGTTTTTTAACTTTATTGCAAATTTCATTAAAAATGACTAGAAATGCGATAAAATGGGTAAATAAAATGAGCAAATTGTCGACTCTTTATTACTTCTACAAGCATAGTAGAATAAAAGCTAACCAATTTTTAACATTGAGTTGCACGCTCGGGTTGTCTCTCTTACCTTTTCTATAGTTTATATGGCTTTGTGTAGACCTAAATATGAACTAAGTACCGTTAAATAATAGTATCCACGACTCACAAAATACATATGGTGAAATACTTGTGTATTAGATTAAATTAGAGTGCCGTATAATACTCGCCTCTGCGGAGATTGATTTGTTTTTTTCCGGAGGGTGTTAATAATAAACTCTCTTCATTATGTAGAAACTTCTTGAATTCATTTGGGACAGACTAGACCATAGAATAAGGCAATGAATCCCAAAGACGTTAGATATTTGGAAAAAAATACAAAGTAACTAGCAAGCCTCTCCGATTTATTACATTTATATATTGAAAGAGTACCAAAGGTCTACACCGCGGTTATTAAAGCAAAATGCGGACATTGCAATAAGAAATTACAGTTAAAAAAATCAACCCGATTAGATTATTTTTATAATTTCATAAATGACCCAGTCATTTCCATATTTACGGCGGCTACTGTATATGCACACTGAGATTTTTTTCCCTAGTTATTAGTAAATTAAGTAAGTATTAGATGAGCAGTTTCAAAAATGTTTTCTCATCGAACCAAACATAAATGAAACGCCGAGTAAATAATATAGATATATTTATTACTGATAATTTGAAAATAATATAAAACATTAATATTTAACAAACGCTAATTGTAATAATAAGATTGCATAAAGATGATATTGCAGCATGTTTCCTCTTCTCAAAAAATAAACTATCAAGCAAGAAATGGCAACAATTTAATGCTAAATAACTAATTACGAAACTTATCGAAAAGATCTTGATGGAAAAATACAAACCAATATAACACGATATAAAGGTAAAGAAACAAAATAATAGTAAAGAATATGCTTTTGAACTTACATATTCACCATTCCATATAGTTTCTTCCTTATTCTACTTAATTCAAATATTGAAACTTAAGTTTTAAATCACTTTCAAACATAATTATTAAAGTTTATCATTATTACCAATTCTTGTTTTTTCTTTGTAATATATGTATATAGATTATAACTAGCGCACTACATTGATACTATAACTATTATGTATTGTATAAGCAAACATGTTTATGTGACTAAAAACAAAACGATAATGTAAAATAATAACGAAGTGTTAGTAATGGCGTAATAATAAAAATTAGAGTTGCCAAAATATATCAGTAAAATTCTTATAAATACTAATCTGCAATATTTTGCTGTCAAGATTTGTAGACACGTCAATCATTCTTGCAGTACGTCTTTTTACTTAATTTGCGTACTTGAAAAATTTACAACGTGTGACTAAAATCTTGAATGTAATCTAATCAATAAGGCTCGGAGCGATTTTAGGTAGAGGACTTTTAAACATCTCCCACAGCATTCTTTCTTATAACTGAAGATAATCTGGGTAACCGACCTGACAATTGAATATCGACGACGCCTCGATAGTATGCGGTGTTGTGGAATTCAAAGGTCTAAAGCAGTCGAATGCTAGTAATCAGCAACAATTTCCATAGAATCATTTACAATAAAACTAATCAGTATATCGGAGATCAACAATATCCATTTACTGAATGTACATATATTTGAAAAGTATAAACCGTTAATAAATTTTGTAATCGAATTCTGATATTTGTACAATTTCAGTTGAATAAATAAGATCAGATTGCACTACGATCGGACTCACCATCTTTGAAAATGAGTTATCTTTCAACGGCATTAAATAGGCACTGTATTTGTTGGTAAACGATTTTTCCTAAAAGTCTGTTTGAAATGAAATCAATATCGGGCCTAATTTCCTTATCAGATTTGGCAAATTCCCATAATAATATCGTTACATTCATCACATGTGTGTACAAAAATAAATAGAGCTGGTACAAGTAGAGAAATGTATATTACACCATAGGCGCACATTGTTTATGTTCGTCATGAACGATTTTAGGGATGTAATCTGTATTACATTTATTTCTTATTGCATCAGTATTCCTCCTTATTGTTATACATTTTTTCTATTATCTCTACCAATTTTAATTATTCATGTCCCGATTTCAACAGCTGTTCTTTCAACAGCTGTTCTTTCAACACTGGTTACTTCACTCATAATGATGTTCTACAGGCATTAAACAAACTTAAAACAACATTATGTGGACATGATAGTTTGCCAAGCCTTTTTATTCATGATTGTGTTCCAGGTACTTTGTGGTCCCATCTGTTATATTCAACTTAGCAGTTCAACAACTTGGCGACAACTTTTCCATCTTATTGGAAAGTAAGTAGAATTACACCAGTCTTCAAGAAAGGAGATCAACATGATATTTATAACTATCGACCTATAAATATTTTATCTATTTGTGGTAAGGTTTTTGAACAGCTTCTATACGATAGATTATATAGTTGTGTTAAACCGTATCTTTCTCTTTACTTTCTTGGTCGTTCAACTACCAGCAATTCCGTTGAAATCACCCAATATATTAGCGAAAACCTTGTTATTTTTTTGTTTCTTTTCTCTCTCTCTTTTTTGTATATTGTAATTACTGATTGCAGTGCGTATTATTTATTTACTTCATATGTTGTCGTATAATTGGTTGTACACGTGTTTATTTGATACCAGATTATTATTATTATTACCGAATATTTGTATAGCATGCCGTAGCCAAGATGAAATTTAACAATTTATTTGTAACTGTATAGTATTATTTTTTAATCTAAGCGCAATGACAATGACGTAAGACACATTTCTCGTATTGTTTCAACAAGTTTTAGGGAACCTAGTAATGAAAATATGGGGAAATCTTTTTACCAGTTTGCAATTAAATAGTTCTAAAAGTAAGGCAAATTTCTGGACTTTGAAAATGTTAAATAGAATTAATTCATTTTATACACTTCTTACAGACGTATAAAAATATATTTAATAGCTTTAATAACAATATCTTTGTTTGTGCAAAATGCATATTTAATCATGCAGAAATCCTTCTCGTTAAAGCAATTCAGGCATTTGGCAACCCTTCTTCGACGAACTTAAAAACACGTATGTATAAGGCACGCCACAGAAGGCTACGGTTGTTAATGTTAAAAATGAAAACGTACGTGGACGCCATGTTTCACAATAGGCACTATATACTGCGATACAGCTAAAAATTAAAAGCTCATTAAAATATACATCATAAATATATCGTTCTTTTTTGTTTGTTTAAATGCTATTCTTACACACTAAACATATATTTATGCATATTAGGATAATATACTTAGTTATAAATAGGGCTGATCAAATTTTCGGCGCACCAGGTCCGGACCCGCCCGCACGCACGGCCAATACGAAAATTGATCGAGTTGATTGAGTCAATCTGTTTCTGTTTCCCTGCTGTGTATGCACGTATGGTACATCGTATTACGCATAATAATGTATTTATACTCCATTATATGGAAGAGCATTTTAACAGTTTATTTGTACATATTTCATGAAGAATAATAATATATCATTTTAAAATGGGGCTAGTCAAATGTTTCAGCTCAACAAAATCTAATTAAGCTGGAGAATGTGAGATATTCATTTGTTTTTCTTTGTTAAAAACTGTGGAAGATGTTGTACATAAAACAGGAATTTCTTCTTTTTCTCTTCCAAATTAATTTTTTCCACGATATATTAATGTACGTCCTCTGCGGTTCAGCATGTATGTCGAAAACATAAATCTTCTTTATAGTTGTTAGTGAGTTGAGCAAATCGAATTAGAGAGAGTTATAAAAAGTTGGCAGCATCAAGTATGTTTCGAGATTTGCTGCGATGAAGTTGGTTCGCATGCGGGAAAAATGTTCCTGTATGTGGGGAGAGATCGTTCCACATCGACAGATGTAACACAGGCAAGGCTAAAATGATATTCAAATCAGTTTCGGATTTGCAGATGCACCACCACAACTTTGTCTTAATGTTATATGTTTATTTAAAATACTATGTACTCATTTCGTCCACTATTTTCCGTTTCCGATTTCACTAGCGACAATCCTGTATTTCTCAATTGCATCCATTAACCCTATATAATTATCGTAAATAGTTTTTAATAATAATAATAATTCATGTGTCTTCGCATCCTCCAACAGCTTTTCACCAATTACAAAGGGCATCGGCCGGCCATGAGTTATTATTACGCCTGCGCCTGTAGACCGTCTTAAGATGATATTCGTTCTCAGCATTCACCATGGAGTGAGGAACACTGAAACATATCAACCCTAAGACATGACCACGGTGTTCGAACGCGGGATCTTCGGACTGATAGCCAAGCGCGCTAGGCACTGAACCACCAGCCCGGTTAAATCTTTTTCAGCGGAAGGATCTTGAAATAGTTTCCGGCTGTCCTTAATAGCTGCAGTTTTGTCGGCCTTGAGGTAGGACTTTTATCGTTGCCAGAGACTGCAAGACGGTCGAGTCATGCGGAGCACGCGGTAAGTTCCCGCATCGGCTGGGTGGGGATCTGGTTCGCCGAAGATTTGGCAAACTTTACTATTCTTCATGAAATACATACAGATAAACTGTTAAATCTTCTTCCATATAATGAAGTATAAATACATTATAATGCGTAATACGATGTATCATACGGCTGGGTCAGAGTCGCAGTGCGAGCGATGTGAAGTAGCCGCACCCACGACCGATACGAAAATTGAAATACACAGCAGGGAAATGCAGGCAGATTGGTTCAACGAAATCGGTCAATTTTTATCAGTCGTACGTGCGGGAGAGTCTAGACCTGACGTGCCGAAAATTTCGCCAACCCTAGTTATCAATAAACGATTTTAATAATTACGTAAAAATATGATTCAATAAATTGTCAAGAGCAATTTTATTGTTCAAAGAATCATTTAGTTTAAATTATTATAGTCATGCAGGTACAAAGTGGAATAAAAAACAATATCCTATTGATATTTAAGAATCTTTGCTGTTTGGGAATTTTCTTTTTTCTAATAGGAACATTAACGATTCAAATCAATAAAATGAGATCTTATAAATTGAATATTCGATTATATTTATGGCATCTAAATACAAATTTTCCATGATAATTCGATTAAGTACACGACTTTGTAAGGTTAAACGGATAGAATATATATTGGAAGAAAACGAAGATTCGAACATTTTGTACTATTACTCGCAATGTTAAAAGAAAAGCCACTTGGAATATCAATAAAATATATGTTCCTTTTACATGTCCCCTAATGATACCCCGCATGAAAAATTAAACGAAATTTTAAAACTATTATGGCGGATTATAATAAAACTAAATTTTAATAGTGACAAATTTTCAGGTTTTTGAGATCACATTTTTGGGCTTTGTTCTAAGATAGATAATGAACGTAAAAAATTAATTAGAACAAGTCAATTGTAATAAATATCCTTATTGAACATTACCGTCAAATCATAGTCTTCTCAATAAATGTACTTTAACATAATAATAAAATAAAAAAGACGCCCGCTAATTAACTTTTATACATTAAAGAATAAAATATATCTTTCAAAAAAATCATTAATTCAATTATAACAAACAAATAAAACTATATTTACAATTTTACAAAATAAATCGATGGTCTTTTCACATTCATAAATCTCTATACTATATATAAAAAAGAAGTCTGACTAACTTAACAATTTTTCTTTAGTGATAATTCTTTCTTTTTTAATCAAAACGTGTTCTACATATTGTATAAACTTTCTGTTTTTTTTTTCGTCTTGCGAGCAGTATTTGTAATGAAGATATAAAAATATGAATTCAATTTACTATTATAATAATTCGTTGCCTAAAATAAAAAATAGAAAAACATATTTCTACAGACTATTCGATAAAAAGGGCCAATTACTGTAGTAGTTTAATTTGTGGTTTTACTTCAGGCAACATAAATATAAATATCAAATTTGATAAGTGGTACAATAATTTACCGCAAACATTTTTTAAGTTTATTTTTTCCTAGATAACCTGACATTTAACATCACTTTTAAGAAAAAATAGTCACCTATGTTTCGAAGATTTTCCATTGACCTAGAGAAGTAGCAGGCATTTAGAATGAGTTTCGTTATTTATAACGCAATATTGACAACGGAAGTTGTCACAAAGAAATTTGTCATTTGTTTTACCTATAGAAGCGTAACGTGAGATGCAGCCTCCTATTGTGAAATTATTATTTTTTGGTATTTTTCCAAAAGTATTGCTTAAATTTATGATCGGGCAAACACTGTATATTAGTTATTATCTTATAGAGAAAAAAATTCCTAATGTAATCATGGATAAATGTTGATGACATCACCACAATTACATGATCTATGTAAAAGTGTAGCATCTATATCAACACAACGTTTGGCACGTTAAAAAATTTCTACCGGAAGTTGGACTCACCTTCGGATTCGGCAAAATCTAGGGTTTGGTAATGGTAATAGTAATCAATGCCTGAAAGCAAAGTGCATCCGGTAATCTGACGATTTATCTAACAAAACAGCATAATCTAAGACGAATTTTAACGTGGTTCGTAGTACGTCATGGAAAATGGAGTTTTCTAATTATGTTTTGTCGATAGAAAGTTTTTGTGTGACAATCGAATTAACGCAAGTTTGCAATTACAGATCCGTTTGGTTTACTACTCAGTGAGTTAATACTTGATCCAGATATCGTTAGCAATTCATAATTATATATTAATGCCGATTTAATTATTGTCATAAGTCTAAAAAATAACACAAAATAATAAACATAAATTTCAGAAAACAATAATGTAACCTACAACCACACATTTGTGGTAATAAAGATATTTACGTTGCCATTCTGGGTTTTGTGTGTATGCTCGAATATGAATAATTAATAACCTTATCGAAGATTCTCCTAAAAACATCATGACGAATATCCACGAGAATTGACGAATAACTCACTAATTCAATACATTGTCCAGCAGTTCTTGTAACCGCATTCAAAATTTATAACAGTGACGTCATATGAATACACATTTTTCCACAACAAGAGTCAACAATAAATGAACTGCTTCTGGGATTGGTATTTTGAATAAGCAGGGTGTTTTGACTCGGAGTAACATATTCAAAAGATGGAAGATGCTTAGGACAGGAATCGTTTTATTTCAGATCAATGCTCGTAGCTCATTGAATCAAAGATCTCATCGCGTTATATATCTAGGAACAACTTGAGCGACTATCATTTGTTCTTACGCTTAAGGACGTGCAACGATGACGACGCTAATTAAGCGGCAAATATCTGTAAGTATAGAATTGAGAAACTGGTGGCACGACACAATAAGTGCCAAATATAAATAGAATCGTGTTAAAAAGTAGATCAGGGTCATGTAAAAATAAAATTGTTAAATGATTATCATTGTTTTTATCCCGGAACGGCACTTAATTTAAAAACGCCTCATACCTTGCTTGTGGTAAAACTGCAAGTTAGACTATTATAGTAAGGGGCCTTTCGAACAGTCTAAATAAGGTATACACGTATGGCTTTAAAGTATTACCTTTAAAAATATCATTCTTTAAGCAGGAGTCGCTAAATCTGCGTATATCATAAATGTAAAATGGAACTCTAGAAGAATAACACTGTACAACACAATTTCCCTTCCTGCGTATAAAATTAGATGATTATATCACCAAAGATAAAAATGCTGCTAAATACAGCTCCTCACGGTATTGGTGAAGTTATTCATGAAAAAGACAATGTGTGGAAACAAAAACGCTAACACACGGACATGTTTCTGCCTGCCCGGCATCATTAAGGTGGTTTCGAGCAATTTTTCACTATATCTAACGTTACAGCTCAAGAGAATATTCCTTGGCGCTAACTAGTGCCAAAAGAATAAAACACGTGCTTGCCGTCAAAGACAGCGAACGCAAGCGAGTACAGTTTCCCAACTCTTCTCTCGAGCAATACATCGATTGAATTTGATATTACGTGGTTTACAGGTCTTTACTCCGGAATAAATGAGGCATTTTTGGAACTAGGTTGAACAAAGACATTTATGAAAGCTTTGGACAAGCAGTTTTACAAATTTGAGCACCAAATTCTAAGTTAAAGTAAGAGGAAGTCTTTTTATCGATTCGCATATACTAGAAATGAGGCGATTTAAATGAATATTTCCAGAACAGGCGAGAATGAAAAACAGGATGGAAGACATTCAAGCCAATCTATACTAACATTCTTGGTAATCAACTTACAGTGCTGTGAGGTATTGGGAGACTGCTGCTAATGACACAAGGAGAAGATATCCTCAGAATTTAGATTATGCAGCCAACACCGAAAAAATTATCGCACACATCGCAAAATTAATCAAGGTCATTGAAAAGTCGGATTATATTTTCTAACATTGAATTCTCTTGTAAGTAGTCTAGTATTTAGTACTTGCAAATTGAAAAGACGGAATAGAAGATGAAAAATGTCAGTTTTACTCGAGCGTAAAAGATCTTGAAACACTTAACAGGAATCAGTTGTTGATTAATAATTATAAAGTACAGAGAAAACTGATAAAATTGAATGTATGTCACAAACAGAAGCGGCTAGTTAGGATGGCAGAGCACGCAGCACCCATTCAATCATAATGAAGTAAAATAATATTTTAAACATTCGATATCCAAAATTTTGTTTGTAATTTATGTAATACACATAAGCATCAGCAATTTTCTTAGAAAATGTGGTTAAATGTACATACATTTATGCGTATTTATGCTGTTTTTCAAGAATGCTACGGAACTTTAGCAACATTGATCATCAAATTTGTCGTTTAACATTAAGCGATAATAGAGCGAGAAATTTGCAAACCATTTTGTCTTTAATTCAGTCATAACCATTGATGAATGTTTTGACGAAAATACCTCTAAACCAACACCGAAAATACTAAATAGATTCATTAAATTAGAACCTAAAAATTACTGTTCTGGATTTTGCCAGCACGGCCTCAGGGGTGTCCATAAGTGATCCCTAAGCTACTTTGGGGGAATATTTAAAACAGTACAAAAAATCAATCTCTTGACATGATACTGTTGACGATGGATCCTCATAATAACTAGAGTTGTTGTTTGCGCCATTTGCATCCTCTGTTGACCTTGTATAGTCGTTCGTTGTCTTCGGGGTAGTCCTGATTTAGTATTTGTTTTCCCTATTTTTATTAGTGAAAACTTGATTTATTTATCTCGATATCCGTATTCCGCCAGACTTAACCACTAAACTAATAGGGGGGACAGAAACTACTGTGTTAAACTTACATTTAAACTACAATTTTCTGCACAGAGGGGGATGCGCATTGGACCTGTGCAGAAGGTGGTGCGCAGTAGACCGATTCTTTTTTGCGCATGGGCGGTTGTATATTCTTCTGATCCTTCTCGATTCTGCGGGGTTGGTCTGCGTATGCTTGTTATTCTTCTGTCCTCCGTATTGCTTTCTTTAATCATAAGGAGCCAGCCGTTCTCTATCTCCAGGCTTGGTGTGCTACTGGCGGTCGGTGAAATGGCCATATATGTTGTTTCCAACACTTTTGTGGCGTTGTCTACTTTATCCAGGATTGATGCGTTGTTCCATGCAATTCTCTCTCTTTCCAAGCATGTAGAGCCAATCGCGACTTATCCGTTTCTCCCATCCGAACTAGTCTCTGATGTTCTTTGGTTCTGGCTGACAGGGGTCGATTTCTCCTATGTATGACTTTCCACATTCACACGGTATTTTGTATACACGTTGTATACCAGTTCTCTGGTTCGGGCTTCGTTTTTCTTAACTTAGACCTGTTCGTATTAGAGGTTTTGATGGGCGTTCTAATACTATAATCGCCTATTCTTCTGATTTTCCCTGATAGGCCTTTAGCGTACGGAATTGTTGTAGTACATAGATTCGGTTGTCGTTCTGTAATTTCATATCGAGTTTTACATATTGCTTTCGGCTTCGACAGTGCTTTTTTCTGTGTATCCATTTAATTTAAGTGTATTTGTGATGGATCGGAATTCCTCCTTTCTATCTCCATCGTTCGAACATACAACGCGGGTACTATTATACAAACATTACGCAGACTAACCCCGTAGAATAGAGAAGGAACAACAGATTAGACAATCGCCCATGCACAAAAAAGAATCGGTCTATTGCGCAGGTCCAAAGCGCATCCCCTTCTGCGCGGAAAATCGTAGTGGTTAAGTCAGGTAGAATACGGATTCCTAGTCACAACAACGTTCACTAATAAAAATAGGGAAGATAAATACGTCAGACAAAAAATCATCGAAGCATGATTGATCTGGCAAGCAACAGCCCTTCTCAGGGCTATCCTGAAGGCGACAGTAGACGAACTGCCGAAACGTCGGACTATACAACAGAGGATGGAAATAGCCCAAACAACAAACTCTAGCTTAGTACAAACAATACGAGAAAAAACATAAATGGAGACCGTATTATCATTTCTTCGGATATGTACTAATTAAGACAAATAAATCAACGTAATCAATTTGGTTATTGATCAATTTGTACAAAAAAGGAGCACTGGGACTTTCTACAATCTTGTAAAAATTAAAAAGTATACACACTTGGCAAAGTTTGATCATGAATGTTTTTAATTAGGGTATACACCGGTCAATCTCAGAGAAAAATAAAAAATAAAATTGCAATGTTTTGTTCGTTAAAGAGAACAAACATGTGTATATTCGAGCTTACTGATTATGAAAACACGATATAGAGATTGTCATCAATCCGATATTGAAGCGTAACATTTGCATGCGGCTACCTGTTCAACATTAAATACGAATTAGAACCCCTAAATCTATAATTTCCGATGCAATTTTTAACTTTTGTTCGTTTATAGTACATCCACCAATGACAATAGTAGCGTTGCAAGAAAAAGACAATAAAACATCTATCGGTTTCAATTCTATATCATCAATGATTCATCATGGACTTTTACCGTGAAATGAAAATATGTCAACGCATTTCCGGAAAAATGTAGCGGGAGAAGATTCTAGAAACAACATTCATACTTTAAAGCCCATGACACGTACAACTCTTACAGTTAACAATCATCTTCAGCTTTTCAATTGTATTTCATCATGCATGCGACGTGAGACTATGATCCTAAGAGGACGGGTATGAAAAAGCATGTAAAAATCTGAATGCGTATCAACGAACGAATTTTTTTCAATTACGCCGCACTATTGCACCGGAGAATTAAAAATAATAAAAGCAAGGTTTTGCGATATATCATATAATTAAAAATATGTTTATATTTTTAAATTGCCTGCCTAAATAAAATTAAGCCAAAGAAAAGACACATGCAAACCGCAAAACTTTAGCGACTCCTGATATTACATCATAGAATTTATTACCTATGTTACGTAATTCGCAATATGCTCTATATTCGCATGACCAAACCGAACTTAAGCCAGTACATTACGCACTTGATCATGTATAAGTTATTTTTCAAAAGTGCAACAGGAAGATCAAGTTTTAGTTTCTGCATAAAACCAGTTTAGAATATTATCATGCCGTTGTTGGTTGATTCTCTTCTCCTATACAAGATAGGTACATAGGTCTACATACGTACTGCGTATGTAATTCCTGCAGAATATATTTACAGTTATAAGTATTATGTGTTTCACCTCCTCAAGATACAGAGTTCAACTAATAACAGACTATTACATACTCTAAGCGAATGTAATAATTACAAAATAAATTTAATTTCTTGGAATAGTTAAAATATTTTGAATTTAAAATCTAGAAAACAT
>CM042078.1:32511322-32522516 GCA_023509865.1 Trypoxylus dichotomus
GATAGGGGATCCCGGTTTGCGCCGCTCGAAAGTACGCGTCGAGATCTTTCGAATGAGCACCGAACGGTCGCGCTGCGACCGCGCATAACCGAGATACGGAGATTCGGTCGAGAAATTTCGGTAAAATATCGAAGTCCGAAAATTACCGTTTTTATCATCCTATCCGGTAGATTTTTACGCGCCGAACAAGAATTTTTTTAGCACGCTTCGATATCTCTAACCGTTTAAGAGATACGGGCGTTTGAAGTTTCGGGACTTCGAAAAAACGCGAAAAAATCGACCCCGAAAACGACATCTTTCGACGTTTTCTCGTGTCGCGCGTTAACGACGCCGTTCGGGCGGACGAGTTAGACGGTTTCCGATAGAAAAATGTCCGCGGAATCGATTGCGACCGCTCCGGACGCCCTATCTCTAACCGTTTAGCGGCTACGGCCCGTCAAAGTTGAAAGAGAGAGAAAAAAAATCCCAACTTTGAAGCGCTGTAGCGTCGGAATGCGTTGAGCTAGGGCGTCCTTCTTTCGCCTGTTTAGAACCCTCGTAGGGGTCCTTACGACGCGCTGATAAGCGAACGTCTAACTCTTCCCGTTAACGCGCAGCAGAAACGTCGCATTTTTTTCTGACCAAAACGATGAAATTTTTTCGACCCGAAAAATCGAGGGTCGGAATTTCGGGGTTTTGACCCTACCGGAACGTGGCCATATATGGGTGTATTACGCCTGAGAAATTTCACCCCCCTAGCCCTAACCGTTTAGGAGATATGGACGTTTGAAAGTTGAGAAGGTGCAAAACTCAACTCCTTAACGGTGCTCCGAATGGGGTCGACTGATATATCAAAAGACGCGTATTTTCGCGTAGATTACGATAAAAAAAGTTTACCTCTCTATCTCTAACCGTTGCGGAGAAAATCCCGTTTAAAGTTACGAAATTTCCAAAAATGCTTAACTCCGAAACTTTGAAGCGCCGTAGCTCCTAAACGGTTATAGATAGGGGATCCCGGTTTTCGCCGTTCGAAAGCACGCGTCGAGATCTTTCGAATGAGCACAGAATGGTCGCGCTGCGACCGCGCATAACCGAGATACGGAGATTCGGTCGAGAAAATTCGGTAAAATATCGAAGTCCGAAAATTACCGTTTTTATCATCCTATCCGGTAGATTTTTACGCGCCGAACAAGAATTTTTTTTAGCACGCTTCGATATCTCTAACCGTTTAAGAGATACGGGCGTTTGAAGTTTCGGGACTTCGAAACAACGCGAAAAAATCGACCCCGAAAACGACATCTTTCGACGTTTTCTCGTGTCGCGCGTTAACGGCGCCGTTCGGGCGGACGAGTTAGACGGTTTCCGATAGAAAAATGTCCGCGGAATCGATTGCGACCGCTCCGGACGCCCTATCTCTAACCGTTTAGCGGCTACGGCCCGTCAAAGTTGAAAGAGAGAGAAAAAAAATTCCAACTTTGAAGCGCTGTAGCGTCGGAACGCGTTGAGCTAGGGCGTCCTTCTTTCGTCTGTTTAGAACCCTCGTAGGGTTCCTTACGACGCGCCGATAAGCGAACGTCTAACTATTCCCGTTTACGCCTAGCAGAAACGTCGCATTTTTTTCTGACCAAAACGATGAAATTTTTTCGACCCGAAAAATCGAGGGTCGGAATTTCGGGGTTTTGACCTTACCGGAACGTGGCCATATATGGGTGTATTACGCCTGAGAAATTTCACCCCCCTAGCCCTAACCGTTTAGGAGATATGGACGTTTGAAAGTTGAGAAGGTGCAAAACTCAACTCCTTAACGGTGCTCCGAATGGGGTCGACTGATATATCAAAAGACGCGTATTTTCGCGTAGATTACGATAAAAAAAAGTTTACCTCTCTATCTCTAACCGTTGCGGAGAAAATCGCGTTTAAAGTTACGAAATTTCCAAAAATGCTTAACTCCGAAACTTTGAAGCGCCGTAGCTCCTAAACGGTTATAGATAGGGGATCCCGGTTTTCGCCGTTCGAAAGCACGCGTCGAGATCTTTCGAATGAGCACCGAACGGTCGCGCTGCGACCGCGCATAACCGAGATACGGATATTCGGTCGAGAAATTTCGGTAAAATATCGAAGTCCGAAAATTACCGTTTTTATCATCCTATCCGGTAGATTTTTACGCGCCGAACAAGAATTTTTTTAGCACGCTTCGATATCTCTAACCGTTTAAGAGATACGGGCGTTTGAAGTTTCGGGACTTCGAAAAAACGCGAAAAAATCGACCCCGAAAACGACATCTTTCGACGTTTTCTCGTGTCGCGCGTTAACGACGCCGTTCGGGCGGACGAGTTAGACGGTTTCCGATAGAAAAATGTCCGCGGAATCGATTGCGACCGCTCCGGACGCCCTATCTCTAACCGTTTAGCGGCTACGGCCCGTCAAAGTTGAAAGAGAGAGAAAAAAAATCCCAACTTTGAAGCGCTGTAGCGTCGGAACGCGTTGAGCTAGGGCGTCCTTCTTTCGCCTGTTTAGAACCCTCGTAGGGGTCCTTACGACGCGCCGATAAGCGAACGTCTAACTCTTCCCGTTAACGCGCAGCAGAAACGTCGCATTTTTTTCTGACCAAAACGATGAAATTTTCTCGACCCGAAAAATCGAGGATCGGAATTTCGGGGTTTTGACCCTACCGGAACGTGGCCATATATGGGTGTATTACGCCTGAGAAATTTCAGCCCCCTAGCCCTAACCGTTTAAGAGATATGGACGTTTGAAAGTTGAGAAGGTGCAAAACTCAACTCCTTAACGGTGCTCCGAATGGGGTCGACTGATATATCAAAAGACGCGTATTTTCGCGTAGATTACGATAAAAAAAAGTTTACCTCTCTATCTCTAACCGTTGCGGAGAAAATCGCGTTTAAAGTTACGAAATTTCCAAAAATGCTTAACTCCGAAACTTTGAAGCGCCGTACCTCCTAAACGGTTATAGATAGGGGATCCCGGTTTGCGCCGCTCGAAAGTACGCGTCGAGATCTTTCGAATGAGCACCGAACGGTCGCGCTGCGACCGCGCATAACCGAGATACGGAGATTCGGTCGAGAAATTTCGGTAAAATATCGAAGTCCGAAAATTACCGTTTTTATCATCCTATCCGGTAGATTTTTACGCGCCGAACAAGAATTTTTTAGCACGCTTCGATATCTCTAACCGTTTAAGAGATACGGGCGTTTGAAGTTTCGGGACTTCGAAAAAACGCGAAAAAATCGACCCCGAAAACGACATCTTTCGACGTTTTCTCGTGTCGCGCGTTAACGACGCCGTTCGGGCGGACGAGTTAGACGGTTTCCGATAGAAAAATGTCCGCGGAATCGATTGCGACCGCTCCGGACGCCCTATCTCTAACCGTTTAGCGGCTACGGCCCGTCAAAGTTGAAAGAGAGAGAAAAAAAATCCCAACTTTGAAGCGCTGTAGCGTCGGAATGCGTTGAGCTAGGGCGTCCTTCTTTCGCCTGTTTAGAACCCTCGTAGGGGTCCTTACGACGCGCCGATAAGCGAACGTCTAACTCTTCCCGTTAACGCGCAGCAGAAACGTCGCATTTTTTTCTGACCAAAACGATGAAATTTTTTCGACCCGAAAAATCGAGGGTCGGAATTTCGGGGTTTTGACCCTACCGGAACGTGGCCATATATGGGTGTATTACGCCTGAGAAATTTCACCCCCCTAGCCCTAACCGTTTAGGAGATATGGACGTTTGAAAGTTGAGAAGGTGCAAAACTCAACTCCTTAACGGTGCTCCGAATGGGGTCGACTGATATATCAAAAGACGCGTATTTTCGCGTAGATTACGATAAAAAAAGTTTACCTCTCTATCTCTAACCGTTGCGGAGAAAATCGCGTTTAAAGTTACGAAATTTCCAAAAATGCTTAACTCCGAAACTTTGAAGCGCCGTAGCTCCTAAACGGTTATAGATAGGGGATCCCGGTATCCGCCGTTCGAAAGCACGCGTCGAGATCTTTCGAATGAGCGCCGAACGGTCGCGCTGCGACCGCGCATAACCGAGATACGGAGATTCGGTCGAGAAATTTCGGTAAAATATCGAAGTCCGAAAATTACCGTTTTTATCATCCTATCCGGTAGATTTTTACGCGCCGAACAAGATTTTTTTTAGCACGCTTCGATATCTCTAACCGTTTAAGAGATACGGGCGTTTGAAGTTTCGGGACTTCGAAAAAACGCGAAAAAATCGACCCCGAAAACGACATCTTTCGACGTTTTCTCGTGTCGCGCGTTAACGACGCCGTTCGGGCGGACGAGTTAGACGGTTTCCGATAGAAAAATGTCCGCGGAATCGATTGCGACCGCTCCGGACGCCCTATCTCTAACCGTTTAGCGGCTACGGCCCGTCAAAGTTGAAAGAGAGAGAAAAAAAATCCCAACTTTGAAGCGCTGTAGCATCGGAACGCGTTGAGCTAGGGCGTCCTTCTTTCGCCTGTTTAGAACCCTCGTAGGGGTCCTTACGACGCGCCGATAAGCGAACGTCTAACTCTTCCCGTTAACGCGCAGCAGAAACGTCGCATTTTTTTCTGACCAAAACGATGAAATTTTTTCGACCCGAAAAATCGAGGATCGGAATTTCGGGGTTTTGACCCTACCGGAACGTGGCCATATATGGGTGTATTACGCCTGAGAAATTTCAGCCCCCTAGCCCTAACCGTTTAGGAGATATGGACGTTTGAAAGTTGAGAAGGTGCAAAACTCAACTCCTTAACGGTGCTCCGAATGGGGTCGACTGATATATCAAAAGACGCGTATTTTCGCGTAGATTACGATAAAAAAAAGTTTACCTCTCTATCTCTAACCGTTGCGGAGAAAATCGCGTTTAAAGTTACGAAATTTCCAAAAATGCTTAACTCCGAAACTTTGAAGCGCCGTACCTCCTAAACGGTTATAGATAGGGGATCCCGGTTTGCGCCGCTCGAAAGTACGCGTCGAGATCTTTCGAATGAGCACCGAACGGTCGCGCTGCGACCGCGCATAACCGAGATACGGAGATTCGGTCGAGAAATTTCGGTAAAATATCGAAGTCCGAAAATTACCGTTTTTATCATCCTATCCGGTAGATTTTTACGCGCCGAACAAGAATTTTTTTAGCACGCTTCGATATCTCTAACCGTTTAAGAGATACGGGCGTTTGAAGTTTCGGGACTTCGAAACAACGCGAAAAAATCGACCCCGAAAACGACATCTTTCGACGCTTTCTCGTGTCGCGCGTTAACGGCGCCGTTCGGGCGGACGAGTTAGACGGTTTCCGATAGAAAAATGTCCGCGGAATCGATTGCGACCGCTCCGGACGCCCTATCTCTAACCGTTTAGCGGCTACGGCCCGTCAAAGTTGAAAGAGAAAAAAAATTCCAACTTTGAAGCGCTGTAGCGTCGGAACGCGTTGAGCTAGGGCGTCCTTCTTTCGTCTGTTTAGAACCCTCGTAGGGGTCCTTACGACGCGCCGATAAGCGAACGTCTAACTATTCCCGTTAACGCGCAGCAGAAACGTCGCATTATTTTCTGACCAAAACGATGAAATTTTTTCGACCCGAAAAATCGAGGGTCGGAATTTCGGGGTTTTGACCCTACCGGAACGTGGCCATATATGGGTGTATTACGCCTGAGAAATTTCAGCCCCTAGCCCTAACCGTTTAGGAGATATGGACGTTTGAAAGTTGAGAAGGTGCAAAACTCAACTCCTTAACGGTGCTCCGAATGGGGTCGACTGATATATCAAAAGACGCGTATTTTCGCGTAGATTACGATAAAAAAAGTTTACCTCTCTATCTCTAACCGTTGCGGAGAAAATCGCGTTTAAAGTTACGAAATTTCCAAAAATGCTTAACTCCGAAACTTTGAAGCGCCGTAGCTCCTAAACGGTTATAGATAGGGGATCCCGGTTTTCGCCGTTCGAAAGCACGCGTCGAGATCTTTCGAATGAGCACCGAACGGTCGCGCTGCGACCGCGCATAACCGAGATACGGAGATTCGGTCGAGAAATTTCGGTAAAATATCGAAGTCCGAAAATTACCGTTTTTATCATCCTATCCGGTAGATTTTTACGCGCCGAACAAGAATTTCTTTAGCACGCTTCGATATCTCTAACCGTTTAAGAGATACGGGCGTTTGAAGTTTCGGGACTTCGAAAAAACGCGAAAAAATCGACCCCGAAAACGACATCTTTCGACGTTTTCTCGTGTCGCGCGTTAACGACGCCGTTCGGGCGGACGAGTTAGACGGTTTCCGATAGAAAAATGTCCGCGGAATCGATTGCGACCGCTCCGGACGCCCTATCTCTAACCGTTTAGCGGCTACGGCCCGTCAAAGTTGAAAGAGAGAGAAAAAATCCCAACTTTGAAGCGCTGTAGCGTCGGAACGCGTTGAGCTAGGGCGTCCTTCTTTCGCCTGTTTAGAACCCTCGTAGGGTCCTTACGACGCGCCGATAAGCGAACGTCTAACTCTTCCCGTTAACGCGCAGCAGAAACGTCGCATTTTTCTGACCAAAACGATGAAATTTTTCGACCCGAAAAATCGAGGGTCGGAATTTCGGGGTTTTGACCCTACCGGAACGTGGCCATATATGGGTGTATTACGCCTGAGAAATTTCAGCCCCTAGCCCTAACCGTTTAGGAGATATGGACGTTTGAAAGTTGAGAAGGTGCAAAACTCAACTCCTTAACGGTGCTCCGAATGGGGTCGACTGATATATCAAAAGACGCGTATTTTCGCGTAGATTACGATAAAAAAGTTTACCTCTCTATCTCTAACCGTTGCGGAGAAAATCGCGTTTAAAGTTACGAAATTTCCAAAAATGCTTAACTCCGAAACTTTGAAGCGCCGTAGCTCCTAAACGGTTATAGATAGGGATCCCGGTTTGCGCCGTTCGAAAGCACGCGTCGAGATCTTTCGAATGAGCACCGAACGGTCGCGCTGCGACCGCGCATAACCGAGATACGGAGATTCGGTCGAGAAATTTCGGTAAAATATCGAAGTCCGAAAATTACCGTTTTTATCATCCTATCCGGTAGATTTTTACGCGCCGAACAAGAATTTTTTAGCACGCTTCGATATCTCTAACCGTTTAAGAGATACGGGCGTTTGAAGTTTCGGGACTTCGAAAAAACGCGAAAAAATCGACCCCGAAAACGACATCTTTCGACGTTTTCTCGTGTCGCGCGTTAACGACGCCGTTCGGGCGGACGAGTTAGACGGTTTCCGATAGAAAAATGTCCGCGGAATCGATTGCGACCGCTCCGGACGCCCTATCTCTAACCGTTTAGCGGCTACGGCCCGTCAAAGTTGAAAGAGAGAGAAAAAAAATCCCAACTTTGAAGCGCTGTAGCGTCGGAACGCGTTGAGCTAGGGCGTCCTTCTTTCGCCTGTTTAGAACCCTCGTAGGGTCCTTACGACGCGCCGATAAGCGAACGTCTAACTCTTCCCGTTAACGCGCAGCAGAAACGTCGCATTTTTCTGACCAAAACGATGAAATTTTTTCGACCCGAAAAATCGAGGGTCGGAATTTCGGGGTTTTGACCCTACCGGAACGTGGCCATATATGGGTGTATTACGCCTGAGAAATTTCAGCCCCCTAGCCCTAACCGTTTAGGAGATATGGACGTTTGAAAGTTGAGAAGGTGCAAAACTCAACTCCTTAACGGTGCTCCGAATGGGGTCGACTGACATATCAAAAGACGCGTATTTTCGCGTAGATTACGATAAAAAAAGTTTACCTCTCTATCTCTAACCGTTGCGGAGAAAATCGCGTTTAAAGTTACGAAATTTCCAAAAATGCTTAACTCCGAAACTTTGAAGCGCCGTAGCTCCTAAACGGTTATAGATAGGGGATCCCGGTTTCCGCCGTTCGAAAGCACGCGTCGAGATCTTTCGAATGAGCACCGAACGGTCGCGCTGCGACCGCGCATAACCGAGATACGGAGATTCGGTCGAGAAATTTCGGTAAAATATCGAAGTCCGAAAATTACCGTTTTTATCATCCTATCCGGTAGATTTTTACGCGCCGAACAAGAATTTTTTAGCACGCTTCGATATCTCTAACCGTTTAAGAGATACGGGCGTTTGAAGTTTCGGGACTTCGAAAAAACGCGAAAAATCGACCCCGAAAACGACATCTTTCGACGTTTTCTCGTGTCGCGCGTTAACGACGCCGTTCGGGCGGACGAGTTAGACGGTTTCCGATAGAAAAATGTCCGCGGAATCGATTGCGACCGCTCCAGACGCCCTATCTCTAACCGTTTAGCGGCTACGGCCCGTCAAAGTTGAAAGAGAGAGAAAAAATCCCAACTTTGAAGCGCTGTAGCGTCGGAACGCGTTGAGCTAGGGCGTCCTTCTTTCGCCTGTTTAGAACCCTCGTAGGGTCCTTACGACGCGCCGATAAGCGAACGTCTAACTCTTCCCGTTAACGCGCAGCAGAAACGTCGCATTTTTCTGACCAAAACGATGAAATTTTTTCGACCCGAAAAATCGAGGGTCGGAATTTCGGGGTTTTGACCCTACCGGAACGTGGCCATATATGGGTGTATTACGCCTGAGAAATTTCAGCCCCTAGCCCTAACCGTTTAGGAGATATGGACGTTTGAAAGTTGAGAAGGTGCAAAACTCAACTCCTTAACGGTGCTCCGAATGGGGTCGACTGATATATCAAAAGACGCGTATTTTCGCGTAGATTACGATAAAAAAGTTTACCTCTCTATCTCTAACCGTTGCGGAGAAAATCGCGTTTAAAGTTACGAAATTTCCAAAAATGCTTAACTCCGAAACTTTGAAGCGCCGTAGCTCCTAAACGGTTATAGATAGGGATCCCGGTTTCCGCCGTTCGAGAGCACGCGTCGAGATCTTTCGAATGAGCACCGAACGGTCGCGCTGCGACCGCGCATAACCGAGATACGGAGATTCGGTCGAGAAATTTCGGTAAAATATCGAAGTCCGTACATTACCGTTTTTATCATCCTATCCGGTAGATTTTTACGCGCCGAACAAGAATTTTTTAGCACGCTTCGATATCTCTAACCGTTTAAGAGATACGGGCGTTTGAAGTTTCGGGACTTCCAAAAAAGCGAAAAAATCGACCCCGAAAACGACATCTTTCGACGTTTTCTCGTGTCGCGCGTTAACGACGCCGTTCGGGCGGACGAGTTAGACGGTTTCCGATAGAAAAATGTCCGCGGAATCGATTGCGACCGCTCCGGACGCCCTATCTCTAACCGTTTAGCGGCTACGGCCCGTCAAAGTTGAAAGAGAGAGAAAAAAAATCCCAACTTTGAAGCGCTGTAGCGTCGGAACGCGTTGAGCTAGGGCGTCCTTCTTTCGCCTGTTTAGAACCCTCGTAGGGGTCCTTACGACGCGCCGATAAGCGAACGTCTAACTCTTCCCGTTAACGCGCAGCAGAAACGTCGCATTTTTTCTGACCAAAACGATGAAATTTTTTCGACCCGAAAAATCGAGGGTCGGAATTTCGGGGTTTTGACCCTACCGGAACGTGGCCATATATGGGTGTATTACGCCTGAGAAATTTCAGCCCCGTAGCCCTAACCGTTTAGGAGATATGGACGTTTGAAAGTTGAGAAGGTGCAAAACTCAACTCCTTAACGGTGCTCCGAATGGGGTCGACTGATATATCAAAAGACGCGTATTTTCGCGTAGATTACGATAAAAAAAGTTTACCTCTCTATCTCTAACCGTTGCGGAGAAAATCGCGTTTAAAGTTACGAAATTTCCAAAAATGCTTAACTCCGAAACTTTGAAGCGCCGTAGCTCCTAAACGGTTATAGATAGGGATCCCGGTTTGCGCCGTTCGAAAGTACGCGTCGAGATCTTTCGAATGAGCACCGAACGGTCGCGCTGCGACCGCGCATAACCGAGATACGGAGATTCGGTCGAGAAATTTCGGTAAAATATCGAAGTCCGAAAATTACCGTTTTTATCATCCTATCCGGTAGATTTTTACGCGCCGAACAAGAATTTTTTAGCACGCTTCGATATCTCTAACCGTTTAAGAGATACGGGCGTTTGAAGTTTCGGGACTTCGAAAAAACGCGAAAAAATCGACCCCGAAAACGACATCTTTCGACGTTTTCTCGTGTCGCGCGTTAACGACGCCGTTCGGGCGGACGAGTTAGACGGTTTCCGATAGAAAAATGTCCGCGGAATCGATTGCGACCGCTCCGGACGCCCTATCTCTAACCGTTTAGCGGCTACGGCCCGTCAAAGTTGAAAGAGAGAGAAAAAATCCCAACTTTGAAGCGCTGTAGCGTCGGAACGCGTTGAGCTAGGGCGTCCTTCTTTCGCCTGTTTAGAACCCTCGTAGGGTCCTTACGACGCGCCGATAAGCGAACGTCTAACTCTTCCCGTTAACGCGCAGCAGAAACGTCGCATTTTTTCTGACCAAAACGATGAAATTTTTTCGACCCGAAAAATCGAGGGTCGGAATTTCGGGGTTTTGACCCTACCGGAACGTGGCCATATATGGGTGTATTACGCCTGAGAAATTTCAGCCCCTAGCCCTAACCGTTTAGGAGATATGGACGTTTGAAAGTTGAGAAGGTGCAAAACTCAACTCCTTAACGGTGCTCCGAATGGGGTCGACTGATATATCAAAAGACGCGTATTTTCGCGTAGATTACGATAAAAAAGTTTACCTCTCTATCTCTAACCGTTGCGGAGAAAATCGCGTTTAAAGTTACGAAATTTCCAAAAATGCTTAACTCCGAAACTTTGAAGCGCCGTAGCTCCTAAACGGTTATAGATAGGGATCCCGGTTTGCGCCGTTCGAAAGCACGCGTCGAGATCTTTCGAATGAGCACCGAACGGTCGCGCTGCGACCGCGCATAACCGAGATACGGAGATTCGGTCGAGAAATTTCGGTAAAATATCGAAGTCCGAAAATTACCGTTTTATCATCCTATCCGGTAGATTTTTACGCGCCGAACAAGAATTTTTTAGCACGCTTCGATATCTCTAACCGTTTAAGAGATACGGGCGTTTGAAGTTTCGGGACTTCGAAAAAACGCGAAAAAATCGACCCCGAAAACGACATCTTTCGACGTTTTCTCGTGTCGCGCGTTAACGACGCCGTTCGGGCGGACGAGTTAGACGGTTTCCGATAGAAAAATGTCCGCGGAATCGATTGCGACCGCTCCGGACGCCCTATCTCTAACCGTTTAGCGGCTACG